>JAUUTY010000527.1:0-247855 GCA_030979885.1 Lolium multiflorum | reverse complement strand
TGCCTACAGATTGTAGAGTTAGGGTTTCGTAAGAAATAGAGGGCAAGTAGATCTCGAAGGTTCAGCCGACAAAGGTGCTCGACTCAAAGTTATGGTGGTTCTGGTGGCAAAGATTCGATCCCTTGTTTCTCCCTCGACTCCCCTTTATATAGGAGGTGGAGCCGAGACTTTTCGTGTCGTAGAAGTTACAAACTACCCGAAACGAATAGGGCTTTTCCTATTTTGATACAATATTCCTGCTACAACTCTACTTTTTCTTATCCAAATATCTCTGCGTTTCTGGTTATCAAAAGTCAGGTGTAGGTTTAGACCAAGACGCAGATTGCTATTCCGTATGAGAGCCTAGGTTAGGGCTATATTAGCAGCATGCCCACGCGTTGCTGTGGAACAACAAAAAATAACATATGATCATGGTTGCTAAGACGCATCAGGCATGGCATGTGCATGCAAGAACACAACATGATCGGGTGGTGATTTAAAAAAAAACCAAGTGAATTCACGTGTAATTTTTTGCCCATGAGCAATATATGTGTACGAGTAATGTGTGTGGTATGTGCAGGAAACTCCATCATCAGGAGCAGCCTAGGTCGACAGGTTCCAGCTGCAGATACACTGACCCCCTTTTAGCAGGATTTTAGGTGTCGATGACGGTGAATTCTTTATAAGCGTGGTTGTAAATCCGGCACGGCTCCAACGCTAGGTGCTTGTAGTCGCCGTCATCATCACCGTCCAGCTAATGTACCACGTACCGGTGCCATACCGTTAGGTGCTTGTAGTTGTCGTCCTCATCGCCGTCTAGTTTGGCTACTGGGTGAGGAACTCGGGATGCTGAATTCACCTGGTACGGTAGTTCAAATTCTAGAGCCCCACGATGTGTGTGGCGTCCGGAGTAGTTACGTGGAGGTTCTTTGATACGGTGTCCGACAACGCTGCAAAGCCTCCAGGCGCACCGTCAACATGCACACCTTGCCTTCGCTGCCCCTCCCTGGCATCTCGACCAACAAGAGCTCCAACCTCGATGTAGCAGTGGGGGTGGATCCTCCGGTGATGTTGTGGACCACTGGGCGACGATGATGACGGCGTGACCGGTGACGTTGTGCGCGCATCGGAGGTCAATGAAGACGCAATCGCTGATGATGGCCCGCCCATTGGAGCCCTCGCCGATGATGGTGTGGAATGTGTAGCACCTCCGCGGCGACGCCATGCGACATGCTTGGCTTGTACTAGGACGTGACGATCCTGCTCGGTAGCAGTAGGTGCGTCGCTGTCGTGCGGCCCCATCATATTCACGGCGCAGTTGTCCCCCACGCCCACGGAGGTGAATGCTCGTCATCGTGGTGACGAGGATGGCCATGGCTAGTAAACCCATGAACTCTGCTCACCACACTGCCATGAATTTTCCCGTCTACATCGGCTTAGCTTGAGTGCTCGTCATCTTGGCGACGAGGAGTCTCTTATGTATGAAGTCCTGATTCCTGAACTTCATCTACAAAAAAAATCATCATTGGACATTTTTTGATCCGGCCAAGGCCCTCGTAGCCGGAGAAAATGAACTCGGCCGGAGTGGATCCGAGCGTGAAGTATCGCGTTCGTCGCTGTCGAGCTATTGTCTTGTCGATTGTTTTTTGATTCGTCGCTGTCGAGCTATTGTCTTGTCGATTGTTTTTTGATTCGTCGTGCTTCGCTCCTCAGCCTTGATTTTCCTTGGCAATCAACTTTGATTTTTCTATTTTTTCTCTTATTGTTGAATTATATAAAGCAGTATCTAATTTAGTCATCCCGATACGAACACCTACTCGTATACATTGCCTAATTTCCCTTTCATCTAAATTTGGAAGTCATCACGACCTGAACTGGTACTCGATCAGATCCTACTCAGATGCGTTCCCCAATTTCCCTTTCAGACCCTGTCACTTTTTCTGGCGACGGTGAGTAGCAGGAAACATGGACGTGGCTACATAGTGCCCGGTTACCCGTTAGTCTTAGGAAATGCCCCTCCTAAAAATAAAAAGTCACGTGCACTGGTTCCCGCATGTTCCGAAAACAGAAACTTTCCGGTCCGAGTGTGAGAAAACCCACTTTCGCTGCGCATTAAAAAAAGAGCAGCAATTACCTCTCTGGTCCCCCTGGTCCCGGTACTTTCCACGCCTTCTCCATCCCCATGAGCCAAAAAAATATTTTATACTACTAAAATAATAAAACAAAATATGGAGAAAAATCATTCGCGAGACGGGAAATTTACTAAATTCTTCTTTGGTGTCTTCCTTGCGTGGGCAAACTCCATCCAGTTTCTAAGAAAATACATCCCTTATAAAAACAACAAATACAAGAGAGTAGTTTATGATCTAAATGAGATGTAAATGTTGCAGCAATGGATGTAGAAAAAAGTTAAAATTACATCTAGAAGCACCAAAATAATGGGATCACAACATAAGTGTTTTACACCTTGATCCATTCAGCATTGTGGATGTAGAAAAATGACAAAAATTACATCCAGATACATACGTTTTATCCATAGTTGCAGAAAAAATATATCTCAGACTTTTACCATTTCTTGGATGTAAAAAAAGGTCAGAAAGTACATCCAATTGCAAAATATTACAGACAGATTTGGGGAAAATTGCACTATTCTTACATCCTTGCATACGGAAGAATCTGGCGGATAAGCAGCGCCCATAAATCCTTAAAATTCCTGTAGACAAATGAAGACCAAACGGATCTCTGTTCACATCTCAATGAAATACAGCAACCGGAGGTTGATCGGGAATTTACCTGCGCCCGAACACACCGCCGATTGCCGGAGCCGCCGTTTCACTCGAGGAAAACAAATCCACCAGAAGCCAGCTGCACCACGCCTGCATTACCGCCGGCCACCGCGCGCCCAGGCTATCAAGCTCGCGCGGCCCATGCGTAGCAAAGGGAGGGGCCACCTCCTTGCGCTTGCGGCCCTCCCCCATCCCGTTGATGTGCCGACATGAGCACTTGCTCCTCTCCGTTCTCCGTCGCGGGCAAGGCAGAGGACGGGCGCGATGGCCCCGTGATCCCCATCCGCTACCGACTACCCCGCCGCCGCCATGGCCACCCCCTCTTGAGCACGGGCATTTGATCCCCCCATCCGCACCACCACGTCCTCCAAGGGCGCCGCCCTTCACCTCCGTCGCCGGCGCTGCCCGTTCCTCCCTCCCCCGTAGCCGTACCAACGCCATGGCCGCCGCCCTACGCCTTCGGCGCCGGCCAGGTCGCGACGTCCTCCTCCTCCTCCTCCGCTCTGCAACAGCGACGCGCGCCATCCGTTCGTCCATGGCTGCCCCGCGTTCGGGAGATGGCGACCGACCGTGCCGCCCTCGGAAGGTCGACGGATCGGGAAGAGAAGAGGAGTCGTGATGTGACTTAATCGGTGGCACGTGCGCGTGGTCCCGATTGGAATCTGCCGCACCGCATGATCTTGATCCGACGTTCGACAAGATGGAGCACCGCGTAAGCCTAGAACGAGCTCAGGCAGTAATTAGATTTAGGGGGGAAACATAGGTACAGATGGTTTTTCAGTTAGTCGTTTTTTTTTTTACGTTCGGGAAATTTGAAAAGGAAGGTGCATGACTTCCAAGTCGACCAACTGTGTGTATGTTTGGAAAAGAAAACGAAAGCTAGGATATTTAAAGTAGCATGGCAAAAGGGACGGGCCTGGATCTATCTCTTTCCGTTTACAGATTTTTTTCTTCGACATGCTTACAGCTTAGTGACCTATGTCCGTTTTAGCCATTGGAATTAGGGAAGAGCTGAAGAGGATATGCTAGCTGTATCAGTATGGATTGGATTTTGTAGGTACGTTTCCTTTTTCTTTCTCATACGTCCTATTCTGACGTACAGTAGGCTAGTTATAATATGATCGGAACTCTACATCGAGCCGGTCTCGTATGCTGGCCTTTCCTATTTTCTTGCTCCGGCGGTGCACTGGTTTGACGGACGGACCATCACGAACCATCACGTCCTGTTTCAGTTTAATACTACCGGTAGTAAAGATTTTGGGACGCGCAACCCGTCCCTGTGAAAATCCACCGTCCGACCGCCGTCGTCTCCTCCGGCCACGTCGTCGCCGTCCTCTTCTCCGACTGCCGGAGTTCGGCCCGCCGCCCCCGTCTCCGTGGATCTCCTCTCCGGCCACGCCGCCTCCCGTCCGGCTGCGCCGCCAGCGCCGCTTCTGTCCGCCCGCGCCGCTGCGCCGCCGTGCCGCCCGGGCCACCCCCGTCCGGCCGCGCTGCCCCTGTCTGGCCGCGACGCCCGCGCCGTCCCCGTCCGGCTTCGTTTCTGCGCGCTGCGTTCTCGGTTCTGATTCGATCGGGAGTTGATCGATCTGATTCAGACAGATGTCTGTCTCATATACATCTGATAAGGATGATTGTTCAAATGTTCCTTCGCTTGTTGAGAAGGGGAAACAGCAAATAAATATGAAGATATATGAAGATCCAGTTATTCTCTCCCGTGACTTGGATATTCCGAGAAAGATAATTCTGAAGCCTCTTGTTCCACCAAGGGAAAAAATTTCATCAACCGTGATGGAGAATCTTGTATTTAAGCTCTACAAGGGCAGTAGCCAACGGTCACCACATGAAAGTAGCCAGCAGCAACCACATGATGCCACATGTAGTTTAAGCTCTACAAGGCATTACCGTGACCGCTTACCATCACCTTCACAGGGGCTGATAGACTTTGTACCTTATGATCTATACATTCGGAAGCCCATGGCAAATTATCATGGATCCAAGCCATGCTGGAGTGTGGCAGGTGAGAATCAGACCAGTGATAATGATTATTGGTTGTTTGGTACTATCCTCTTCCATTGGCGTTTGAGCAGCTACTCTGTTTGCTCGCCATCTCGGGGATTAAATGATCTTATCCAACCGAGGCTGAACAACAGACGTATTCTCCAGAAACTTAGCAGAAGGTGGTACACCAGATTTACAATACCACCTGGCACGGTGAGCTGTGCACGCTTTACAGGTAGTTGTGTTGAGGACTTGACAGGTAGTCTTGTTGAGATATCTGAGGTTTCTGCGAACTTCCCATTTGTTGGTACCATTTTGGTTTGTGATGAGAATTCAAGCAAAACCGTGTACTACAAAGATGATTGGAATAAAGCACACAGTGACTTCATTTCAAGAAAAAACAAGTGGATGATATCATCAAAAGAAAATTCAGCAGTGGACTTCAAGGACAAACTTGAGTTGACCGGGCCATCTCGCGCCACATTAGCAGATGGCAACTTTGTTATCAAAGCTTGTATCCCTGCAACAAAGAGGAAGGCTAGGGAGATATGTAAAATTGTCTGCAACGCTGACTCTAGAATGTACAACAAGGTGAAGACTTACATCATGAAATCCGACAGAGGTTGTATCTTTGTGACCTGCACAGTGCTGCCTAAGGCTCTGCAAGCTTCTGTCATTGTCAAATTTCATTCAGAGAAATGTTATCCGAGTGCCAAAGTTTATGGCCACATCACTGCGAGCATTGACAAATTTGGCATCACCAGCACATTGTTCTGTAAGGATGCGAAGGAGGCAGTGCCGATGGGGGACTTCTTGGGAGAAGAACATTGCAAAATCAGGAGATTTCCGTTAACAAGATCTGTGTTGGCTGTACCATTTGGGGAAATGCTCCACATTGTGGGGACGGTGTACATACGTGGTGATGATGTACCTATCCATATCGACGCTAGTGTCCACATCTTCCTTGAGGAAGCATATTCGAATTTCGACAGGAGTCCTCGATGCTTAAGCAATGTTATGGTGTCGCTTCGTCCAGTATTCTAATATACAACTGAGGAATTCCCAAGCTTGCATCTTTACTTACTCTGATCCAGGCACTATTCACCATCATGTTGCCTTTTTGCCAGACTGTAATTGTACACTATATAATTTTCAATCAGTTTAGCACCCTTCATAACGATTTGAGCACTGTAGATGTTCAAATTATCCACTTCTTTGTTCAATAGCTATTTTTTTTCCTTGCTTCATCCGTTCGCTTAGTAAGTTGGTTTGCATCTTCTTTATTTTTTGAGCAACGGGTGACCGGCAACTGTTGATAGGTCTCCTTGGCCGTCGCCCCTGTTAGAATGATTTTTCACCGCTTAGCACTTTTTAATTAATTTTTCCACCGCTTTGACCAAAGCAGAGCTATCCCAAAAGTGTTTCCCTAGGGTTGAGAGCGGCGATTTTAAAGGAGCCGGTAGGTGTAGGTGTCACATCTACCGTTCACTATATGCTTTGAGATTGGTGAGGCTTTTGGCATTTGTCTAATATAAAACTAATAATTGAAACACAAGTGAATTTTTTTTAAAACTAAAGTGATGCATGGAAAATATTATGAAACAGTCTGACAAAAGTGAAACTGATGACATCATTGTTAACGTCACTATGGTTTGTTTCACAAAAATATTAGTGTTTCAGTTATATTTCAATTAAGTTTCAAATTTGTTTCACAATTTGTGAAGAAAATGGTCAGCACATGGCTGACGTCATTGCTGACGTCACTCCGGTAGGTGCCGGCGTGTGTAAAAACGAGTTTTGTGTTTCCCTACAGCTCGGTTCTGTCCTCTGGCCGAGGCGGCGCCACCAACACCATCTATTCCAGCCGACCAGCCCTATAAAGCCCATACCAAGCTCGGTGGAGACAACACCGTCCGCGGCAGGGGAGGTAACATCCGCGTCCATGGGGGTGTGGAGGTGGCGGAAGAAGCAGCCGGCGTCGCCATTTTCCAGCTGATGTACATGGCCCTGGAAGGCAGCGCGGAAGGGATACACGACCTCATCGATGCCTGCGCCGACCGCAACTTCCACGGCATAGACTGCATGAAGATGCATATCCTTGCCTATGAGGAGCACGCACTGGTCGTACAGCTGCTCCTCAAGCGGCGCGGCTCGTTGGCCGTCGTGGTTCTTCTGTAGGTAGTCTCTCTACATCCGTGCAGCCACTTTTCTCCATGTACGTTCAGCTGCTGTTTCATTTGTTTCTCCTGCAATACGATCTTTCCTCTTTTCTTTGGTGGATATGCCCATGCAGATCCTCAATTTTTTCTGTGTCTACTTTTGTGTGAGCTCATGCCTTCTACCTGTTCGATGTTATGCTCATAAGAACTTAAACTAATTATTCAAGTTATATTTTGTGGCATTCAAGTTTTATTTCGCGAATTTTGTCTTGCTGTAGGGGGCACTGCACAGCCGCCTATTTACCTTGGAATGGTGCTGATGCACATGGTTGTTTAGAGGATTCTGATTCATTCCTTTTCGTTTAGAGTGCAGTGGCTTAGATGATCACGGTGCTTATTTTGGGTTGTTTGACAGGTGAATTTTGATGCGAGATAGAATATGACATGATCCACGACTACAACGTTCTCTAGGACGTGTTTCAAAGCTGGTGATAAGCAAGGTACCAACTCTCGGAGTTGCCATTTTCTCTCGGCCTTGCCATCTTTCTTAGTTTGACATGGTTTGGTAACCTGTAGCCGTCATGTAGTGCAAATTTCTGCTGCATTTGAAATTCTGCTTTGTTCTTGGTAAGCTAATAGCTTTGATGTGCTTTTATTATTAAATTGGTTGCTAGCTTACTCTTATGCTCTGTACCTGAATGTACTTAAGCTTGAAACACAAAAAGTCATGATCCTGGTTCCATTGCATAAACATGAAAACATGCATCACATTCAATACATGAAACTACAAGACTGAAACGAAATCCTTTTCTGACCATTGGCATGTACCAACACTACAAAGCTGAAAGCAAAACGTAAATGCCACATTATTTTTTACATAATTTGCTTCTCCATAGCAGGCGATCAAGATATAGAACCCATGGCTGTCTCAGACTCCCGTGTGCTTCTCACTTGAGCAGAAGTTGTATCTAAGAAAAATATTCATGTAGTGTTCAAGGGAAGTTGTTTCATTGCTAAATAGTGAAAGAAGTTCAGATTTATCTCTTTCAATATTTGCGGAGAGGCTAAATAACAATTTGTATTTCATTTTAGTGGAATGATAAGTGGTTGGTACATTTTCTTGGCAACCAATATATGGAACAGTTTCAGTAATGCCTAGGTGTAACATATATTACGGAGCAATGTGAGATTGGATATATTTTTATGGTTTAGTAATCTTTACCTGGTCTGGATTTGTGGATTTTCTTTGTTGCACTAGAAAAGTAAGATGGTGATTAATTCTGGTGTAGTCCAGCTGTTGAGCTTAACCTTCACTTTTGCATGATTAATGCTTTTACAGTTCCTTTTGCACTTCCATACGTGAGTTATTGCTTAAGAGAGGCTTCAAACAGTAGTTGTACATCGAATCATTACCTAGCAAGCATTGAAGTATCAGCGAAATATAGATTGGGTCAATCTAAGAAACTTATGATATCATAGCAATCCCAGGGAAAAGGTTGAACACGAGGGCAAGCCACGGCTCTGGCAGCAATATTTATTGAAGATTGCCAAGAAAGACAATAAATAATCAAATCTAAATTTATGTTGTAGATGCTGCAAATATCTATAGAACTGTATGTTCGACCTTAAAAATTATCAGATTCGTTGAACATATCTGTAAGTTTCCTAAGAGGCACACGCGCAGCCTCTGATGCTATCCTATTTTTTATGCAGCAAAATTCAAACTCTACAGTCAGTAAACGCAGGCACAACCTGTTCGAAGAAAGCACAGGATGTTTCTGAGGTGTCGGTCTTCCTCTTTGGGGACGCTCACACCCACTACTCTGTCGGCGCCATTGGCAGCCAAGTCTGCATGAACAGGGGTACAATGCTGGCCACAATTTCCTTTGCATTCATTGATCAATCGGTGCCCTAATGGTGATTCTGAGTTGATTTGTTGTTATGGTGGTGATGTTACTGCAGGGAAAAGGATTCTTTCGTTCTTTGTGAGTATTGTCTTTGAAGGGAAATGAGTATTGTAGATGGGCATCTCTGCTGATTTCGGCAAATGGGGAGATGAATGACGGGATGGTTTGCACCATGGCCACAAACAAGTATGCACTTCTTCCTTCACGATGCGACTATCTCGGAAAATCTGTAGCTGCAAACTACCAATAAGATACAAGACCTGAGGATTGTGTGCTCATCTCTTCAAAGATATTAATGCTTGGCAGGACATGAATACAATATGTGCTAGCACTGAAATAATATTCATCTCATTTAGACATATGTTTGCCTTCGTATGGTAAGACCTTGGACATGTCGTCAGGATGATCACTCCAATTAAGGGTTGAGTGCGTTTTATTACTCAGATAGCACTGTTGTTATAGAAATAAAAGAGTACAGATTACTAGAGAATAGAAAAGTGAGAAAATTTTGTGCTCATATCTTCAGAGATATCAGCATTATTAGTAGTGTAGTATGTGATGGCACTGAAATGGAATGAACCCATTTATACATAGGGTTTCCTTCCTACGTATATGATCCTGGTCATTGTGTGAATATCATGGCAACAGCCATAGGGTAGTCTAATTAGCAGTGTGTGGCTCACGAATATGTTCAGTTCACACCAATCATGTCTTGAGCAGATTATTTATATGCAGGATTTCCAATATTATTGTACGACATTTGAACTGTGGCTGGGTGATTACGCGGTTGGCCTTTAAATGACCAAATTAGACAATGCCCGAAAGAAATAGTCAGATGGTTATATTAGGTCTATTTGAGATATCACTGTTGATTTCCATGCATGACGAGTGTTTCTTTTAGACTTGAAGTTTTCATTGGTGGAAGCTAATTGTAGCTGAAAATGTTTTTTTATTATCTTGGTTTCACTTTCAGATGTTATGTTTAGTTGGAAAGCTGATTTGCATTATGGCTAAACCACAAGAATAAATGTACATGTGGTTTAGATAAATGATATTCTGATTCTGAACTTCTTCTGTTCCTTTTCAGGATTAAGGATGAATAGTACAAAGTTCATTCATGGGCGAGGACCCTTGAAGAAAACAACAAGCTGACGGCAAATGAAGAAGAAAACAGAACACATTACGGATTCCCTCTTCGACAACAAAGCTGAGCTCTCGATTCCTTCCAACGCCGCTCCAGCTCTTGACCTCCCAACGCCGCGCTTGATCCCGGACGACAAATCAAAACTCGATCCAGTTGTCAGCCTCTCCACACCAAAAATGGAACTGGCCTTCACTCTCTCCTCAGACAACAAAGCCAGTAATGCCGGACACTGACAGCTTGAAGAAAAAGGAACACCAGTACCACCGTCTTAGCATGATATCCGCTATGTAGCAATCTACTGTATTATTATAACTGGCTAATATACCGCTTTAGGTACTCAATCCTACGAAATATGTAATCAAGTACGAGCATGCACCAATACCACTAGCTAATCCCTGTTCCATGAACGAAACCGCCCTTCTAGCACCATCACTTTTCAGCACTGTCACACTGGTGGCGATCACTGATATTGTCTCGAGGACGAGGACATCAATGCAGAGTACTCACAGGCTCCAGGTTGTCCGCATCAACAACGCGCAACTAATTTTGGGTACCATCAGGAAAGCTGCTCAGTATCTTCAGCCTCCACATCTCAAACTAACTACCCCCATTATGTAATTTTGCTAGAACACGCAGAGGCGCCATCTGGCTTTGGCTTAGCTCAGTGTAGATATGAATCGGCGTCCTGCAAAATAGTTCATTAAAACGTACGACTCCACCATGTAATCCATCGTATATACGTATGGTACTGCTACGTGCTACAGCTAGATAGCCACTGCTTTTCATATTGAGCCACGGGCGCGGCATGCCGCCGCGCCCATGCCTCCTAGTATATATTAGTGCTATTTTTGTTGTACTGTCGTCTGTCTAGCACTTGTGTTTATGTGCAATATACTTGCCAGTCTAAGAGTAAAAAAAAACCTTCTCTTCATTTCTCTCTTCCTACAGACGGCGCCAATTGACGAGGGATTAACTCGTCAATTGCCTACAGATTGTAGACTTAGGGTTTCGTAAGAAGTAGAGAGCAAGTAGATTTCGAAGGTTCAGCCGACAAAGGAGCTCGACTCAAGGTTACGGTGGTTCTGGTGGCAAAGATTTGATCCCTCGTTTCTCCATCGGCTCCCATTTATATAGGAGGTGGAGCCGAGGCTTTTCGTGTCGTACAAGTTACAAACTACCCGAGACGTATTGGGCCTATCCTATTTTGATACAATATTCCTACTACAACTCTACTTTCTCTTATCCGAAGATCTCTGGGTTTCTGGGCCTCCAAAGCTTCGGGTCCGTGGGCATCATGTCCTCTTTATATAATCAGGGTACTTTATTCGGCATGCCTGCTAGGCATGCCTATGTCAGAGGGTTCCTGAAGTCTACGACGACTGGGAGGACTGTTGCAGACAGGTGCATTGTTTCAGCGTACCCCACTAAGGTGGAGGCGGAAGGAAGATACGCACGTTATCTAGCGGGAGAGATGAGAGACATGAGGAGGAACCGATGAAGACCATGGCCTTCGTGATGATGCTCATCGTGACCATGGTCATCTTTATGTGATTGTAGTTTAGGTTAGTAGCTACATTGTGAGGTGTAGGACGTGAAGACTATGTACCGAGACTTCTAACTTTGTGAAACTCCGGCTCGGTGTTGCATGTGTGTTGTATGAATCAAGATTTCAAACGAGACTTGCCTATTTGTGTATTGATACCGAAATGAGACATGACTCTATGTGCTTTTCATATTGCATGTATACTGTTGTATAAAGATCTACTGTATTGGATGATATAAATATGCATTGTAATACGCTGGAAAATGATGTAAAAAAGATATTTGAATTATACCGCCGGCGCACCAACAGCCCCTACTACTGGCGCACAGCAAACGGGCCCTTCCCGAGGTTGAAGGGCAGCCGGTCGGCCCAATCCCGCAAGACGCCCCCGGGGCCAGATCTTCCGCGCGAGATCTTCCGCAGCCGGAGGAGTCCGACAAGGACAAGGAGCCAACCGTCAGCGCACCGGCCAGGGACGCGAGGAGCAGCGGCCACCGGCGCCGAAGCGACCAGCTTGGTGCGCTGGCAATAAGGAAAAATGGTGTGCCGGCAGTAGGCCTTTTCCTAGTAGTGTTGTCACCTTCACACCGTTGGACAAGTGATACATCTCAAACGTATCTATAATTTCTTATGTTCCATGCTACTTTTATGACAATACTTGAATGTTTTATACATACTTTACATCATTATTATACATTCGGCACTAACCCATTAACAACATGCCGAAGTCCATTTTCAGTTGTTTTTGGTTTCAGAAATCCTAGTAAGGAAATATTCTCGGAATTAGACGAACCAGCCTGGTCCTATTTTTACAATGTAAGCCTGTAAGACCAGGGGAGTAAGTGGGGCCACGACGGCTACACAACAAAGGCGCCCGCGGCCCAAGCCCGGCCACGCCGGTCTGTTGTGTGGGCTCCGTGGATTTCCGACTCACCTTCCCTTCGCCTACATATAGCCTCTTGCCGCTAATACCCCGTAATGAGAGCCACGATAGACGAAAACCTTCGAGAATTAGCCGGTAATCCCATCTCGGGGGATTCAGAGGATCGCCTCCACCCTGCTCGAGAGGGGAATCATCACCGGAGGGGCTCTACATGATCATGCCCGCTCCGGATTGATGCGTGAGTAGTTCATCCTTGGACCATGGGTCCATAGTAGTAGCTAGATGATTGTCTTCTCCGCTTGTGCTATCATTGTTTAGATCTTGTGAGCTGCCTAACATGATCAAGATCATTCATTTGTAATGCTACGCATGTTGTGTTTGGTGGGATCCGATGAATCTAGAATAATATTTTGTTGATTATCAATCTATCATATATGTTGTTTATGTTCTTGCATGCTCTCCACTAGTAGAGGCTCGCCAAGTTGATCACTTGTAACTCCAAGAGGGGCTATTTATAGTAGGTTCATGCCTCCACTAATATGGGACAGTGACTTAAAGTTCTAAGGTTGTGGATGTGCTGTTGTTACTAGGGATAAAACATCAATGCTTTGTCTAAGGATATTTGTGTTGATTACATTACACACCATACTTAATGCAATTATCCGTTGTTTGCAACTTAATACTGGAGGGGGTGCGGATGCTAACCCGAAGGTGGATTATTGAGGCATAGATGCATGTCGGATAGCGGTCTATGTACTTTGTCGTAATGCCCCGATTAAATCACATAGTAATCATCATTGATATGTATTGAATCTGGATTTGTCAATTGCTCCACTGTAATTTGTTCACCCAAAGATGTTAGTTATCTTATTGAGAGACACCAGTGAACTGTGACCCCGGTCCATTCTTTTACATCTGAATACATTCTATTGCAATTATTGTTCTTACCGTTCTTTGCAAATAAACACCATCTTCCACTCGATACGCTAATCCTTTGTTTTTCAAGTAAGCCTATGAGACTTAATAAACTCCACTGCTACAAGCAAAGGTGCATCTCGATTGTGTTGTGCAGCAACCGACGTTGGCGCCCGGCTCACCGGTGTTGCGCCAAGATCACACTCCTCCACCAACAACCTTCACGTGTTTTTGGCTCCTTTCGGGTTCGATAACCTTGGTTTCTTTCTCGAGGGAAAACTTGCCGCCGTGCGCATCATACCTACTTGGGGTTCCCAACGAATGTACATCTACGCGCATCAAGCACTTTTTCTCTAGATAATCGTTAAGCCGGGGAGATCAAGACACGCTGCAAGGGGAGTCTCCACATCCAATCTCTTTTTACTTTATTTTTGTCTTACTTACTTTATTTTATTTACCGTCTTGTTTTCTTCATATTAAAAAAAACACAAAAATTAGTTACTTTACTTCTTGTCTTATTTACCTACTCTATATCAAAAACACAAAAATTTAGTTACTTGTTTTCTTTATTCTACTTGCTTAGTTTACTTTTGTCAAGGCTATAATGGATACTCCCGAAAATACTAAGTTGTGTGATTTCACTAGCACAAATAATAATGATTTTATAAGTACTCCTATTGCTCCACCCGCTACTACAATAGAATTCTATGAAATTAAACCCACTCCGAATCTTGTTATGAGAGAGCAATTATCGTGTTAGTAATGATGATGCCGCTGCCCATCTTAATAATTTTGTTGAATCGTTGAAAATGCAAAAGTATAAGGATATAGATGGTGATATTATAAAAATGAAATTGCTTTTCTCATTAAGAGGAAGAGCTAAAGATTGCTTCTTTTGCCTAAAAATAGTATTGATTCATGGACTAAATGTAAAGATGCTTTTATTAGTAAATATTATCCTCCCGCTAAGATTATATCTTTGAGAAGTAGATTATGAACTTTAAACAATTTGATAATGAACATGTTGCTCAAGCATGGAAGAGAATGAAATCTTTGGTAAAGAATTGCCCAACCCATGGACCGACTACTTGGATGATCATCATTTTATGCAAGATTGAATTTTTCCTCGAGGAACCTATTGATTCAGCTGCTGGGGGTGTACTTTTATGTCCATCACCTGGGCGCCCGCAATTAAACTACTTGATGATATGATGATCAATTACTCGGAATGGCATAAAAAGGACACCTCAAGGTAAGAAGGTAAAATTCCGTTGAAGAAACCTCTATTTGGGAGATAAGATTGATGCTATTATGTCTATGTTTGCAAATGATAGATCTCATATTGATCCTAATAATGTTCCCTTAGCTTCATTGGTTGCTCAAGAAGAAAATGTTGATGTGAATTTCATTAAGAGTAATAATTTTAACAACAATGCTTATAGGAATAATTATGTAAAAATAACTATAGGCCATATCCTTCTAATAATGGTAGTGGTTATGTAATTTTATGGTAATTCTTACAACAATAATAAGAGTGCACCCTCTCGGTCTTGAAGTGATGCTTAAAGAATTTATTAAGACACAAACTGCTTATAAAACCGTTGAAGAAAAGCTTGGTAAAATTGATGTTCTTGTTTCTAAGGTTGATAGTCTTGCTTTTGATGTTGATCTAAAATTGAAAGTTATGCCCAGGAAGTTAAAGATGCTAGGTTTGTTAAAACAAATGCCATCCAAGTTCGAATTAATGATAATATTAGAATGTTGGCTGAATTGCATGCTAGGTGGGATAGAGAAGTAAAAGAAAAACTTGCTAAAGAAAATAATGTAGCTAAAGTATGGACTATTACCACCACTTGTAATGTTGATTCTTCACATGTTGCTACACCTCCTACTATCAATGGTAAAATAATTGGTGTTGGCAATGTTTTTACTCCTAGTACAAAGCGTGCAAAATTGCCTGAAACTGATAAAACTGCTTGTGATAAAACTGCTGAAATTTTTCAAAATATTGGTGACAATGATTCTATTGCTGTAGAATATAATGGTTTAGATTTTGATGATTGTCATATTACTGAAGTTCTAAAGTTCTTACAAAAACTTGCTAGAAGTCCTAATGCTAGTGCTATAAATTTAGCTTGTATAAAACATATTACAAATGCTCTCATTAAAGCTAGGGAAGAGAAATTAAAACTTGAAGCTTCTATCTTCTAGGAAATTAGAAGATGGTTGGGAGCCCATCATTAAGATGAAATTCAATGATTTTGAATGTAATGCTTTTATGTGATCTTGGTGCAAGTATTTTGTTATGCCTAAGAAGATTTATGATATGCTTGATTTGCCACCATTGAAGAATTGTTATTTGGATGTTAATCTTGCTGATAATGTTAAAAAGAAACATTTGGGGAGGATTGATATTGTTCGTATTACTAAGTAACAATAACCTTGTCCCGTTGATTTTGTTGTCTTGGATATCGAATGTAATGCATCTTGTCCCATTGTGTTGGGAAGACCTTTTCTGATTCTTACACTCTCTGATATGAAGGAAGGTAATATTAGCTATCAATTTCCTCTCAAGAAGGATGGAACACTTTCCTAGAAATAGAATGAAGTTACTTTTTGATTCTATTATTAACAAGCTATATGTTGGATGCTTCATCTCTTGATGTTACTTGATTTGCACTTTCTTAGCCTAGCCTAAAGGCGTTAAAGAAAAGCACTTCTGGGGAGAACCCCTGTTTCATTTTATTTACTGTATTGTTGAGTCTTGGAAGCTGTTTACTACTGTAGCAACCTCTCCTTATCATGTTTTTGTGCCAAGTAAGTCTCTATGTTAAAGTTGATGCTAGATTTGGATTCAGCAGAAACAAGATTGCTTGGAATTCGCGCAGATCTCTTTGTAGGAGAGTCAAAAAAATCTGAAACTTTACGAGCGTGATCCCCGATATGTACGCAACTTCTCATTAGTTATGAGTTTTTCCGCTTGAGCAAGTTAAGTTCCCTGCAAAATTCCGTCTTTACGGACTGTTCTCGTTTTTTGCTGCGATTCTGCATTTTATTTCGTGATTGCCGCTTTTTGCTATGTTGAATGAGTTTCTTTGTTCCATTAACTTTGTGCAATTGCAATGTCCAAGTGTTAAGAATGATTGTGTCACCCTCCTGAATATGTGAATTTTTGATTATGCACTAACCCTCTAATGAGTTTGCTTGAAGTTTGGGTGTGGAGGAAGTTTTCAAGGTCAAGAGAAGAGGATGATATACTATGATCAAGAAGAGTGAAAGGTCTAAGCTTGGGATGCCCCGGTGGTTCATCCCTGCATATTTTAAGAAGACTCAAGCATCTAAGCTTGGGGATGCCCAAGGCATCCCCTTCTTCATCGACAACTTATCAGGTCACTTCTAGTGAAACTATATTTTTATTCCATCACATCTATGTTCTTTACTTGGAGCGTCGGTTTGCTTTTATTTTTGTTTGAATAAAGTTGGATCCCCATCATCCTTATATTGGAGATATTACGCTCCGCTTTTTCATATGGAACACCTGTGTTCTTAATTGTGCTTTTAATGTTCAATGGCGAAGGCTGAAATGTCGTTAAATTGCTATTTGGTTGGAACTTCGAAATGCTCGATATGGTTTGGAATAATCCTGGCAATTATTTGAGCCCCTATAGATCATGTTTAAGCTCTTGCATCATGTAGTTTAACTTATTAATGAAGAACTACCGTAGAGCTGTTTAATTTGGTTTGCATGATTGGTCTCTCTAAGTCTAGATATTTGGTAAAGTGTTTGAACAACAAGGAAGACAAAGTAGTAGAGCCTTATAATGCTTGCAATATGTTCCTTGTGTAAGTTTTGTTGTACCTGTTCATACTTTGTTTTTGCTTCGAACAACCTTTGCTAGCCCAAACCTTGTACTGAGAGGAAATGCTTCTGCATCAAAACACCTTGAGCCAAACCCATGCCATTTGTGTCCACCATATCTACCTACTATGTGGTATTTTTCTCATTCCAAAGTAAATTACTTGAGTGCTACCTTTAAAATTTCATTCCTTTATCTTTGCAATATATAGCTAATGGGACAAATAGCTTAAAAACTATTGTGGTGATGAATATGTAGTTATGTGTCTTAATTCTATTAAGTTGCTTGTTGAGCGGTAACCATGTTTCTGGGGACGCCATCAACTTTTTACCTTGTTGGATATCATGTGAGATGCTATGCATGTTCGTCTTGTCTGAAGTAAGTGCGATTTCATGGTCAAATGGTTTGAGTATGCATATGTTAGAGAAGAACATTGGGCCGCTAACTAAAGCCATGTATCATGGTGGAAGGTGTGGACATACGAATTCAATCTCTTATGATAATATTATTTGTTGTTGAATGCTTACACTAAAAGAGGAGTCCATTATTCGTTGTCTATGTTGTCCCGGTATGGATGTCTAAGTTGAGAATAATCAAAAGTTAGAATCCAATGCGTGCATTCTCCTTAATTAGACCTTTGTACAGGCGGCATAGAAGTACCCCTTTGTGACACTTGGTTGAAACATATGTCATATGATGATAATCCGTGTTATCCGAGCTGATTAGGACAAGGTGCGAGCACTATTAGTAATTTCATGCATGAGACTTGCAACTTGTAGAAGTATTATGCATAGCACATGAATTATTACTACCGTTGACAAATTGTTTTCATGTTTTCAAAACAAAAGCTCTAGCACAAAAATAGTAATCCATGCTTTCCTCTCCGAAGGGCCTTAATTAGGGTTTTTTATAAGTTGAGTCAGTTACCTACTTCTTTCTATCTTAGGAAGCAAACACTTGTGTTAACCGTGTGCATTGTTCTTACATGTTTATTTATTGCACTTGTTATATTACTTCATGTTGACAAATATCCATGAGATATACATGCCATGTTGAAAGCAATTGCTGAAACTTAATCATCCTTTTGTGTTGCTTCAATGCATTCTACTAAGAATTTATTGCTTATGAGTTAGCTTTTATGCAAGTCTTGTTGATGCTTGTGTTGAAAGTACTATTCATGAAAAGTTTTGCTATATGATTCATTTGTTTAGTCATCATCTTTGTTAGCAATCTTTTGCTTCGATCACTCCATTCATCTCATATGCTTTACAATAATGTTGATCAAGATTATGTTGGTAGCATGTCAATGTAAATTATTTGTGTTATCGTTTACCTACTCGAGGCTATAGGAACTAAGCTTGGGGATGCTTGATACTGCCTCAAACGTATCTATAATTTCTTATGTTCCATGCTACTTTTATGACAATACCTTGAATGTTTTGTACATACTTTACATCATTATTATACATTTTCCCAAGACTAACCTATTAACAAGATGGGATAGAGTTAAGTTGCTTTTTGTTGTTTTTGGTTTAAATCCTAGTAAGGAAATATTCTCGGAATTGGACGAAATCAACGCCTGTTACCACCCGATTTTCACGAAGCTTCCACAAGACCGAGGGGGAAAGGAAGTGGGGCCACGAGGCGGCCATTGGCTACTAACAAAGGCGACACGCGGCCCAAGCCCCCGGCCGCCGCCTGATGGGGGCCCCCGTGACGCCCCGACTCACCCTTCCGCCATATAGCCTTCACGCGAATACCCTGTATCGAGAGCCACGATACGGAAAACCTTCCGTGAGACGCCGCCGCCTGTAATCCCATCTCTTGGGATCTGGGAGATCAAGCCCGCAGACTGGGCCAGCAGGGAATCATCACCTGAGGGCTCTACATCATCATGCCCGCCTCCGCATTGATGCGTGAGTAGTTCATCCTTGACTATGGGTCCAGCGTAGCTAGATGGTTGTCTTCTCCGCTTGTGCTATCATTGTTGTTTAGATCTGTAGCTGCCTAACATGATCAAGATCATCTATTTGTAATGCTACATGTTGTGTTTGGTGGGATCCGATGAATCTAGAATACTATGTTGTTGATTATCAATCTATCATATATGTGTCGTTTAGTGTTCTTGCATGCTCTCCGTTGCTAGTAGGAAGGCTCGCCAAGTTGATACTTGTAACACCAAGAGAGAGTATTTATGTATGCTCGATAGTGTGGTCATGCCTCCATTGAATCTCGGGACAACAACAGGAAGTTCTAAGGTTTTGGATGTGCTGTTGCTACTAGGGATAAAACATCAATGCTTTGTCTAAGAATATTTGTGTTGATTACATTACGCACCATACTTAATGCAATTATCTCTTGTTTACAACTTAATCCGGAGGGTGCGGATGCTAACCCAAGGTGGATTATTTAGGCATAGATGCATGATAGGGCTATGTACTTTGTCGTAATGCCCTATTAAATCACATAGTAATCATCATTGATATGTATTGAATGTTGATTTGTCAATTGCCCAATTGTGAATTTGTTCACTCCAGATGTTAGTTATCTTATTGAGAGACACCACTAGGAACTGTGGACCCCGGTCCATTCTTTTACATCTGAATACATTCTACTGCAATTATTGTTCTTACTGTTCTTTGCAAACAAACACCATCTTCCACTCGATACGCTTAATATTTTGAAGTCGGTGAGATTGACAACCTCACTCACGTTGGGCAAAGTATCTTGATTGTGTTGTGGTGTTCCACGTTGGCGCCGTTTCACGGTGTTGCGCCGCACTACACTCCTCTCCACCAACAACCTTCACGTGCTTCTTTGGCTCCTACTTGTTCGATAACCTTGGTTTCTTTCGAGGGAAAATCGTTGTGCGCATCATACCTTCTTCTGGGGTTCCCAACGACGTACATCTACGCGCATCAACAAGATGTCCCCGAGATCACATAATAAAACCACTTGAGTAGCACAATAGTTCAACAATAACATCTGCTTATTCAACTAGATTACAAAGCTCATGATCACATAAAGATCATACATGGAGAGATAGATAGACCACATAGCTACCTAAAGCCCTCAACCTCGGGAGAACTACTCACTCCTCATCACGGGTTTCAGCAATGGCGATGACGATGGCGGAGTCGATGGAGATGGCTCCAATTCCTCGTCCGCAAGGTGCTGAGCAGACTGCCCGGATCTTGTCTCGATGCGACGTGAGCTACGGAACTTTCGTAATGGAGGCCGATTGATTTAGGTTTTTGCGTCGGGAGGTATTTATAGGCGAAATGGCGAGGTCGGTGGAGGCCAGGGTGGCCCACACCACCCTAGGCACGGCCAAGGCCGCGCGCCTAGGTGTGGTCTGGCGCGCCTCCTTCTTCGTCTCTCTGGACTCTATCTTCGTTACGGAAAATATTACTTTGCTTTTGTTTCTGTCCAATTCCGAGAATATTTCCGTACAATTTTTTGAAATACAAAATAGCAAAAAACAGGGAACATACACTGTGGCATCTTAATAGGTTAGTGCCGGAAAATATATAAAAGTGCAAAGGCTTATGAGCAAATCATATACAAATTAGTCTAAAACAAGCATGGAGCATAAAATTATAGATACGTTTAGGACGTATCAAGCATCCCCAAGCTTAACTCTGCTCGTCGAGTAGGTAAGTGATACCAAAATATTTTTTATGGTGACATGAAGCCAACACAATCTTGACCTATTGTAAAGCATTGTAAGTGGCATCAAAGTATTCTAAACATAGGCGTGCTATATATAACTCTAACAATAGAACTTAGCAACTATGTTATAACATGATAAGTAACTCAAACAAAGGATCATGAATAATAGTGCATTGAAAGCAACTGTTTGTTTATGAGCATAGAAAACATAGTAAAGTGGTACTCAACATGTCCTTTATGAAGTAGCAAAACATAAATGCTAGGACACCTTTAAAGTTCATAGGGTGACTAGATACAATTAATTCAAGAACAAGCAATAGCATAATCATAAATCAATCAATAATAAATTTTGGAACTATGCACATTGCACTAAGAATGACAACTATGCTCTCTTAATTGGTGCATAAAGAAGAAGATGAAGACTCAACATAAAACTAAAAGAAAGACTCTTTGCAGAGTAAGCAAAATTAACAAGTTTTAAAAACCTTCCAAAAAGTATGATACTTATTAGCTTTGAGCTCTCATTGCCCCTATCATAAGAATCTTGAATGGTTAAAGTTATGTGAGGCAAATATGAGCTATATGCTTGACAAATCATAAGTTGAAAATCTCATGCCCCTTGAAAACGAGTACTAAATCTCATGCTTCTCAACTTAGGTCCCAAATAAGTTCTTGTCATTGTAAGTATACATGTATCATCGAGAACCGCCAACGGGGTACCTCCTGCCTGATGATATGGAAGTCTTGTAGGAGCAATCCCATGCCAAAATGATAGGACAAACAGATAATGAGCATCTCATCAATCTTTCTATTTACTATGGGTATAGCTTTTTATTGAAAATTCTTCATAGATGCTCACTATGGTTCGCTGTAAATTTCCACCATGAATGATGCATGACTTAGATTAACGGCAGGCGTTTCTCTAACTCATATACAAACTCCATGGACTTACAAGTTTCCATTTTATTTCGCACCGCTAGGTATCCATAAACAAAAGAACATGACATCAACTAAATATGATTGTTAAGTGCAATATCGAAAGCGTTCCCCATGAAATCATGGTTATGCTAACTCCCAAATTACAATTTGCAAACATATAAACTTCATAAGATAGTAACAATGATCAAGTTTATTAAGTGCAAGAAAGTAAATGTGCCATCAAGTTCGTGTGAGCGTTACTGACTAATTTTCTCATGCCAAATTTAATTTGAAAGATAAATAAAAACATGATTAATATACTTGGAATAGCAATAATGCTAGTAGGTAGATATGGTGGACACAATTGAAAAACTTTGGTTATTGATGATTGGATGCACGAGTAGAGCTCATACTCAGTATAGGCGGAGGCTAGCAAAAGACTGGGAGCGACCAACTAAGAGAGCAATAATTGCCATAATCATGCATATCGACAAAACATTATTAATCAAAGCATAAAGTGATATTACAAGTCAAAAACTAAATGATCATAGAGGCTTTATTTGACTGGTTATAGTCATAACAAGGTATAAGCATGTGCCAAGTCAACCCAATAAAGCATCAAAGGAGAATACTACAATATTATGCTTTTATGATGGAAGCAACACATGATTCTTTCAATGGCACATTATGCACTCTCAGCTATTTGAGACAAGTCATGCTACAGCACTAAGCATATGAAAAGAATAATATCCAACATGACATGCTAAAATCTATGCCACAGTCTAGACAAGCTTCCTTTTGCATCACTATAGCATGAAACATTTTACTCGTCTCCAACACCAATCAACTTATTTGAAATAACTCTTAGAGATAGAAAAACAATATGGACCAGAGAACTATTCATACACAAATAAAAAATACTAATGAGCTTTGAATTTTTTTTGAGTGAAATAACAAGAGCTAAATGAAGTTCTAGCAAATTAGAACGCTCGCAGAACAATAAGAGCGAAAACTAGAGCGTTCTAGGTAATTAAAACGGGACATGTGTCTCTCTAAAACAAATATGACGGGATCCAACATATGCTACAGCAAACAAAACAAAATTAAACTAAAAACAAAAAATAAAGACGCTCCAAGAAGAACACATAACGTATGAAGCAATAAAAATATAGCACATAGAGAGATGACCTGTTGCTTTGTTGATGAAGAGGGGATGCCCTTTGACACTTGTACTTCTTGGATATTTCTTGGGGGTGCAAGGGCATCTCCAAGCTTGTGCTTTTGTACATTCTCCATCTCATTACATCATTCTTCTCTCCCTACACTTGAAAAATTCCTTCATACAAAACTTCTCACAATTCTTTATTAGCAGCATTAGTGCAATCAAAATAAACAAATCCACTTGGATTCGGTTATAAATATATCAAACATCTATTAAAGAATTATCTAATGTAGCAACTCTTTAAAAATATTTTGATCAAAAGAACTCAAAAAGAAAGAGATTAAGTGGCAAATGCAAATAGTGGCAGAAATCTGTCAAAACAGAACAACACGTAAAGATCGTTTTTTTCGAAAATATTCTGTTGCTCATATAGAAAAGTGGTAAACTAGCGAAAGTTAGATAATAACCTGGGGAATATGCACAAAAATTGTCAGCTCAAATTTCCGCTCTTGCTATTTATAAGAATTTTTATGGTGACAACACAGAATATGTTTCAGGACAGCAACTTTCCTAAATCTTACTTTCTTCCTATTAGAGGCTATTCTTGGCACAAAAACGAAATAAAAATGATAAGGAGAGGTTATTACAGAGGTAATAACTTCCAAGACTCAACAAAATAAAAAATACAGAAATAAAACATGGGTTATCTCCCAAGAGTGGTTTTCTTTAACGCCTTCAGCTAGGCTCAGTAATTTGAGAAGATGCTCACATAAGAAATATGAATTCAAGAAAAAGAGAGATCAAGGAGAAAATATGAAACATATTTAAGTCTAACCCACTTCCTATGCATAATAAACTTGTACACAAATAAATCTACAAAGAACAAAGTGACAAGCATAGAAAGATAAAACAAGAGTAACTTCAAAACTTTCAGCATATAGAGAGATATTTAAGTACCATGAAAACTTCTACAACCATATTTTCCTCTCTCATAATAACTTTTAGTAGCATCATGAATAAACTCAACAATATAACCATCACATAAAACATTCTTATCATGAGCCACATGCATAAAATGATTATTACTCCCCACATAAGCATAGTCATTCTTATTAATTATAGTGGGAGAAAATTCAATAAAATATCTATCATTATTATTCTCATCACCATAATCATCAAATATAGGAGGCATATTGTAATCATAATTAATTTTATCCTCAATAGTAGGTGGACTGAAAATAACATAATCATCATTGTAATCATCATATATTGAAGGCATAGTATCATCATAGCAAATTTCCTCCTCTAAAGCTAAGGGGCTAAAAAGATCATTTTCATAAAAACTAGCTTCCCCAAGCTTAGACTTTTTCATAGCATTAGCAATAATGGTGTTCAAAGAATTCATACTAATAACATTGCTACTAGCATGCAAGTAAAGTTCCATAGGTTTTAGTTTTCTCTTAAACACCTCATGTCCTAACTCAAGATAAATACTATAAAGCTCTCTAATTGTGTTGTTGTTTTTCATTAAGCCTAACTAGTGAAAAAAAAATATAGTTGCAAAATCTAAAGGAAATAACTTCGAGCACTCACCAGCAACTAAAAGAATTAGAAGCCAGAGGATGTGAGTACCTTTTACCTTACCTCCCATGCAACAGCGCCATAAAAGAGCTTGATGTCACGCACGCTTAATTTTCTTGTAGATGTTGGGCCTCCAAGTGCAGAGGTTTGTAGAACAGTAGCAAGTTTCCCTTAAGTGGATCACCCAAAATTTATCGAACTCAGGAGGTAGAGGTCAAAGATATCCTCTCAAGCAACCTACAATTACGATACAAGAAGTCTCTGTGTCCTCAACACACCCAATACACCTGGGTGATAGGTGCACTAGTTAAGAGATAGTGAAACAAGTAATATAGATGATTGTAAGTAGTAATTGCAATTTGAAATAAAAATGGGAGCAACCAAACATGTATCATAATTGGTTGTAAACGGTGTTTCAATGCTTGGAAACAAGGCCTAGGGATCATACTTTCACTAGTGGACACTCTCAACAATGATACCATAATTGAATACATAGATATTATTACTTCACTATGCTACTCTGAACCACTCTCCGGCTTGATAATGAACACAAATTCATTGTGTAGGTCTGCATAAGCATTCCTTAAAGTTCGCATTCCCAATCTATGGACACCCCACGCTGTCACTTTGAGCATACAAAGATGGTACTAACTAGTCACCACAATTCATAAGTATCTCTATAAGTTAAGCATAAAAAACAAACACGGTGATCTTACCACGTCATCCTGCCATACTAGGTTTAATCGCAGCTCTGATTCATCAACCGGCGGTGAGCTGCCGGTGACCTCATAGGGGAGGCGCTACAGCACACGCGCGACCGCGAGGAAGGCCGCGTTAGACTCGCACGGCCAGGGGAAGTCGTATGGTGGCGGCACGGGACCAAGAGGTTGCCGGAATAGTTGGCGGCGACCAAACGCACGGCGGCGCTCAGAGGTGCACGGCACAGGCATGTTGCAGGGTGAGAGGGAGGAAACAAAGACGTGTTGGGGCACCGGGGGCTCGCCCTGGAGCCGACGGAGGCGACGATGAGGCTCGGGGCGGCCTAAAGGGCTGGCTCGGGCCGGTTACCGGTGGCCGGACGCGGTGAAGAAGGGGATGTCCCCGTCGATTGGGGCCATCCTCGGATGATTCCTTTGGCCATGAGATGGAGAAGGGAACAGCGGTGCAGATGGCGTGCTCATCGGGGCTCGGGGATGGCCGGAGCTACTGGGCAAGGTGGCGGCCGATTGGTAGGGTTTCGGACACTCGGGCGTGCACGAGGCAGATGAAGAGGAAAGGGGAAAAGGGGCGTGCTAGGGTTCGTCTCGGCGACTGCATGGGGTCTTGTAGGCGCTGGGGGGCGGCGGCGAGGATCTTGGCGCCGACGAGGATCGAGGCGACGACATGCAGGTGCTTCCTCCATCATGAGGTGGAAGAAGACGCAGGCTTTTTGCAGAAAACCCCCTGGGGGCTTTGGTGGGCTCAAATGGACTTTGCTGGGCCTATTGCTGGGATGCGCAGAGAGAGAAGAAGAGAGGGAAGAGTTGGGATATTTGAAATGGACTTTGCTGGGCCTATTGCTGAAATGGAGGTTTTCTTCTCCTTTTCCAAATTTTGTTTTTATTTTTGTTTCCAAACTATTTTTGATATTTGAAATTTGTTTGAAGTTTCAAGCTTTCTGATATTTTGCAAATATCACATGGTCTTCTTAAGAGAGGTTCCATGTAGGTTGACTTTGGAAATTTTAAAATACTTTGACCATTTGAATACAAAGAGAGATTCAAACAACACTTAGGGTTTTCAAATATTTCCTTTTGCGCAAATTTTCCAAGGAAACTAACATGATGCAAATGATGCACAAACAACCCTAATTAGCATTAGAGAAAACAGGGGTGTTACAGATATCCCTCTCAAGCAACCCTGCAATTATGATACAAGAAGTCTCTTGTGTCCCCAACACACCCAATACACTTGTAACGTGTATATGTGCACTAGTTCGGCTAATAGATAGTGAAATACAAGTAATATGTATGATTATGAGTAGTAATTGCAATCTGAAATAAAAATGGCAGCATGCAAACATGTAGCAGAACTGGTTGTAAACGGTGTTTCAATTCTTGGAAACAAGACCTATGGATCATACTTTCACTAGTTGACACTCTCAACAATGATACCATAATTGAATACATAGATATTATCACTTCACTACGCTACTCTTAACCACTCTCCGGTTTGATAATAAACACAAATTCACTGCGTAGGGATGCATAAGCACTCCTTAAAGTTCGCATTCCCAATCTATGGACGCCCCCACGCTGTCACTTTGAGCATACAAAGATGGTACTAACTAGACACCACAATTCATAAGTATTTCTGTAAATTAAGCTTAAGAAATAAACACGGTGTGCACACTGTCACCTTCTCACCGTTGGACAAGGTGTCCCCGGAGTTCACATAATAAAACCACTTGAGTAACACAATAGTTGAAGAATAAAATCTACTTATTGAACTAAATTAAAAAGCTCATGATCACATAAAGATCATACATGGTGAGATAGATAGACCACTTAGCTATCGGTAAAGCCCTCACCTCGGGAGAACTACTCACTCCTCATCACGGGAGTCAGCAACGGCGATGAAGATGGCGGTTGAGTCGATGGAGATGGCTCCGTTGGTACTCCCATCCTGTGGTGCCGGAACAGACTTCGTCCCCGAATCTTGTCCGATGGCGACAGAGCTACGGAACTTTTCGTGGGTGGAGGCTGATTTTATTTAGGGTTCACGCGTCAGGAGGCTTCTTATAGGCGGAAGGGAGAGGTCGGTGGAGGCCAGGGGTCCCAGACCACCCCTAGGTGCGGCAGGGTCTGAGCCGCGCCTAGGCCTGGTCTGGCCGCCCTATGGCGCTCCCTCGTCCCCCCTCTGGACTTCGTCTTCATTACGGAAAAATAAGATCATCGGCTTTTGTTTCGTCATATTCCGAGAATATTTTCTGTACAACTTTTCTGAAATACAATACAACAGAAAACAGGGAAATGGCACTGTGGCATCTTGTCAATTGGTTAGTGCCACAAAATATATAAAAGTGCAATGAAGTGTAAGTTAAACATATATAAATTGGTGTAAAACAAGCATGGAGCATCAAAAATTATAGATACGTTTGCAACATATCACACTTGCCGATGATTAAACTCTGGCAGTCTAATGAAAGAGGGAGTCAATAAGACCTTGTCTATACGTCCGTGCACATTGTTTGCGCATTTGACTTAGTCTTATTGGTTGATAGATGTCATTGGATTTTTATAAGACTACTCGCGGCCAATAATGACATCTATGATTGATAGATGTCATTGGATTTTTATATCTTATGAAATGGAATTTCTAATTTTACCCTATATTATTACTCCTAATTGTATTTAAGTGTTTCGTGGCGCTAATGGAAACATAATTGATGTAAATAATTAGCACCGCCCTCGTATGTTTCATGGCAATAAATGTTGCGCCATGTGTTAATGTACCGAGAAATTTCACTTTTGGTGCTGCCTAGTAGAGTGCGCGCATATCGCTCGCCGCGAGAAAAAAAGTCGAGTCTGCAATTTCTCCATCACAATTATCCATGGCGGCTTTTATTTATCGGATGCGAGCACGACTCTTAGACGTGTGCCGTGGCATTTAAAACTGCCCCGTCCCGCACGTCATGTTGTAGTAACAGGCGAGGCCCCAAGGGGTGAGTGACGACGTGATGCCACCCTCGCCCGATACGAAGCTGGATCTAACTTCTAGGGTTTCCTAGTTGTCCAAGTGAAGGAGCATGCAATAACCTCAACAACGCTTTGAATAAGGTAGCGACGATCGACGTCGTCGTCTGCCCTAGCCACATGTCGGCATCAAGACCTTAGTCCGGGTTGCATCATACCCAACACCGAAGTGTGGACCAACTAAACTACCCATGTCCTTTCATGCCCGAGGCTCACCGGCACCATGCGTACGTCCGACAAGTGCACTGCTGCCACCCGCAGCTGTAAGCGCTGAGGCCACTGTGTAAACAAAAGCATATTTCAACCTTTGAGAAGTGCTTCTACCCTGCACGTGAGGTCATGTATACTCCCTCCGTCCTCAAATAAGTGGACATCTAGCTCTCAACTTTGTCCATAAAAGTGTGTGCTCCTATTTTTCCAATGCACTTTAATTGTTTCTCTCTCATCGCACGGAAATCAAATCCAATAATATTGAACACTTGTTCTTCTTGTTTTCTGCATGAACTTAGCTCATTAGAGGTGAAAGATTTAAAAATGAGAGATGTATCTTCGCAATGCATTTTTTTACTGCACTATATAATTTATCTTGGAAAATCCGCATGTACACTTATTTGTAAACGGAGGGAGTATGTTTTTGTTGTCAATTACTTGTTTTAAGATTCGTGCCACATTATTTGGTCAAATTTTATTGAGATTCGTTGTGTTTTAGACAGATTGAAAGGCAAGTGTACCTAATCTGGATGACACGGTCAACCTTCCATTTCCAATAAAATGGAATATAACTTAAGTGCGTCTGCTCGTGAAGGTAAATGAAAGCAAATTATGCCGACGCGCATCTAGATTGAGGCGTCCAGTTCACTAGTTTCACTACTCCGTTTATTTGAATGTGAAACAAATTGATGTACCTTCCCACACCTCTATATGTACAGAGTTACATACGGAGAAAATAAAAAAGCATCCCTTGACCCTTCCAATCTTCCATCCTACTGTCTTCCTTAGCCCACCCCACAAATGGCAGAGCGTCTGAAAGTTACGTCCGCTATTGTACAAGGACACATGTGATCAAGATAGATGGATACTCAAGAACCAAGGAGCTGCTCGAGAATGGCAAATCCACGACGTCTATCCGTTTCATGGCCGGAGATCACTACTGGGTTGTGAAGTATTACGCAAACGGTAACAAGGCACCTGGTCACATATCTGTTTCTCTGGTTCTTGATTCAGCTGATGCCAAGGATGTGAAGGCGAAATCCACCTTCAGCGTACTTGACAAGGGTGGAGAACCAGTGCCTTTATACATCAAAAGTTTAGAATATATCTTCCCAAGCAAAGGTTCAGATTTCGGTTTCACTTATTTTGTCAAGCATGAGGATCTGGAGGGCATCTTATTGGCGATGGTTTCAGAATCAGATGTGATGTCAGCGTCGTGAAAAAGATCCGCAGCGAGGAAACAAAGGGTAATCAGTATGTGTTGGTTCCTCCAACCGACTTGCATCAGCATCTAGGATTGTAATCTTTATTCCGATCGTACTTTAAACCGCTGAATATTTTAATAAAATGGCTGTGTGCATCATTTGATGCAGAGGCCGGGGCTCCCTTTATCTAAAGGAGATCTCCTGAAGAGCATGGACGGAGCGGACGTCACCTTTCAAGTCGGCGGTGAGACATTCTTGGCTCACAGGACCATGCTCGCTGCTCGGTCATCCGTCTTCAAGGCGGAGCTCTTTGGTGCCATGAAGGAAAAGGCAGGTTATCCTATTGAAATTAGTGACATAGAAGCTGACGTGTTCAAATCTTTGCTTCATTTCTTCTATACGGACTCGCTGCCTAAGACTACACGTGAAGGAACTGATGAAGATCCAACACAAGAAGATGTGGTGACAGCTAGTCATTTGCTTGTAGCTGCGGACAGGTACAACATTGAGAGACTGAAGTTGATATGCGAAGATAAGTTGTGCAACCAGATTGACTCCAACATGGTGGCAACTAGTTTGGCTTTGTCTGAGCAGCACGGTTGCCATGGACTGAAGGAGGCTTGCTTTCAGTTCCTTTGTTCTCCGTCCAATTTGAAGGCCATGATCGCAAGTGATGGTTACGAGCATCTGAAAAACAGCTGTCCATCTGCTCTCAAAGAGCTGGTTGCCAGACTCCTGCCTGTTGAACTGATAGCAGCCAAGGATATTATCATGGGAATTTAGTACTAGTATGTGTGGGTACTTATCTCCATGTCATCTATAGTAATTATAGTACTCCGTATCTATTTTTGCTAGTTCTCTATGTATGCTTGCATTTCCGTGTCAGGACACAAATGTTATCGATCTTTATCTATTCATGCAACTAGAATGAGCATTTTTTTCCTACCTTGTTCTTCATACTTCAAAATATTAAGCATCTAGTTTATGCAGCATAATCCATGTTTATTCTGTTCTGGAAATGAAAAAATGTCAATTCTCTATTTTTTGAGTTTGACATACTAGTAGTTCCGGTGGATTGAAGTGATCCAAGCATTGCCCGAATCATCACTTGTGCAAGGTTACCTTTTGTTCTAAAAAATCCACCAAGTGAGGGCCTTCGTGTATTAGCATGTAGAGAAGATTTAGACTAAGATTTATAACTGTAAAAAGGACAGCAGGAAAAACGCCCTAAAAATCACAGCAGGCCAAATGCTCTCTTCTGCATTCCAGCCCACTTCAAATCATTATACGCGCATCGCAAATTGGGCCATCTAGGGCCCGTTGTAGTCTCATAGCCCAGAAGGGGCCCTAGGGCTTCTCCTTTTTCGTTTGCTATATTGACGCCTCAACCGCCTCCGTTCCTTGGCAAGCCGCCTTCACGTCTCCACTATATCCCGCCGTGGAGACCCGTCCGGCGTCGAGCCCTACGTTGAGCGTTCACTGCCGCGTTTTCCGTACTCCGAGTCGTGCCACGAAGCTCCTTGCTAGTCCCTTCCCCATTGGCTCCGGCAGGGGCGCACCGCTGCGGATTCATCTCCAAAATTGCTACTCCTGTATTTCTTGCGTTGCCGTGACTGACGAGACGATTGCTCCGGCCAGAACGGGACGGTATTAATGAGAAGACGATAAAAAGAAGTGTTTCCTCTTGGTTCCACCCTATTCTTGTCCCATAACCAGAATGGCAGGGCACTGCAACATCTCTGTTGCCGCTGTATCCGAGAAAAGGTCGCATGTGGTCAAGATCCATGGGTGCTCGGTGCTACCGGAGAAAGGCGCGTGCGCGAAATCTGCTCCGTTCAGCGTTGGAGGTCTTAGCTGGGCCATCAAGTACTACCCGCTCGGTAACTTCATGCCTGGCTTCGTTTCAATCTATCTGGTTCTTGATTCTTCTCATGTCAAGGAGCTAAGTGTGAAAATCAGGTTTAGTCTGCTTGACAGGGATGGGAAACCCGTGCCGTCGCACAGCCGTACCACCACCGAGCATATCTTCGCGGGCAAAGGATCATCTCAGGAAATTTATCTTAAATCTATAAGCCATGAAGATTTGGAGGGATCAGTGCATCCAAGAGATGACTGTTTCAGCATCAAATGTGATATCGCTGTCTTGAAGGATGCCAACGAAGGTAATAAGTTTGTCATGGTACCTCCAAGCGACTTGCATCAGCAGCTGGGTAACCTTCTGAAGAGCATGGATGGGGCGGACGTGACCTTTATAGTCGGCGGGGAGAGATTCTCGGCTCACCGCTCCGTGCTCGCTGCTCGGTCATCTGTCTTCAAGGCGGAGCTATTCGGTGACATGAAGGAGAATTCATGTGACCCTATTGAAATCAATGATATGGAAGCTGACGTGTTCAAGTCCTTGCTCCATTTCGTTTACAGCGACTCTCTGCCTGAGCTGACTCACGAAGGAACCCGTGACGGAGGAGCAACAAGAGGAGATGTGGTGACAGCTAGTCATCTGCTCGTAGCAGCTGACTTGTACAACATTGAAAGGCTGAAGCTGATATGCGAGGAGAAGTTGTGCAACCACATTGACTCCAACATGGTGGCAACCACTTTGGCTTTAGCTGAGCAACACAGTTGCAATGGACTCAAGGAAGCTTGCTTTGAGTTCCTTGCTTTGCCTTCCAACTTGGAGGCGATGGTGGCAAGTGATGGTTTTGAGCATTTGAAGAGCAGTTGCCCATCTATCCTCAAGGACCTGGTTGTTAGAGTGCTGCCTGCCGAACTGAAAGCAGTTAAGGATATTATCATGGCAATCTAGTACTCCCTCTATCCCACGAAGGTTGTCTGAGATATGTCAAAATTTGGATGTACCTAGATGCTATTTAGTGTCTAAATACAACCAAATTTTGTCAAATCTCGTGGAAGTACTTCTATTTCTAGGAATTTATGATCATATATCATCTATTAGCTAATTTAGTTTTTATTTTTCTAGTTCTCCATGTATGAATGCGTCATTATGTCAAGAACCTGAACCAAAATGCTATTAATACATATCCAATCATGCAAGTGGAGTGTGTATCGTTTCATGACTCTTGCATTTTGTGTTTGCCGTTGGGATTGTGTATACACTTAATCTGCTGTGTGGAGATGAGTCTTTTTAGCCTTTGCAATTGTCTAGTTGTTCTCTCCTAGTTAAAAACGCATGTTTTATTGGGATCTTTGATTATTCTGTTATTGAAAAAGTGGAAAAACAACACTTATCTGTTTTTGTAGTTTTACATAGCAGTATCACTGGATTGAAGTGATCTACATCTTTACATAACTGATGTATAGGCATGAATTTCCAGTCAGATTTTTGTTTTGTTCAAATAGATCAATGACCTGCACATTGGCACTGCTAGATTTAATTTAGAACTTTGACTATCATTTCTGTTGTATATGCTGGTTAGATATGTGAAAATAATTTGTTTAGATTTTTCTCAAAAAATATTGTTATAATATAAAAAATTATTAGGTTTTTTGTTTTGATTTAAGTGGAAATCAATGCTCAAAGTTTCATTTGGAGGCCAGTTTGGCTTTGGCTGAGCAGCATATTTGCCACGGACTCAAGGTGGCTTGCTTTGTTGCTTTGAGTTCCTTGCTTCTCTGTTCAATTTGGAGGCGATGAGCATGAGTTACGACTTATGATCGAGCACCGAAAACGCATTTGCCCATGTGTTCTCAAAGAGCTGATTCCTGGAACCCTGCATGTAGAACTGATCGCAGTAGAGGCTGTTAGCATGCCAATTTAGTACTAGTATGCATGGGTACTGATCATATCATGTAGTAAATTTAGTATCTATTTTGCTAGTTCTCTTTGTATGGTTTGCATTACTGTGTCAGGACAAAAATGTTACCCATCTACATTTATCCATGCAAATAGGATGGGCATTGTTGGTAACTCCTGCATTTTGTGTTTTCTGCATGGATGTTGCGTGTACTTTAAGTGTTATGCGTGGAGATGAGTTTACTTTGCCTATTGTCTTACTCAGACTTCACGCTGCAATCATCTGGTTGTTCTTAAGTAGTTAAAACCTGCCTGTTTATGCACTATGCTCCTTGTTAATTCTTTTCTGGAACTAAAAAATTATGACTTCTCTGTTTTCGAGCTTAGCATAGCAGTTTCGATGGATTGAAGTGATCTACAGCTTGCTTAACTAATGTATTGGCTTGGATTTTGTGTCAGTTGCTCGTTCTAATAGAGTTCTTATCAAGGATTGCTTTTGTTTCGAAAGATCCATTAAATGTCGGCTTTCTTCTATAAGCAGGTGGAAAGATTTAAATTTCCCATGGTTTAACTCAAGAAGGGCAGCAGGCGAAACTCTCTCAGAAAAGCACAGCAGGCAGAACTTTCTCTTTCCCATTCCAGGTTTCCGGCCCACTTCAAATTATTTCAGAAATCATAGCTAGCGATCTAAAAAGAACATAACTAGTGCATCTCTAGCTCTTAATTTGTAGGCTCAGATCGTTCTGCACGGAACATGATGGATCCTGACAAGAGAAGTGCTCAGTAGTACACCACTAGTGATAGTAGCGCATTTCCCATAATTCAGATATCTGTCTTCTGAATCTAGCATCGGAGGAGAGGGATGGATTCTAGCGTGGTATAGAAATACTACCTTCGATCATGTTTAATCGACGCTAAAGTGTAGCAACGCTTACATGCACGTAGGCTGAGTCTAGCGTGAATTAAACACGATCAGAGGGAGTAGCACCGAAGGGGACCTGTGAGGTTGCTGGCCGTACGCCCGTACCGAGCAGCAACTGGTGGTATGTCTGGTTTCGTAATTGCATCATATAAATCGAAATGCCACACATTCGACCGGAAGCGACCTACGCACGGCAGCATATCATTATGCTGCCCGACTCATCAGGTGATGGCCCATGGGCACGGGCTGGTGCCTGGCCATCTGGTTAATGTTGAAATAATTAGCTGTTAGCAGTTTCAGTTTCGTCAGCTATAGGTGTTAGTTAGTGTCGGCTAGTTTTTAGTCAAAATTCAGTCAGTTCTTGAGCTGGATAAGTCCATTCATGTATGGCTTGATCCGCCGAATTAGGAAGCACTAGACTTGTTCCAGATCGTGGGATGGCACGATCTTGTCGGGGGCTTGACCACCGCGTCTCACACTTTTAATTGTTTTGATCACTAAGTAAATAAAAGAGAGAAAGAGAAAAGCAGCAAGTTTTACACTGCGCCAAACTCCTCGAAACCGGAGAGAAGAAGGTCGACGACAGCAGCGTTGCATTCAAGGTCGGAGACAAGACTCCATCACTGCTACCACGCGCTAGGCTCACCGACGTCAAGGACGCCGTGGAGGTTGCGGCCACACAGCAACGTATGGTGCGCCACGGGGATGATCCTTCGTCGTGTTGACAAATCCTTTGTGGGATCTCACACTTATCTAACGTGACGTACCTTACTTCGTGTAAAGGAACACGTGCATACATCTTCATCTTTACGTGCCTCGGTTATCTCTATACCCAAGTTTAATTTTCTTGTGATATCCATCGAGTTTGAAGTACTTATATCTTTCTTATCACTTGTGATACATATATATCTCATGTGCTATCTTGTTTATCTTGAGTTGTTGTTAGTGTACCTAGTTGAGCCTAGTCCATTTAGGTTTTGATCTTGAAATAAATCTTAGTTTAATTCCCCATTCTTTAAATCTAAATCTGTGTTTTTTTTAAAAAAAATACCGATTCACCAATCTCCATGGGACATATCATCCTTTCATGGATGCGTCGGCGAGGAGCTCAAGGTGCACTTCCTCTACAAGGCCCTCTACGGACTCCGTCAAGCTCCACACACCCGGAAGCACAAGCTCGATGCCACACTCAAGGAACTGGGGTTCTCCAGCAGCCCCTGATGCCATATGGGCCCGTGGAAAGGGACGCTCGCTTGTTCTGCTAGGTGTGTACATTGACGACAAGGTCGTCACTGGGATGATGCAAAGGAGATAACGCGGTTCAAGCAGGAGATGAAGGACAAGTTCAGCATGAGCGATCTGGGTTTTCTCTGCTTTTACCTAGGTATCAAGGTGAACCAGAGCGTGAGTAGCATCCTGTTGTCCCAGATCGTGTACGCATGAAAGCTGCTCAAGAATGCAAGCATGGCGGAGCTGAACCCATCTCATGTGTTGATGGAACCCCGCCTTAATTAAACTCAGCAAGGAAAGCATGTCACCAGACATATGCCACATTCTATCAAAGCGTGGTAGTCTGCCTGCGGTATCTGGTGCAAACGCGCCTATACATCTCCTTCGCCGTCGGCTATGTGAGCAGCTTCATGGAAGCGACTAGAGCTAAGTACCTCGTTATTGCCAAGCACCTGTTGCGATACATCGTTGGTACCATCGACTTGGGTTGTAGGCCCTGCAGGCGGCGGCGGAGTGGAGCGCGGCCAGAGGAGTTCCTGGCCTGCGGCCGGCCGCCTGGGGGGTTGAAGATGAGCGGTGGCGCCCTCCCAGATCTGGGTTTCCAGGGCCGGTATGGCAGCCAGCCAAGAGTGGCCTGACAGCCATGCACGAGCGGCCCGACATGTTGATGGTGGGCTGTTGCGGTTCTTCGTCGAGCTGGAGGTTGGAGGTGGAGTTGTGCGCTTCTTCGCTGTGCTGGAAGCCGGTGGTCCACCAGGCTATGGCGGCGAGGACGAAGTGCTGCGACGACGGCGGTGTGGACAACAAGTTCGGCTGGCCCAATCAGGCGGGATGCGTGGGCGGTGTGCGGCAACACAGACGAAAGTCTAGCCCGACTTCTGTCAGTGCCGACGCGATGGCGCATGTGGGCGTAATTCCCCTCCTTGGAGGCGTCATCGAGTATGCCGGCACTTCCATGTTTCCGCTTTGATCGGGTGGTGTCTCCGGGCAAAAGCTTAGGTTCGGAATGAATCGGTGCATTGACGGCATCTCAATGCCGTCCCTCTGTTGGGAGCATTGCGTTTTGGAGACATGGACCGCTGTTTCTCGTTGCGCCCATCCGGTGTTTGTTGTTATCCAACCTTGATCGTCCGGGGCACTATGTACGACATCACCGGAGAATCCAAAGTCGATGCCTTTCTCAGGTCCGACCAAGTCCCTCCATCTTTTACTTTGGTGGTGCGTTGACAAGGAGAGTTCTGTTGGAGCTGTTGATCTTTGGAGGTTACCGGAGTGGTTCGAGACGTGGCTTTGATGTTCTGTTTTGGATAGGCTTTTTGTGTCGCAGTTGTAGTCTTGGTGGTGGCTGTCTTCGGACTAGCCGGTGTGGAGTGGAGTGAGTTCGTACTACGCTCGTTGTTTGCAGCGAGTTGTAGTCTTCTTGTATTCAATATTCTGCCTTCTATAAAGATTACGTCTTCGGTGTACTCACGAAAAAAAAGTACACTGGAAAAGGGGAAGAGGCGGTGACAAGGTTTAGTGACTCGGACATGAGCAGCAATGTGGACCAATTGAAGAGCAGCTCCAGCGTCCTATTCATGCTAGGCAGAAACACTGTCACCTGGCAAGATCACATGCAGAAGATAGTGGCACTCAACTCCTCTGAGTCTGAGTATGGCTTAGCCGCCTAATGGATAACCTGATCGGGAAAAAGTAAAAAACTTCACCACCATCTTCATCGACCACAAATCATCCATACAATTGAGCAAAAACCCAGGTTTTCACGGTCGGAGTAAGCACATTGAGGTGCTCTTCCACGTCATCCGCAAATGCATCGAGGCTAGCAAGATCTCCATCGACTACGTCAACATCCATGATGAGTACGCCGGCATTCTCACCAAAACTCTTGGCCGTACTAGGTTTCCGGAGCTAGGCGCAAGATTGGAATGGTTTAGGTCAAATAAACAACTAAATTAGGGGGAGTATATTGGTATAATTAGTTGTTAATTGTTTCAGTCTTGTTAGTTATAGGTGTTATTTAGTGCCTGCTAGTTCTACTTAGTTAATGTTTGATATGGATAAGTCCGTCCATGCCTGGCTTGATCAGGCGAATTAAGAAGAAATGGACTTGTTCCGGATCATGGGATAGCATGATCTAGCCCGGGGCTTGACCACCACATCTCACACTTTTATGATCATCGAATAAATAAATAAATATAGGAGAGAAATAGAAAAGCAGTAAGTTTTACACTACACCAAAGCACTATCTCCTTTGTTTTGTGTTCTTCAAGTTTCAAAGCGAGTTAAGGTTGCCGAAATAGGGCCTAGGACGCGAGAATGGAAATTTGAGAGGCCCTAGTGTCACTCGGGCAGGGTTTTTGGGAGGTTGCTAAATCATCTGTGGGTTGTTATCTTGCCTTGATAGATTGCAGTATTTCCTACCTGGCGTTTCACACGTCTGTTAGCCCCGATACGCATACCCCATCATTCAATGAGAGATGGGTGGGTTGGACCTATTAGGTGGTGGTCAAGGAGAAAGAAGGTGACAGGAAGGAAAAGGTGACAAAGGATGAAGAAGAGGACCACTGCCTCACCGGAGATGGGGATGAGGCTTGTAAGGTGTCACCGACAAACGTAGGAGGAAAAATTAGGGTTTACTATCGATAAGGTGCGGTACACAAGTGTTAAAGGATATAAGATGTAGAATCCTGAAACAATTAAAGTTGGGTGCGGGGAGCTCGCTGGCGACGAGATCTTAGGGTTTGGGGTGCGGCGGTAGTTCGCCGGCACCGAAAACGTGGCTTTGGGAGGTTAAAGGAAGGGGTGGTGGGCTGCAATCGAGAAAGGGTGAGACACTACGGGTAGCGGTAACAGGCAGCCTGGACGGCGATGGAGGCGGGAGGATGAGTTCGTTCTGCTGCAGTAGAGAAAATGGCGAGGAAGAAAACAAAATGGCGATGATGGGCCACGACCATCTGGTGTCCCTGGATTTTCAGACGCGTGAAGCGCTAAATAAGAGCAGCCATTTATTGCCCTAAGAAAAACTTTTTCGATGGAAGGAGTTTTTTTCCTAACATAGTACAATCATAAAATCACACATATATGTACATATACTCATCTCTATGAGCGCTCGGACACCCTATTCCAACAAGAACCTTTGAGATCCTAAGTCCATGAAACTGATCTGACAGATCTTGAGATTGACGAAGTCAACCAGAGTGTTAAACCTAGGGTTCGAAACCAAAAAAAAATGCTCACACTAGTGACCCCCATGTGAAATCCAGGCCATCACGAGCCCAATAAAAATGTCAGAAAAGCCCAAGAGAACAATGTAAGAAGGGAGGTTATCAGAGGGCGCCGACACCAAATTCATGCAGCTCCACATCGAATATCCTCCTAGTACATATGTCTGTCCTCTCTCCTCCCCACCTACCTCAGTTGCCTCTCTCTCTCCAATGTGTTAACCGGCCTCCTCTCTCTCCCTGCCCATCTTCGGCGAATTTTCCACCGCCTCCGCTACCTCTTTTGTACCACAGTCGATGGTATCCTCCCCGGCGGAGCGTTCACCACCTCCACCATTTTTTAGTGACTAGTGCGGCCAGATTTCTTTGCCTCGTCGCGGAGGTCGAGGTGCTCGATGCTGGTGCTGGAGTGCATAGTCGCCAGCGAGGACGTTCAGTGTTGGTGCTGATCGCAACGCTTGGTGCTGGTGCTATACAAGGAATTCATGGACGAACAACGTGGAAGTCGTTCAGCAAACCATGTAGCCGCTGGCCGCAACAACTACACGGTGCCCAGGTTCTTGCCTCGTCTGTTGCTGCTGCTGCTGCGCCTCTCCTGTCAACCAACTTCTCCCTTGTCTCCTTGTCGCCTACTGGCTTCATGCGGACGCGCCCCCACCTGTTCTAGCATCACGCCCATCAAAGAATGGTGGAGAGGGAGGGGGTGATAATCCTCAAGTGCAGGGAGTCATCGTAATACAATTCGATAAGTTTTGGAGTGTCGAACCCACGAGGAGCTGAAGGTAAACTATCTATTCTCTAAGACCTTATAACCCAACTATATCGCCTTTCGTGCAAAACAATATACTAGAGTGTGTAAGGTTGTTTTTGCTACTAACTAAAAAACAATGAAGTGATGAAATCAAATACTACAAGTAAACTATTGCAAGCAAGCAAGTGAAATAGGAACACATATCTCAAGGAACCAAGTGTTTAGAAAAATTATTATTTCATTTGATTGGTTTCACAATTAATTAAGCATATGGATAGTCTTTTTGTTGTTTCTTCTACAGACGAGCCATAAATAGGTGCAGCCATATAAATATGAAAATACACTCCTAGTGATTGATCTTTTCCAAGCAAACTAGGAAGTTATTAATACATGAAGTCTAACCTGCGCCGTAAGTTTTAAGGTCCCCAAAATTGTACCTCCCATTAATTAACCATAAATTAATATAGCATGCAATTAAGACTTGGGACCCCTCCTCCTATAATCATTCAACGGTGACAATATTATGCGTACCTCAACATATATGTGCACTTATATATAGTTACATAAGATTATCGTAGAAGATACCATATACTTGTATGCAACATAAGTGGGCGGCAGGGCTCCCCACAGGAGTTGAGGATGCGGCAACGTGGTCGGTGAGGTCTCTCGCCGGAGCTGCAAGCGCAACCGACAATGCTGCAATCGGCATCGTGGCAGCAGCAAAGGGCCTACGTTTTGCTGTGTCGGCGGAGCTGTGATGACGTCTTATCCGGCGGCGGGTGAGCGCACAACCTGCCATGGGGAAGTACAGGAGGTGGGGAAACGTGTTGCATTGCACCACTGAATATATGGATCTATTTTCTGTGGGTTGTGGCTTGGGGACGCCCAACTCTGTCCAAGATTAAACATAAGTGAATCGATCAAGATCTGCCACGAAAATATTCCACGTCAAGATTTTCTTATAGTTAAAAAAAATCAGGTAAGTACAAATTTGTGAATATATTTGAAACATCTTAGCTCTAAGACGTTGGATTATGTAAGAAAATATGAAGTGAAGTAACAACCACTAAAAAAGTATCTAGACGTACGTGCCACCAGTGGCATCCTAGCATTGTCTTTCCTCTTGCATTTTTGCAAATGAATACGTGCTAGGATAGGGCACGTGAATTGTTGTCCACAAATGCGGAGGTGAAGTTATTCTTTTTCGCTGTGGTTATTTGGTGGTATGTGAGAGAGCAAGGAGGTGGAGACGATGGTCTATTTATAAGGTGTCCAATAGCGCGAGAGTAGGTGAAATAGTTGAGTCATATTTTGTGAGATAAATGGAAAGTTGATGAAGGCCATCTCCAATAACATGTGTCCAATAGCTCACCTGAGTTTGAGTCACAGCTAAAACGCATTCGGACTAAACAAGGTGTTATCTGTATGAAAAATCGCTGGAGATGTTCATCTATCTAACAATGCATAGCCAATGAAGAAATCCTTCCTCCGTTGGTTAATATTTCTCTTAATCGACTGACAAACAGGTTCTGAATCATACTTTTGTAAGTATAAAAGTATTTCCGGTAGAAAAATATCATTATAGACACATAAAAATATATTTCGTTGTGTGTTTATTTGGCGGTATGTCGACTAACTTTGTGCAAGTTATTCCCGTACATCTGAAAATGATTCCATACAGCATTACAGCCACCGGGACATTTTCTGCCAACGACTGATACATCCACGAGCTATGGCATATTCTTCAAAATATATTCTAGAAAAAATACTTATTATCGTGAACAAAATTGCCAGAACATCACTTTGCTCTTGACATGTTGGGAAGGAGACAATCGGCAAAAGCAAAATAGGCGACGCGGCGCCCGGCAGCCCATATGCGTCGTCCGGGGTGAGGACGTACGGCGTACGACTCCACTCATCGGTCTGCCAAAGATGCCATTCCTCTGGTCCTCCGAGCACGCGAACCAGCAGATCCCAGTCGAGCACCAGCAGCACTGATCAGTCATCAGTGATAACTCAGTCGGCATCGACGCACTCTGGTGTGAACTGTGCTTGCTGAAACGGAATTTTCCTCATGCACAGGGAATATTCTTCGACTTTTCTTTTCTCCATTCCAAACGAGACCTGCCATCATCGGGCCCGAAGCTAAAATGTCAAGCCCAAGCCCGGACCGGAGTGCAAGCCCGACCCAGCCTGGCCTGGGATTTTCGAGCCGGGTCGTCTGGGCCGAGCTGTCCATGCCTAGCTGTATGAGCCTCCTAACACATCTAAAAGTTACAATTGGCTAATAATATGTGGACAACATTAGGCATCCCCGGGGATGAAAACCGATCGTCATAAAATGCCAAATCTCGACCATCTGATCCTTACAGCACATAACCCTCATCCGCACAACGATTTTTTATATTATTGCTACATTGTTGCATCAATTCACCCGCATTGGTTAAATACGTATAAAAGGGATATGTAGCAAATGACCACTGGCTGCAGACCTGCAGCTAATCCTCAAATCGTCGTAGTAAATCCAGGAAAATGGTCAACACATGTATGAAATATGGGAGGACGACGTTTGACGTTGCCATTAAGACATTTGCAGAATTTGGAGAATATTTGCAGCAGGCAATTAGAACAGTTGTAGCACCTTGCATGTGTGTTCGTAGGTGTCGAGAGAACCCATGCAACATCAAAAAAAATCCGAGAAAACTAACCTTATACCATTGTCCATGACATGAGTCTCGCTAGCCCTAGCCTTCGCCCACCATCTCCCCCAAGTGAGGACACTCAAGGCCCCTCAAATTTGAGCTTCTCCGGTGGTCCATCCATGGTGTACGAGTTATGTGGCCTTTCCAGATCCAAACAATGGAGGAGAACATGAAATAATGGTGGGAGGGTAAGAGGAGGGCACCGGGGGAGAGAGGGGCGATCATGGCGAGCTTCTATAGGGTGGTAGAGAGGCCAAGAGGAGGACGAGCGCAGAAGTAACAATCACCTAGCTGTACCCACCAGCACATATCCGGGTATCACACACGGCTATTTGAGCCTATCGCACAAGGCTACCCTTACCATCACTATCCATGGGCGTGCAAATATGTCTACTACACACGGCTAAATAACCCGTCTCCATTGGGCTAAAAATAGCACACAATTTAGAGAACTCAAACCGTGTGGGATTCTATCTCAGTACATACCCTCAGAATCAGAAAACCCTTTGGGATCTAATATTGAGAAATTAAAAAAACAGCAACGGAGCCTGCCGCCATGAAAGACGCCCGTCAAATTTGTTAACTCAATAGTCGTGCGACATGGTTGTCGCCGACCTGGTCAAACACCGGCGTGGTCCTCATCAATCCGGTGGTCGCGGTCATCGATCTGGTGGCGGCGGTCATCGGTGGTCGTCAATTCGGTGGCCGTAGTCGTTGATCTGGATTTGGTGCCGCCCACCTTGCCTACCACCACCTGCTACACATCTACACATCAGCACAAAAATAAAATCGACAATTATCACAAGTAAAGTCCATCAACTTGTTTGTCCACATATTCAGAACAAACACAACAACTAAGCAAGAATGGGGACGAGCAGAACTTGCACAGTTCCTATGGCCAAGGCGTCGATCTGCTCATCCAAGGTCTCGATCTTCTCGCCCAACGCGTCAATTTACTTGTACAAGGCGTCGATCTGCTCGTCCAATACATCGATCTGCTCGTCCATGGTGTTGATTTCTTTGTCCACATCGTCGATCTGCTAGTCCAAGGTGTCATCCATGCTACGGCGACAGAGCTCTTCAACCTGCACATGAAGGAACTCGTGAGCGAGCCTGAGAGATAGAATGTGAAATAAAGAGGAAGAGACATGCAGAGGAAGGAGGTAGAAGGTGGCAGTCGTGTCTGGCCAGGACTTGGGAGTCTTGGCAGTCCCGTGGGGTAGGTAGAGAGAGACATCCTGGGATCGTAGGCTCTATTTCGTTGCGATAGAGTAATAATAAATAAAGGACTTGTTAGAGGAGGCCAAGCTACATGTAGCTCTTTATTTTTTAAAAAATAAAATCATAATTTTAAGTTTTAAAAAAAATCTGAAAAAAATCCTAGGATGTAGACAATGATGGAATCTACAAACATGCAAAATCTCAATGTGAAATTCTTTGTATTGTAGACTACACAAAAATGACAAAATCTGACAGGTTTTATAGTTTTGAAACATGCACTATTCAGATCCACTCATTTTTGTGTAGCCTAAAGTAGTAATTAAGAATTTCACATTGAAATTTTGCATGTTTGACGAACACACATATAATATCGAGATGTACATGTAGAATTTTTCATCAAAAGTTTTCGATATTTTGAAACATAATTTTTTGGTAGAGGGACCATATGCATCTGGAAACCGAATTGAATTCCCCGAATAACTTTATCTTTTAGAGAAGTACTACTGTCACGGTTGGTTCAATGTATATATACTACACGGGTCAATTTTGGCTAGGTACTAATTCGTATTGCTATTTTTTTGAGATAACAACTAATAGAATTCAACAATGGCGAAACCGATTACAAACGACTCCACAAAAAAATGAAAATACAATATGGACCCAGAAGATCACACACCATACTCCCACATCGCAATCAAGCCCATCGTTCTCATCGTCACCACCCAAGTACAGAGACCGAATCCGGAAGCCGCCCGTCTTCAGACACCATCGAGTCACCGCCGCCACCTTCGCCACATTGGGCTTTGAATACCGCAGGAGTGCCCACCCCGAGGGTTGAGACCTAATAATATTTTCCAGACCATCGGGCAGGCGGGAGCTGGTGGAGACCAAGCAGAACCTCTAATCCACGGACCCCGAGCAGTAGGTCCCAACCATCGACACCACGTCAAGCCACCTCCTCCCCTCGCCACCATGGCCGACCGGAGGAAGCTTCACGACGCAACAGTCGCATCTAAAAAAAAGACCCTAAAAACCATAATTAGTGTCTGCTATAATTACTTGCTAATTAGGCATTTCTATAAATAGTGTCTTCCTATTCCGTCAGTTAAGCACTAATTTTTTATGTATTTAGAGGTATACCAACGCATAAAACTTACCTAATCGTAGTTACATTTTAATTGATAGCAAAGCATAGTCATCAGGTTAATTATTACACTTTTGTATATCAAAAAAAGACATATTATCATGAAAAATATTTTTTAGTGCATCACACATAATTTTAATTTCAAAAATTTCTATGATTTCTCTATGATTACCTCCTATATACATTAATAAAAAAAAGAAATGTGCGTAATTGTCTCATACATCACGTACCCTTTTTCTTTTGGGAAAAAAAGCTGTGCAATATATCACAGAAAGTACATTGTTTTTCCACCACGAAATGAAAAAAAAACATTCTTCTATTTTATTTTGACATTGTTGTTAGTACGGTGTTTATGCAAAAAATGAACTCATTCTCAATAAAATTGATTTTTGGCCAGTCGCTACAATTTTAGTTTAAACACATTGCAATTGATTGCATTCTACATCTCACACATTTTTCAAAAACAAAACATGTGCGATATAAATCAAAACAGATGGGGCAAGACCCTCAAGTTCCTGTCGGGTTTCGTTCATGAGAATCGTGTGCGATGTTTCGGACTCCGCGTGCGGGTGAAGACCTGCAGACATTTTCTATTTACGTCCGCTAGGGATTGTTCCCATTTCAAATGAAAAAAATCTATCGTACGCTATAATAGATCTTAAAAGGCTCGATCTACACAAGTAAACCCTAACGTTCTCCATAATATGTTTACGCGACAACCAGAATCGGTGAGCTGGCTAGCGAGAAAAGGTTCATCCGAAGGCGAGGAACATGAGAAACATCGGGGACAGAGAAAGAGGGAGTAGAAAGGGTGCCTCTACTAGAAACAGGAATAGAGGTACCATCAGCCGTGACAACACGGACATGAGAAAGAAGAGACCGAAGACAGAATAGAAGACTCGAGAGGTCATATGAAAGAAGCCAGAATCCGGATACCACGGGACATACGTGTAGGCGGTGGTCGCGAGCCGGCCGAAGAGCCACAGAACCAACAGCGCCGGCGAGAAGAGTCGTAGTAGCGAGCAGATCACGAAGACCACCGAGAATGTCTTGATCGGGGAGTGCAAGCTGCGAAGATCTGAAGAGCACTGCCGACGATCTGGAACTGCCGACGTGGCGGGATCCCGCGTCCAACAGTTGGAGGAAGTGTGGCCAACCTTGCCACGTAGGTGCAATGAGGACGAGGGCGGAGACTCGGACCGCGAGGCTGCGACGTAACCGGAATCCCAAGCATCAAGCGGTGAAGGCGCTATCTCATGCGCAGATAGGGCGCAGGAGAGGTCGGCGTACAATCAGGTGCCGACGAGGAGCTATCACCCACACGCACAGAGGCCACCAAAGGGGGCAACGGAGAGCAACATGCCGATGAAGACAGAGTCGGCAAAGCGCGGTCATAACCACGTGAAGAGGCCGCGAAAGTCGATGTAGAGCGGCGACGGAGCGAGTCGGCGGCGCGGCGAGCCGCATGAAGAGGCCGCAAAAGTCGATGTAGAGCGGCGGGCCGACGTAGACGAAGTCGGCGAAACGCGGACAGAGCCGCATGAAGAGGCCGCAAAAGTCGGCGTAGAGCGGCGAGCCGAGGGAGACAAAATCGGCGAAGCGCGGGCGAGCCGCGGGAAGAGGCCGCGAAAGTCGGAGAGGCGGCGAGCCGACGAGACGGAGTCGGCGCGGCAGAGCCGCGTGAAGAGCCGCAAACGGCGACGAAGAATGGCTAGCGTCATACACGGAGGCGCGGACAAATACCAAGTACCGAAGGGAGGCCCAAAGAGAAGACGGATCAGCGGAAGAAGACATCGGATAACAGCCGACGACAGTTTTTTTTTTTGATTTTTTTTGATTTTTTTTTGATTTTTTTTTTTGATTTTTTTTTTCAGAAGAAAGTCAACTGCACGGAAAGGGAATCGATCTCAGCAGGAAGCAGGGATCAAGCGCACGGAGCGGAGGCCGATCAGAGATCGATCTCAGCAGGGGCAGGGATCAGGGAGCGGCCAGCAGCAGGGATCTCAGCAATCTCAGCAGGGATCAGGGGCGGACGCGGAGACGCACGGAACGAGTGGGCGCGCGTCGGGCGGAGCAGATCGCGGGCCGGGGAGCGAAGCAGCGGGCGTGGCGACGCGGCGCGAACGGGACGGAGAGCTAGGGCGGAGTCGAAGATCTGCAGGGACGAGATCGGCCGGGCGGAGGAGATCGGCCGGGACGAGGAGCTCGGGGACGAGAGATCGACCAACGGACGGGCGACGGACGAAGATGAACAAGCAACGTCGGCCGGAACTAGGGATCAATTTTTGCTCGATACCATGTTAAGGTTCATGCACTAGCCATGAACCAAAAGTCGAACGATGAAAGGGCTAGGCAATCTACTTATACACTTCACAACACGCTCGCGTGTGACGGAGAAGAGAAAGTGAACATGAAAGAAGAAAGAGCACAGAAAGGGGCATCGGCGTTGGCTAAAGAGGCAACATCAATTTTTAGGCTTAATTTGAAAACCATGAAAGGATTTGAACTCGAGAGAGCGATACCATGTTATAATATGCTTATTGTATTATCGTAAAGTAATATATAATGCAGTGCGCATATGAAAGCGCATATGGAAACTACAAAGATATATACATCTAACATAGAAGACCCCGATAAGTTTTTTACCAAGAGCACGCATGTGTAGTGATTAGTGAACACCAAGCTTTGATCAGATGAAAAAGCTCTCTCACCCCCATTGTCGGGAATATTTCGCGACTCGATCCTTCCCGTGTTGATAAGATCGCCTGAGCTCTACGATCGCGGACGCCGCCAGGTGTGCTCCGTGATAAAACAAGGACTTCCTCGCCGGAGACGCGTGTTGCAGCGCTGATGGAGCAGACAAAGTGTGGACCTCGTGCTACGGCTTGGATACCGACGTGCGCGCAACCAACAGGTCGATTTTTCTCTTCCTAGGACAACTTGCAGCGCTTGCGGTCCTGGACGCGGCCAACCTGTGGTAAGCTTTGGCGCCAGTGGTTAGCCAATCGCTACGAGAGGGAAAGAGGCCAGAGGTGCCACCTTTGCTCATTCCATTTTACTCCAAGCTTACATGCCACACCTTTGGTAACCATTTTTTTACTCCAAGCTTAGATTCCATTTTTTGCTATGTGTCTTCACTCTTCAACATTAGGATGGGAAGACCTACTCGTCTAATCCACAACAAGGAGTTTTGCTGATTTAAAATAAAGTTTTACTTAATCACCAACACTTATTATGGATAGAGAGTAGATTTTTTTTAGGGTGTCTGCTGATCTCTATAGCATTGCCTGTGTAATTACACAGAAGAACACATATATTCTTATGCACACACATCGACCGACAAACCATTAAATTTGTAGGAAAAATGAAACGGTGATCAGAAAATGAATCCGCGAAATCTTCTTCATGTACAAAGTATGAGTACACTTCACTGGTAGAAAAATGGCCTTTGGTCGCGGTTGGCAACTGCCATTAGTCGCGGTTGCGCAACCGCGACCAATTAGGCGCGACTTTTAGTCGCGGTTCCGGAACCGCGACTAAAGGCCCGTCCACGTGGGCGGCGCGCGGAGGAGACCTTAGTCGCGGTTCTTGGCCAACCGCGACTAAAGGCCTCCGCAGGTTTAGGGTTTAGCCCCCTCCCCTGGTTTCTTTTTAATTTGTATTGTTTTATTTCTTTTGGGTTTTAATTTTGAAGGAGTTTCACATATTCTACCGTACTACATACATGCATATGAATGTACAATTTCAAACAAATTTGAAATTAGAACCAAAAAGAATTCAAGAGGAATATACAATATATATTCGATATCGGATGACCATATACAATTTTGAACAAGTTTCCATACATATTTAGTGCATATAAAGTTCTACGTCCTCTACATAGTGTTCTCCTCTAGGATCGATGACTTCTCTCGAACCATCCAGCTAGTTCCTCTTGAAGTGGTCGGAAGCGAGCTTCGAGTAAGCGTCCGGAGGTTATTCCTCCCGATGTTGTTCTCGACGGCTGCCGCTCGTGGTGTATCCGGATCCTCTCACAAACATAGTATCCACATAGATTGGTCCCGGTGGCTGAATATCCCCGGTCGCAGCCTTTGCCCTTTTAAAATGTAGCTCTTTTTGAATTCACCGACCTTTTGATCTACGAACCGTCTCCAAACCCTACGAGGCAAGGAAAATTAAATGAACAAGAGAGTTATTAATTAGTTACTTGATATTAGGAAATGATGAATGAAATAGGCCGATCGATATAGAGCGCAAACGAATGAAAGTAGTTACTTTTGCATCATTTTTCTCATGTCGGCCCAAAGCTTCGTATCCATATTCAGAGAGTCGTGGACGAGAATTGTGGAGTTCTGAATTTGAATTACTAGCAGAATCCAGTGGAACCTGCGGACACGATACATGCACAGTCATGCATAACTCATCGATTAGCCACATACCATGCATGGAGTAAACAAAAGAGAATGTGCTCAAGAGAAACACTCACCCAAAATGGTAAGGAAATAGAATATCACTTTTGAGTTCTGTTTTGTAAGAAACCGCCACAGGTCATCCTCCACGTCTTTGGGGTGGTGTTCTAACACATATGAATTAACGATTTGTGGGTCAATGAACCCAACATCATGGGTGTGCCTTATTCGCATTTCCCGCTTCTTCATTCGGCATAATAGCGTACACAACAAGATAGTTAGGACAATATATATATTTATAGTGCAGGCTATGAAGACTACGAGTATGCATATTATACGCCTAGGCAGGAGTATGACTGAATCACTCCAAATTTCATGTATCATCAGTGCTATCTCGAATCAATCGAATCATTCGAAAATGGACACGAAAACACATCACGGATAATATAATTCACGTGATCCATTCAACAAAGTTTGGTACAATAAATTATTACACATCATTTCTTCCTTGTGTCCCTGCTTGCTTACGATTGTGCCGTATCCATGGAGCATCCTCATCATTTAACTTAATGCTTGGGTCGGTGTTCACTTTGAAGGGCGGAATTTCAGCAAACATATTATAATCTTCGACATGTCTGTCTTGTCCTCCACTCCCACGATGTTTCTTTTCCTGAAAGAACAATGTGGCGCTTTGAATCATCACATGATGTACTGATCGTTTTCTTATCTTTCCGTTTCCTCGGTTTGCTACTCATGTCCTTCAGATAGAAAACCTGAGCGACATCTTTCGCTAGGACGAATGGTTCGTCAAGGTAACCAAGATTGTTGAAATCCAGCATTGTCATTCCGTATTGCTGGTCCACCTTTACCCCACCTCCTGTTAGCTTGAACCATTTGCACCGGAACAAAGGGACCTTGAAGGAGGGTCCATAGTCAAGTTCCCATATCTCCTCTATGTAACCATAATATGTGACCTTTTGCCTATTCTCGGTTGCTGCATCAAAGCGGACACCACTGTTTTGGTTGGTGCTCTTTTTATCTTGGGCGATCGTGTAAAATGTATTTCCATTTATCTCGTACCCTTGGAAAGTCGTTATAGTCGAAGATGGTGTCTTGGCCAACATGTACAGCTGATCTACAACAGCATTGTCACTCATTAAATGTTTTCTCAACCAACTGCCGAAAGTCTCCATGTGGGCCTTCCTAATCCAGGATTCAGGCTTCCCTTGTCCGAGCGTAAAATATTCTTGTGTTTCTCAAAGTACGGAGCCACCAAGCTGGAATTGGTCGGAACTGTGTGGTGTGCTTCAGTCAGAGAATGGCCGTCCATACATATCGTTGATTTCCTTCCGATCGTGCCTTTTCCACTTAGTCTCCCCTCGTGCCGCGATCGAGGAAGACCAATCGGCTTAAGGTCAGGAACAAAGTCAACACAAAACTCAATTACCTCCTCATTTCCATAGCCCTTGGCGATGCTTCCTTCTGGCCTAGCACGGTTACGAACATATTTCTTTAATATTCCCATGAACCTCTCGAAGGGGAACATATTGTGTAGAAATACGGGACCGAGAATGGAAATCTCTTCGATTAGGTGAACCAGGAGGTGCGTCATAATGTTGAAGAAGGATGGCGGGAACACCAACTCGGCGACAAGACATTGGACCACATCGTTTGTAACCGTGGTAGAACTGGATTGATTACCTTGAGAGATTGCATTGAGGAATGCACATAGCTTCACAATGGCTACTCGAACATTTTCCGGCAGGAGCCCCTCAAAGCAATCGGAAGCAATTGCGTCATAATCACGTGGCAGTCGTGAGACTTCAGATTTTGGAACTTTTTCTCCGCCATGTTTATTATTCCCTTTATATTGGACGAGAATCCAGACGGGACCTTCATGCTCAGGCATTCAAAAAAGATGACCTTCTCTTCTTTGGTCGAGCGTAGTGGCACGACCTTGAAACCATTCCGGATGCCGGTTATCGGGGTCTTTCAAACGTTGCTGGTCCTGCCGTGCTTCCTTTGTATCATTTGTCTTCCCATACACGCCCAAGAAGCTTAGGAGGTTCACGCAAATATTCTTCGTAACGTGCATCACGTCGATTGCAGAGCGGACTTCTAGGACTTTCCAATATTCTAGCTCCCGAATATAGATTTCTTCTTCCACATGGGTGCGTGCCCGTCAGCTCCCTTCGAATTGATTGTCCGCCAGGACCCTTTCCAAAGATGACTTTCAAATCCTTGACCATATCAAATACCTCAGCACCAGCGTTCGCAGGCTTCGCCGGTGATCTGCCTTGCCGTTGTAATGCTTGCCTTTCTTTTTACTAGATGATTTTCGGAAGAAATCGACGATGCCCAAGGTACACGTTCTTCTTACAATTTGGCAAATGTACATCAGTCTCATGTAAGCAGTGCGTGCATGCATTGTATCCCTTATTTGACTGTCCCGAAAGGTTACTAAGAGCAGGCCAATCGTTGATGGTTACAAAGCAACGCTCGTAGGTCAAATTCCTCTTCTTTGTGCTCATCCCACACACGGACACCAGGTCTTCCCCACAGCTGTAAAAGTTCATCAACTAATGGCCTTAGGTACACATCGATGTCGTTGCCGGGTTGCTTCGGACCTTGGATGAGCACGGCATCATAATGAACTTCCGCTTCATGCACAACCAAGGAGGAAGGTTGTAGATGCATAGAGTCACGGGCCAGGTGCTAGCTCTGCTCGCCAAAAGGATTCATGCCATCTGTTAGACCAAATCTTATGTTCCTTGCGTCAGCTGCAAAATCTTTAAACTCTCTGTCGATCTTTCTCCATTGCGTTCCATCTGCGGGTGTCTCAACTCCCCGTCCGACTTACGGTCCTCTTTGTGCCATCGCAACAACTTGGCATGCTCTTTGTTGAACGACGTTTCAACCGTGGTATTATAGGAGCATACCACATCACCTTGGCGGGAACCTTCTTCCTGGGTTTCTGGCCCTCAACATCGTCACCGGGGTCATCGCCTTTGATCTTATAACGCAATGCGGCATACCGGGCATTCATTCAAATTCTCGTATTCACTGCGGTAGAGGATGCAGTCGTTGATGCATGCATGTATCTTCGAACCTCTAAACCTAGAGGGCAGACAACCTTCTTTGCTTCGTACGTACTGGCGGGCAACTCGTTATTCTTTGGAAACATATTCTTCAACATTTTCAGCAAGTTTTCAAATGCCGAGTCAGCTACACCTGCTGTGCCTTCCATTTCAGCAAATCTAGTGTGCAGCCAGCTTTTTCAGACCATCATCGCATCCGGTATAGCGCCTTTCTGATCCTCTAACATGCGATCCAAATTCTCCCTCTCCTTTTTTTCGACTCCGTGCATCAGCAATGGTCCGACCAAGATCATCAGCGGGCTCATCACGTGCCTCTTCTTGATCACCTTTCCCTTCACCTTCCCACCTTCAGCATCATCCATGAAAGTATCACCGAAATGATCAAGATAGCTCTCATCGATGTCATCCCCTTCTTCATCTTCTTCCATTATAACCCCTCTTTCTCCATGCTTGGTCCAACAATTATAGCTTGGCATGAAACCATGCCGAATCAGGTGCAGGTGAACTTCCCTTGAGGAAGAGTAACCCTTCGATTCTTTCCAACACATGGACAGATAACAAAACCCCCCTGCTTGTTCGCATTAGCCACTACGAGGAAATCTTTCAAACCCGTAGTGAATTCGCCGGAGAGTCGGCTAGCGTACATCCATTGCCGATTCATCTGCATTATTATAATACAAAATATATAATTAACCATCATGCATTTGTTAAACTAAATACAAATTAAACAATGAACTACACACATATGCATATTTTATCAATGACACATATATATGAAAGGTTCAAGTTGTTGCTAACCGCGATCGAGGAGGAAAAAATAAATGAGGAAGCTCGATCAAGTGTGGCTCCGACACTTCATATCATGTTTGTTTCATGCTCTTGGGACATTTCATCAAACACCTTGTGTGCATAAGAGAGCCAAAAGCAAACCCTACACCCCTTGTGAAGTTTGTGAAGAGAAGTGGCACCAAATGACTATGTGCTGGGCTGAGTGGTATATATAGGGGAGGGGCTTTAGTCGCGGTTGGCCAGACAACCGCGACTAAAGGCCTTTGGGCCAGGCCCGAGGACATTTAGTCGCGGTTGGCATGGCCAACCGCGACTAAAGCCTCCCGTCCACAGTGGCCACCGAGCACCGCCCAGCCTTTGGTCGCGGCCACAAGGGCCGCGACTAAAGGTCCCAATGGTCGCGGTTCTTGCATATCCGCGACTAATGGGGCTGTCCGGAAGGCCTTTTTTCTACCAGTGCTTGTAAGGCCTGTATTAGGAAAACAAATGAGAAAAGCGAAAAGCTGCCTGCTTGATGGTTGAGCAACTAACGATTGGCCATACAATTGTTGTCTATGGCGGCTTGTTAGATCTATATGTCCACTTTAAACCTACTTTGCAACATCCTAAAAGCAGAAAGTATTGATTTGTTCCACGTTTTGAGAAGACTCGATGTGTATCGTTGTTGAACCCCGTGCCCTTCATGATCAATGAAGGCTTGTCAGAGACGACCATGTATGAGTATGAGCGTCTACCTCATAAGAGGTTGAGACACAGGTGATTTATGCACCATGAACCATTTAGTTGAGTTGTGTGCCGCAACATGTAATGCTATCATTATGAACCTTGTGGCACCAAGTAAGCGGGGCTGGCTAGTTTTATTCTCACCATGATTCGAGTTCAAGGCTCCATATAGTGTGTGTCTGAGTTGTATTACTTCTCAACTCACGTAACTCAGAGGGGTACTAGCAAATATCAGCAGTTACCTCTTTCACAACGAACAGGTATCAACAAATCTTAGCCGTCCTTGTGTTTTAATCGCTGGTGAGTTTCAGTGGGGATGGGCCATTTAAGAAGAACACTTTCAACTGATTTTTCGAAAAAGGGCGCTTTATTACTTCAAAGTTTGACGTAATACACCCGGCCTCTGCATAACACTTTCAACTGATACTACTAGATTTATCGTAAAATAATCTTTGATCATGTATATTTTTATATAGCATGCTTTTACAAATTGATAATGAAAGCGCCATTCAAAGGTCTATGGTGTGTCAGATGAACACCATGTCAAATGGTTTATCTCAGGCCTTTGAAGTTTCAAATTAATGTATGGTTTTCTCATGATAATTCATTTTTTGTTCTAGATTGGGTTGCATTAAGGTGAAACGAAAGGACGATTGATATGTCTTTTTCTTTATTAATTGATGTTTTTGGCTGTACTCTCTCAAATGATATCATGTGTACTATGCTATGTTTATGGAGGACAAGCAGAAAGCTATGTGTTTGTAGTTTTGCATGCGGGTGATCCATATCTCTAGACTCCATTTGCACGCGTGCGTTAACACAAAAAATGGAAGAACGAAAATGATATCTGTTGTGAGACGTTTGTGCTCTTTCCGTTCACTAATATAAAATATTTTAACTTTTTTTAGATTCATCTATTTTAGTATATATCTAGTTTATTTTTAGTGTTTAGATTCACTCATTATATATAGCGTATATCTAGTTCACTTTAAAATATCTAAAACATCTTATATTTGTGAACAGAGTGAGTACACGATAAGTGCAATTTTCATGCAATGACAAGTGTAAATTATACAGGCATGATGAGTATGAAGGCTACTTAGCTGGGACATACTATTCACTCCGGTAGATAAAGTCGGAAGAAAAATGAACAAAAAGGCATTACAACTTTACTCTACGGTCTGCTGCTCTGTGTGTGCAACTTTGCATATGCATTTTTCTTGGATTAATTGTCATAGTTTTCTCTTTGTGGTTGCTCTTGACATGGAGGAATTACGTTCTGAAACTTCTTACACAGATAGACTAAGCTAGCAATTACCCCAAGAATTACCGAGACCAACACTAGGCGCTGTGTCCAGGTGCAACCTGACCCACACCATGCTACCATTGGGCTTGCATGTGACATCTCGTCGGCGCATAGGTCTATCCACGCCCCCGCGGCGATCGACATCGCGCTCTTCCCCGGCTGCAGGGCCAGTCACCGTCAGCAATTCACTGCCAGACATGTGTCCCTTCCTCCCTGGCCAGGTATGCATAGGCCACACAAAACTAAATCACGGAAGATTTGCGCCTTGGATCGACAGAATGCGACGTCCTGGTCCTCACATGGGAAATGATTCGGACCTTCGAGATCCCCTTCTTTTTCTAGGAAGAAAGATCCTTTTTTTTTTCAAGCAACAAAGTTCAGACATTGAAAAATTCACATGTTCACTATCCCAACTCAGGTAAAGCGTCGATGGTTCAGAGCTAGCAAAGGGTGTCAAACAATGATCAGTACGATCACACGATATTTGTAGTTGCATGTTCTTCAAGAAAGAAAACTACTGTATGTTGAATTTGCTCGCCCCGATAATTAATGTGCAATGTCACGATGTCATTGATAGTTCATTCAAACTTCTATCAAGGTTGTCCTCCGAGTATCTTCATGGATGACTTCAAATCACAGCCGGCATCATACATGCCGGATACGTAATGGGATCGCCGACAACGCACCCTGGTAAAAAAAAAGGTGACTAGACCGGACAACCCCGATAGCCATCCCCAATAAATTATTTTTTGTTTTTCTTTATTTTGGAGCTCCACCATGCCTACCTCGGCCTCTACTCCGTGTTCACCCTGCCCCTGGTGGAACACGCGGCTCGCTCCTCCACATCCCGCGTCGTCGCCAAGCTTGCTCGTGCATGCCGGCCTCGACCCACTCGTCGTCCCCGCTTGGTTCCACCACCAAGCACGACGCTGCTCCTAGTGCTCTTCCATTGGAAGCTGGTGCTTGGACATGGGTGCTCCGTCATGTGCGTGACGACTGCATCGTGGCTCAAGAGCAAGGTTGATCTGGCCTCTTGCAAAGCACCTCGATCAGCTCCCTCCTTTGACTCCTGCGCATGGCCGCGCGCTTGCGGGGTTGTGGCGGTGGCATGGACAACACCGCGCTCTATGATGACTGATAGATCGAGCCCATGCTGTGGCGCCTCCTTGAGCTTCGCCGCCTAGGTCTCCCTCACGGTCAATGCCCTCAACCTCGTGACAGAGCGATGAAATTCGTCGACGGTAGTCGGAAAAAATGGTGGGGGCGGCGGACGCTTTGCCAGAGAGGAGGAGTAGAGGAATGCGGTGGCTCGCCGGTGGGTGAGGACAACGAGCAGGGAGCAGTAGGAGAGGATGCGGCGGTAGTTGGGGAAAGTGGGAAAATGAGAGAGAAGAGAGAGAAGGGGAGATTAGAAATTGACAGGTGGGCTAGGCAGGTGGGAGGTGAGAAAATCCAATGTGGAGTGGCGTGGTTTGGTGCCGGCGATCCCGATTGGCTCCCTTTCTACATGGGTTGCTTGAGGGTTGCTGGCTACCGTATGGGGCTCCGACTGATGTGGCTTTTCTATTAGGGACGTCGGTGGGAGTTTTTTTTTTGGGTTCGCACCCCAATATCCGTATATGAGGCGTTGTGGGGGTCACCAGTGGAGATGATGTTAGGAAGTATATCTTCTAGCCTCCAGGTCAAGATAAACCCAAAATGTTGAAGAAGTAATAATACCACATAAAAGTTTCGTGAGAAAACTAAAAACATTTACATTCTCACACTACCTTTTACAGAAGAGGAGATGTGGAAGGCTATTTCTTCAATGGAGCAGAATAAAGCACCTGCGCCAGACGGGTTTCCCGCGGAGTTTTACCAAAAAATTTGGGAGGTTATTAAACCATACTTAATTGGCGTATCTCCTCATCTTCAATAGGGCGATTTGCCGCTTTATAAATTGAATATTGGAGTTATCACTCTTCTTCCTAAAAAGGAAGATGCTAGCAGGATCGAGAAACTTAGGCCCATTTTCTTGCTCAATGTTAGTTTTAAAGTTTTACGAAGGTAGAAACTAATAGAGCGACGTGGTTGCTCACAAAGTTGTTAGACCGACGCAATCTGAAAAATTGAGATGTTGCCTAGAAGGGAGGGGGTGAATAGGCGTTTTAGAAAACTACTAAAGATTTGGCGTCAAAGAATGCAGAAATTAATTACTCGTTTAGCTTTCAAATACAAATCCTAATATGCTAGTTTCAGCTAGGTGCACCAACAAATTAAACTAATCAAGATGAGCACAATATAATTTAGCAAGAAATAGATAGCATATGAACAACATAAGCATAAAGGCTATCACAATATAAATATAAGTGAAGTAACTCGGGTAAAGAGATAATCGAGACATGCAAGATATATCCTGATGTTCACTTTCTTGAAAGGAAGCTAAGCACCATTGGAGAGGTGCGGGAACCACGAAGGATTCCCGAATGCGCATGATGGCCATTTTATTCTCCTTGAGCCCCCGCAAAGTAAGGGCTGCTTCACTATGTCTAGTTTTTCTTCCATCCTGGAGATGGCAAGCTCTACAACCACTTCACAACCTCCACGAAGGATAATCCCGAGCCTCTTCACCGAGGCACCAACCGCCAAGACAACTAAGAGGTCACCCTCAAAGAGTAACAAACTCACGATCACTCACTCGAACCAATCAAACTAGAGAGCTCTACTTATGCAAGAATTAAAAGAAAATTCTTCTCTCTCAAATCCCACCAAAACAAACAAGTTCTAGGGAGGAATTAGAGAGGAAGAACAATGGAGGGACTCACCTAATGAATTGTAGATCTAGATCTCATGGATTCCCCTCACTAAGATGTGCAATTGATTAGGTGGAGTTGTAGATCTTGATTTTCTCTTACAAAGCCCTCAAAAAGCTGCAAGAATCATAGGAGGGAAGAGGGGGGAAGCAAGCTTTTCAAGGTAAAGATTGGTGGGAATTTCGTGCTCAATAACCGTGTAAAAAATTTGGGGAAGAAGACCCCCACTTTATAGTGCAACGAAAATATGCGCATTGGAGCCTAAAAACGCGATGCCTGGTCATACCAGCCGGATTCTCTGGTTCGAGGACATGTATGCCCGGTCATACCGGCATGGGTCTGGTATGACAGGCCATACAAAAATACGAGGAACACTCGGTACGAAAAATACCAAAACTTTTGCATCTAAACTCCGAATAAGTTAGATCCAATTTTGTTAGAAAGATAACAAGGTGAAAATATTAAGTACTGGCAATGGAAGAAAAACGTGATGGAGAGAAGTTTGGATCCTGTCAAAGCGAATAACCAGTAAAACCTCATAGAAGATGCAACCGAGTTCCGTTTTCGATGAACTTGGGCTTGTTAAAAAGCCAACAAAAAGATTATGAACCTCACATAGCAAAAAAAAAACCAAGAAGAAACAAGATAGGAAGATGCAAGGTATGAAAAGGATTGAGCTCCCTAAGACGACGTTATCAAGTTACCTAGCTGGAAGCCCCTCTTGATAATGTGGCTATCTATCCTATAACCCGTTCTCCCAAAAAATACCTAGAGACCGGTAAAAGTAAAACAGAGCAAGGCCATACCTTTGCCTTGCGCATCCCGCTTTATTTTGACAATGATGCTTCATGCTCCCTTCAGACTATAAGAATCACTTGATAATTTTTGCTTGGTGAAATCTCGTAAATTTCTCCCCATATACGATTATGGGATAGCACCATTGAAGCTCACATTCTCATGTACATATCACCAATGGATGTCAATCTTCAAGCATATGATCAACTTCGAGATGCTCATCTTGAACTTGCACTTCTCCACCTTGGTGAAGATCACCACTTGATGTCATCTTTTCTCATGGGCTATATGAGATCTCACTTTTGATTCATGCCGGTGGAAAGATACCTAACCCACATAGAAGCACACACAAATATATCATGGGTTATCTCACAATGCACAATTAATGCATGCTTACCATACCACAAGATCAAAGATCCATGTGGCACATTTGTTATCCTTTGTATGTTGACCAAACTTGAATGCACTCACTACACTTCGTCTTGATCAAACTTGTACTTACTTGCATGATCCAAATCTTGATCAACCATAGCTAAACTCATGAGTCTATTATGACATCGACTTAGCACCATATCTTGATTTCTTCTATTGACATCAAACTCTCAAGATCTTGATCCTCAATGCTTAACACATAAGCTAGAGCATGGCTTATTTTAGTTCCACATAACAACTCCATCTTTATTTCTTCTTCTTGACCATATCATTTTTATTTCTTCAAATTGATGATCTTGATGTCAAAACCTCAATGTATATCTTCATACTTATGGCATCCAACCTTGAAACCAACACATGGATTTCATAAATTACCTATGGAATATTCCTTCAAATAAACTCAAGGAAAACATTAGACCACATAGAGATTGTCATCCAATTAACAAAACACACATAGAGGTGAAATACCTTATCACAATCTGCTATTGATACAATTATTTTTATGGAACACGATCTAGAAAAAGCCGTTAATATGAAGCTAATTTTATATTTTTTCGAGCAACTATCCGGTTTAAAGATAAATTTTCACGAGAGGCAAATTTTCTATTTCGGTAATGCTAAAGAAGTACATAATGATTGATCGAACAATATTTGGTTGTGATATAGGGTCTCTGCCGCTTAAATATCTTGGCACTCCTATTCATTATTGCAAATTGTTGAATAAAGAATGGAAAATTGTTAAGGACCACTTTGAGAAGAAATTGCCGTCGTGGCTAGGAAAGATGCTCTCATACGGATACTGTCTTCTCCACATTAACTCGGTCCTCAGAAACATTCCAATGTTCCTTTTATCTTCCTTTGAAATACCCAAAGGGGTACGCAAGACTAGATTTCTATATGTCTCACTTTTTCTGGCAAAGTCATGAATTAAAAAACAAATATAATTTGAATAAATGGAATATTACCGAAAGACCAAGGAGGTCTAGGTATTGAGGTACTGGATATAAAGAATATATGTTTACTTAGAAAATAGATATTTAAACTACTATCTGAAAAAGTTGTGTGGCAAAAATTGTTGCATAATAAGTACCTTAAGATTAATACGCTCTCTCAGGTTCAAGAAAAACCGTCGAACTCTCCTTTTTAAAAAGGGATAATGGGGGTAAAACATGAATTATTTAATCAAGGTTCTTTTAGCGTAGGAGACGGAAAGAACACTATGTTTTGGGAGGATGTCTGGCTTGGGGGATTCACCACAGTCTGAACAATATTCATCTCTCTATAATATCATGCGTCATATAGAGGTTTTGGTCGCGGATGTTATGTCATATGCGCCATTGAATGTAGGATCACACTTGCACTCACTCATGATAAATGGGAGAAAAGGATTAGTTTACTACGTAGGCTTATGCATATATCTCTTACTGATGAACCGGCTACTTTGAAATGGCGCCTTACCACATCTAAGATTCTTTTGGTAAAGTCTATGCATCCAGATATTTTTAAATGGGCATACTATGTTTCTGAAAAAATACATTTGGCGAATAAATATACCACTGAAAATTAAGATCTTCATGTGGTTCTTATTTAAGAAGGTGTTATTAACTAAAGATAACTTGGCTAAAAGACAGTGGAATGATACACAGATTGTGTGTTTTGTGGATCTAAGGAGACAATTGATCACCTTTTTTTTTATTTCATGTCCATTCTCACGTTTGGTTTGGAGGGTATTCCACTTCACCTATAATATCTCACCTCCTGCTAATGTTACAATTTGTTTGGTAATTGACTAAATAGGATAGATAAAAAAACTAAATCTCGCATTCGAGTAGGAGTATGTGCTTTAGTTTGGACGATTTGGAACTGTCACAATGATGTTGTTTTTAAGAGGGTTGTGAAACCAAATTTTTTGCAGGTTATTCACATGGAGCTTCATCAATACATATATGTGATCTTACCTTCTGTCGGCTGACCTGTGAGAGACTATAGATACTGCCATACTGGGTGCAACCGGCTCATGGCGGTTATGCGGGCTATCTTCAGCCAGGGTGGTTGACTACATACTAGACGTTTACATGATGCGTAGAAGAGATTTCCTTATCTTGTCTCGTTGGTTGATTTTTGTATCCACTTTAGGAGATCCATGAGTTGTAAACTTATGATTATTGCTACTTAATACTGTAACTTATGAAAGAAAGTAAAACCGTGTACTTTTATGCAGAAGATGTGACGTGGCCCATATTTCAAAAAAGATCATTTTTTCTAAGATGACAAGAAATACACACACGCCACACTTGTTTATTTGTCATGTGGACATGTGGATACTCGTTGCCCCACTTATGACACACCCGTGTGTACGTCTATACTTTCTGTACGTATACCACCTGTCAATTCCAAGGACCGAACCTTGCTAGGGCAGATATTGTGTGTCTATCAATCAATCGATGCAGAGAATCCAAGTTCTCTTATTTACGAAAAAGTGATAACAAATAACTTACACTTTAAATGGCAGTATCTTATTTAATCATGTTGAAAATGGTTGTTATGTTTTCAGCGAATATGTCCATAGACATGTAACTGTTAAAATTGTACAGGGAAGACTGTACAAAATGCAGAATGTCGCTGTTTTGAAACGTTGGGACGATAAGAATTCCCATGCCCACAATTTGTTTTTTTTAAATTATGTTGCAATTCAAATCTCTCTTATTTACCAACGTCCCAAGGCTGTTTCGTAGAATAAAAAAATCGCAATGACATGTCATCTTGGTACAACTAATAAATTGTTTTGTTTGGCTAATTGGTTGCGTAAATCATGTCGATCCAACCATGGCAGCGAGACAGAGCACGGGGTGGCGGGGGAGTTTCTGCCCAAGTCGGCGAACAGTCGCCACCGCCCATAGCCAACTCGATATGTTCCTTGCCTGGTTCGTTGTAGAAAGTCCTTTCTGCTAATGAGGAGGCACTACAGGAATGGCGACGTACGCCGAGGGCCGTGGCATATGCCGACGGCCAAATGTCGGGGCCGTCGGCGTATGGCCCGGCACGGCCAGCCAGCGAGTCTCACCCTCGGCGTATCGTTGCCGTCGGCGTAGCGAAGTCTACGCCGAGGGCAGCCCTCGGCATATGTTTGGCCCTAGGCGTAGACAGGGCTACGCCGACGGCCACCCTCGCGTAGACTATTTGTCAAATTTGTCTAATTTTGTAAAAATCATAACTAATTCATATGATGTCAGAAAAATGCGTATAAGGTATCAAAATGTTCAGAAAACATCCTCTATCCGTTTATGTCAAAATCATGCATATTTGAATCATGTATATCATGTTAATATAGTAACAATTCAAACACTTTCTTATATGTCATCGGGTTCCCATTTTGGCTAGATGGCGATTTAAACGAAGTCAGAAAATCCCGCGGAGCCGCATGGCGTCATTTTATGTGTCCAAGTAGCCACTCTAAAAGACGGAATTGGGATACGGCACTTATTTTGGAACACCCTTCACAAACAGGGCTATCAAGTCCGGAGTTCTAAGACTTTAGGGAAATGAGTAGGAAACGGTCCGTGACACCGCATAGTTTGTCGAACGAGGCCATATTTGCACGTGCGTGGTCCCTGGGATGGGAAGCAATCCCCGGAAGCGGATTTCCAATCCGACCCATGGCCGATGGTTTTTTCATTTTCAGGATGCCAAACGGGTTTTTTGTGAAGCAGCTACATGTGGCGTATTTTTGTATTGCACGAGACCTCCGCGTAGTAGTAGGACACCGCCTCCGCACCACATATCACATGCCATACGTGCGTGCTAGCTATCTGAGAATCCCAGCGGCTTCCTGCTGTGTCCCGTTGAATCCGCTGGAAAGTGACCGGATTTGAACTAGGGGTACACTTTCCGTCGCTCAATAAATTCCGGAAAAATGTTTTTAGGTCTACAACTCATCACTTTATGTGCTAAATTTTTCCGTTTAGCGCGATGGTGAACGGGTGCACCAGCGCCCCGGCCATACCGCATCTCTGTGGGGTCCGTTTTGGCCGGATGGCAATTTAAACTAAGTTAGAAAATCCCTTGGAGCCGCATGGCGTCATTTTATGTGTCCTAGTAACCACTACAAAAATTGGAATTAGGATATAACAATTATTTTGGAAAACCCTTGACAAACAGAGCTATCACGTCCGGAGTTCTATGGCTTTTAGGGCAAAGGAGTAGAAAACGGCCTGTGACACCCCATAGTTTGTCGGACCGAGGCCATATTTGGCACATGTGTGGTATGGGAGCAAGGCCCGGAGCGGATTTCCAATCCGACCCATGGGCGATGGTTTTTTCATTTTCGGGTGCCAAAACGGTTTTGTGAAGCAGCTACATGGGGCGTATTTTTGTATTGCGCGAGACCTCCGCGTACTAGTAGGACACCGCCTCCGCACCACATATCACATGCCATATGTGCGTGCTAGCTATCTGGGAATCCGCGGCTTCCTGTGTCCCGCCGAATCCGATGGAAAGTGACCGGATTTGAACTAGGGGTACACCTTCCGTCGCTCAATAAATTCCGGGAAAAATATTTTTAGGTCTACAACACATCACTTTATGTGCTAAATTTTTTTTGTTTAGCGCGATGGTGAACGGGTGCAGCAGCGCGCCCGGTACGGCCATACCGCATCTCCGTGGGGGCCCGTTTTGGCCGGATGGCAATTTAAACTAAGTTAGAAAATCCCTTGGAGCCGCATGGCGTCATTTTATGTGTCCTAGTAACCACTCCAAAAATTAGAATTAGGATACGACGATTATTTTGGAAAACCCTTCACAAACAGAGCTATCACGTCCGGAGTTCTATGGCTTTTAGGGCAAATGACTAGGAAACGGCTTGTGACACCACATAGTTTGTCGGAACGAGACCATATTTGGCACGTGCGTGGTCCCTGGAAAGGAAGGCATGGCCTCGGGAGCGGATTTCCAATCCGACCCATGGGCGATGGTTTTTCATTTTCGGGGTGCCAAAACGAGTTTTTTATGAAGCAACATGAGGCGTATTTTAGTATTACGCGAGACATCCGCGTAGTAGTAGGACACCGCCTCCGCACCACATATCACATGCCATATGTGCATGCTAGCTATCTGAAAATCACTGTTGCTTCCTGCGGTGTCCCGCCGAATCCGCTGGAAACTGACCGGATTTGAACTAGGGGTACACTTTCCGTCTCTCAATAAATTCGCGAAAAATGTTTTTAGGTCTATAACACATCACTTTATGTGCTTAATTTTTTCCGTTTAGCATGTTGGCGAACGGTGCACCAGCGCGTCCGGTACGGCCATTTCGCATCTCCCGAGGGGGCCATTTTGGCCAGATGGGACGTCATATTTGGATTACTCTATTTTTAGGTTCAAATGATGATATGGATGTTACATTTAGATTCCTCTCATTTTTCTGATCGATTTAGTCATATTATTTGTGGAATTTCGATTTTTCGATTTAAAGATATCAATTATTCCATATTAAATAGAAAAAAACCAAAAAATAAAATCATTTTATCGTTATTTGAATTTAATATTATTATTGATTGTTACTTATATATTCATTGTTGTTTACTTATGTAATTGTTTGGAATTCAAAAATAAAGAGTTGTGACATCACGATCCAAGGGTTAATAGGGTTGATAGGCTATTATTATCAGTAAGGTGTCAATTCTTTAAGGAAGCTCATCCGAATGGAACCAAGAAGTTAAGCGTTGGAGTAGTGTGAAGATGGGTGACCGGCCGGGAAGTTTAACCATGATTGTAATTTGACCTAGGATTAAGTGTACTTAGAGTTAAAAGTGTATGGGTGAAAGATTAACAAGTAAAAAAGAAAAAAAAATGGTGAACAAAAATTAAAATTTGAAAAATTTTAAAAATTAAAAGTAAAAAATTATTTTTTTTTCAATTTGTTTTTGATTTTTTTTTGGAAAAAAGAAAATTCAAAATTTTCAAATTTGTATGCCGACGTTTTGACGTCGGCGTAGCTGCTACGCCGAGGGCCGGCTACGCCGACGCAATGTTGTCTATGCCGAGAGACCTAAACGCCGACGCCATACGCCGAGGGCTGCCATCGGCGTACGCCGAGGGCCAAACGTGGCTACGCCGAGGGCAGCTGGCCGTCGGCGTATGCGTCCATTCCTATAGTGAGGGGGGATATTCATATTTATGAATCTTCGATATCGGTGGTTGATGTTGAAGTTAAAAATTTTCGAAGTTTGGTGCCTAATGATTTTGCTCTAGCGTTGAGAAAGAAACCATTCATATGGTCAGGTCACAGGAATTCTATTTCGGCTCGCAGTTATGAGTCAACAACCGTAACTCGAGCACTTATAGCCCTACATCTTTCCTTCCTTGCAACGGGCTGCACGTTGTGATTTTCTGTCACGTCAATCAACGAAAACATGTTCAATTTTTGAATTAGGGCACACAGGCCGGGTGACATCAATTACGTACCGTGAAGGAGGAAAAAATGCTTGGAGTGACTCCCACCAAAGAAAGATTATCTTGTGGTCACTGGCATTATCTAAAAAGTGTATCGTCCTCATCTCTTCTTACTTTTTCCGGCTCTCAGCTATTATCCTGGGCGACTGGGAAAGCTCACACCGACTATAAATAGGCAACCATGCAAACACTGGAGGATAGCTCACTCCGCCACGTCGCGCGGAGCAGAGCATATACGCATGCCATCTTGAACTGACGCGCGCGAGTAAGTAGGCGCCCAGGGCGTAGACGAGGAAAACAGTCGAGGGAGAGCTAGCAACGGCCTGTGCCCCGATCTCCCGGAGAAGAACCAACAAACATCTTGATACGTACATCTCGCCGGAGGGAGAGTGAGCACGATGCTGCCGTACTCGACGGTGGGCGAGGCGGAGGCGGCGCTGGGTCGCGCCCTGACGTGGGCGGAGGCGGCGTGGCTCCGGTACTCGGCGTCGGTGCCGGACTGCTACCTCCACTGGCCCAACATCGCCATCACATTGGTCGTCTACACGCTGGCGCCGCTGCCGCTCGTGCTCCTCGATCTCGCCGCGCCGGAGATCGCCGCGCCGTACAAGCTGCAGCCCAAGGTGCAGCACCCGCCGGCCGCCTTCTTCCGCTGCTACATGGACGCCGTTCGCGTCTCGCTGCTCACCATCGGGCCTTACCAGCTCATCTCGTATCCTGCCGCTAAGGTCTACTACACTTCTTGCATTCTGAACTCTGTTATACTTGAGATAAATTAGGTTCCACTCTTAAAAAGAAAAGGTTCCTCAATACTGTAGGAAAACAATTTCTTATTTCCTTTCACGTGAAAGAGAAATACTTTTCTTCCGTGCAAGGGACATCCCGTGCATGGTCTCATTCCATTTTATTGCATTCCAATCTGACATAGTTTACTGAAACACAATGAAACCTGACGAAATTTTTGGTAAAAAATTGGGGCACAAATCGGAAAGAAGTAAATTGAAGCATGCACGAAACCTCCCGTTCACGGAAGAATTGCCGCTCTCAGATGGTGTGCTTGTATATTTCCTAGGATCACTGAGTTGAAGTTGAGAAATGGACGTGAACTTGGAAGCTTTGTGTAGCCACTTAAGTTTCAGTTGAAATTTTTGGACTTGAATTTATATTGAAAATTCACTAGCTGAATAGTGTGCACTACTTAGCTAATCAGGAAAGATTTATGCTCTGTTTAGCATTTATGTGGACTATTTTCGTGTAACTAACCATTTTTTCTTCATGTTGTACAGTTTTGCTAACCATTACTTGCATATTTGTGTCGCTATTTGTCTCCAAGAAGATTGTATTGTAAGTCCAGCACCACAAGGTTCAACAACTGCACACTGAGCCTCGTTGGATAAAGGTTAAAAAAACGTGACTTAGGTCTTTTATCTGGATAAGTACTAGCTACCAAAAATTGGCAGATATATAGAGCATACGTGTGTGGACATGGTGCATACCAGTTCCAACTGGTATCCCTAGTTAAAAGTCACCACCATGACAGAAAAAACAATAAGATAAGAACATGCCAAGTAATTAGCACCTATGCTAAGAAATTTATGTGCCTATAAAATTGACAGAGACATAGAACATACAACTGAGTTTATATACTTATGTGGTGTTAGATAATGGACATACGGACGGGACTACCACTGCCGTCGATCGGGGAGATAGCGGCGCAGCTGACGGTATACTTCCTGGTGGAAGACTACCTGAACTACTGGCTCCATCGTCTGCTGCACACAAAATGGTGCTATGAGAAGATCCACCGTGTTCACCACGAGTTCACGGCTCCCATGGCGTATGCCGCGTGGTATGGACACTGGGCCGAGATGCTCATCCTTGCTGTCCCCTCCCTTGCCGGTCCGGCTATCGTCCCATGCCATGTCACCACGCTCTGGATCTGGTTTGCTGCTCGTCTGGTAGAGAGCCTCAACATTCACAGCGGGTAACATCACTTCCACTACATCTGTAGTTTCATTTTTCAAACATAGCTGAATAAAGTTAATTTCTTAATGACTGAAGAAATAAAGGTTTGTAAATGTGTGCCTTATATGAATTAGCTATTGAACTGCAGATTTAAGTTACCGTTCAACGCTGAGAAGTATATACCGTTCTACGGAGGGGCGGAACACCATGACTACCACCACTACATTGGAGGGCAGAGCAAGAGCAACTTCGCTCCCGTTTTCACCTACTGTGATTACATATACGGAACGGACAAAGTATGTTGTGTTCTGCTATCTTACATAAACCACCTGAAATAAGATCTCATGGCACATGCACTAAGTCATTTTTTTCTTCTTCAGGGCTACCGATTTCACAAGGCAACCCTTGCAAAGGTAGCTATCTAGCTTCTACTAATTAATTTTTTATTTTTGATGAAACATATTTTCAACAATCAACATTATCCATGCTTGCATACTTCGCACCAACCGCTACAGTTGGCTCTTTTTTGCTTGCACACTTGTCTGGTTCCAGTGTGTGGCATGCATCCTAGGTCTGTACTAAATAACATTGTCACCACCCAAAGTTGATTGGGGTTTCTTTTGGATTTTCGGCCATGGTTTTTCTCCGCATGTAGCAGTGAACAATTCCTGATATTTGGCCATTTGCGAAATATATATATAATCCCTCCACTACAGAGATATAAGCTATGCCGAACCCTACACTATTTTTTCTTTGAAAAGAGGGCAAAAGCTTTGCCCTATTCCATTCATTAAGAAGAAGCAGAAATAGTTTTACATAGCATCCGGTTACACCCTAGATACAAAAGGACCTACTCTCGCGGCATCAAATCGCTCATACATTTATCACCCGCCGCACCCTACACTATCAATTAGCTATAAGCAAAGATTAATTCTAGCTGTACTTATCTGCCGAATGCTCGCTAAATTCCTGAAGAAATGTCATTCTAGCTTTCTACATACTAACAATCCAGGTCAAAGGTTACAATATTACTGCCACTCTTCATTTGGTTAATTCTTCTTCTGAACTCCTAAAGTGACATGTAGATAGGAAACAATGAACTTATCAGACTACCTGAACGCTAAATTAGTTGAAAAAGGAACCATCTGCTATTAATTTAACTCTATTTTCCTAAACCATTGGATCGAACAGCTGAAGGAGTTGGCGGGCAGCAACGTTAAGAAAAGAGATGGCAATTGATTCCACAGGGGCAAGCAGAACCAGAGAGAGATGGGCGTCACTAATCTATGTGGTCTCCGGATATATCCCCATGATGGAGTACACTAAGTATAAAATATTTATTTCATGCCAATCATCAAGGTTGAGTGGATCATGAACCGCCGGCATTGTAGTCAAAGTGTTGATTTACTTCCACTGCTCCCTCCATTCGTATGCATAGCTCCACTGCTTCTCGGATGTTTGTATGCAAGCAATGAAAGACGTCGAATGTCCAGATGTAGTCGAGAGCATTTCCCACTGTATCTTTCATATGAGATTTTGTAGATGATTGGATGATCGGTCTTTTTCCTACGTTTGTGGTAATATGTCCTACTGCCCTGAGCAATATGCACCAGTGACTGAAATGTTCTAGCGGACTGTCCGGTCGACCTATTTAGTTAAAAAGTGTTCATGAAAGTATTATTCCACATCTGAGAAACCTCCAATCAGTTCTGCTAGGCCGTTTTCATGTACCATCCTGCTGGCATCTGCCCTATTGTGTCGCTTTTATACGTGATACTAGTGTTTTACATTCCTGTTATCATATTAGAAGGAAAATATTTTTTATGTAGTGTGTGGAACCCACTTTGACGTGAATGCGACATCGCATTACTTATCGAAGATGGAAAAGGCTGCAGCTATATGAGGAAACATGACAACTCAAAAGTAGCATGACTTTTGCGTTCTCTCACAGGGATAAGAGTTGTTTTGTTACAGGAACTACAGCTCCCTCTAGCTAATCCATATTACTTTTGTTGCTGATTCGCATGTATCTACACACATTTCACATTTCAGCGACAAGCAATATGGAGGGAGTAGTAAAGTTTGTAATATATTTTCTTACTCGTCATACATATAAAAGGCACTCACGTGATTTGTTGCATACTCAGCAATTGGCAATAATTAGGAAGAGTGGCAAAATGTGTTAGGAGTATAACAGTATGTGGTCCTGGCCTCCTGGCAAAACCAATGGAGAAAGATCTTGCATTGTTGTCTTTGTAGTCCCAAGGGGTAAACCCAAATAGGTGAACGGGGGCTTACAAATATCACAACCAAAAGTAACAGCGAGGTTCTCCAGATGCTGATCTGAGATGTTAACTGGCATAGTTGCAGACTTCGAAAAATTTACCCTCTCCCTTGTAGCTTGAGCAAACCATTCCAAGAGCTCCTTAAGAGCTAGCAGCTGAATGGAGAAGGATTGCATAATCAATAATGTATCGTCCGCACATTGGATGATGGGGAAGTCAGAGTTAGGGACGAGCAGGGGAGCCTGCAAAACCCCTTCCTGGAAAAGATGATTCACCATACACTGAAGCAATTCTGAAACACTGACAAATAAGGTCGAGGACAGTGGATCCTCTTGACGAACACCACGACGACAAGGAAACTTTTTGCCTGGCACTGCATTTAGAAAGATGGCCAAGGTACCTGTAGACATAAGCATATGCATCCAATTCAACCACTTCGAATCAAAACCTTGACAAGCAAGCTCCTTCAAAATAGCAGTGTTCAACTGTATCAAATGCGTTGGCGAAATCAAGTTTCAAAATAACTATTTCCCGTCTAGACTGTTTACATTGGTGCAAATATTCATGCGCCCAGCTAGAGGTTTAAGCAGATCAGATCAGATCGGATCAGATTTTTTTACTTTACCACATATTAGGAGACCATGGATCCAGAACGGAAATCGAGCGGTTTTAGGGCGAAAACAAAATTGATCAGAGATATGTTTAGGCCGGAAAACCATACAATAAAAAAAAATTGTTAAAGAAAGTGAAGCAAAGCATACATAAAATAAATAATGTAATAAGATAGTATGAATAAATATAACATTACCACATGAATAAAGTGGGTTCATATAGATTTAATAACGCAAACACAAGAGCAAGGATAACACCAACACATACTTTAATATCGTTTTTTTTTCGAAATGGAGTACCCCTGCCTATGCATCAGCATACGGCTCTTTAGTAAACGAAGTCACACCAAAGCAGTAGTAGCAGTACACAATCATATATAACTAAGAAGTTCATCCCCATTAACCTATTTCTCTTAACATGCAAGATGTCCACCTCATCAAACCTACCTCCAAGCATTTTAGGGCATCCACGTCAAGCAATACTTAGTGTTGATCGTGCCTTCCTGCAAATCAAACGCAACCTTTTTCAGCCAGAAGCTATTCTTGAATAATGAAAGCAGCCCACATAGGTAAAGCTCATATTAGCCCGTTACTGTTAATCTTCTTCCACACACCAACAAAAAATTAGTAATAGTAGTACTGGTGTAATAGTACCAGAGAAGGAACCTCTTCCTCTCCCACACGATATGTGCCCATTGACTCAGCCGCAGCACTAACGGCGTAAGGTCATCTTCAATGGAGCGACTGTTGCATCCACGGAGACCGAAAATGCGTCTGGATTCTGCTCCAGCGAGGCGGCGCAAAGCGACCGTGCCGTCCGCGGCGACGTAAATCTGGCCCAAATATGCGGCAGGTTTGAGTCTCCGTGGACGCTGCGCGGTCGCGCCGAGTGACCGCCGAAACTTACGTAGGACGCACGCGTCAGTGGCAGGGAGGCCGATAACATGCCCGCCAGTTGCCATTCCCCGCGCGAAAAATCAAATTAGACCGGCGCCAGCAGTCCAGGCCATAGCGATGGACGTTCTCATCACCGCAACCATCATGGATCCCGAGGGAACCCTAGCTGCCGCTGCCGCTGCCGCCGCCGCCCCGGTGCCCCCCATAGGCACGACCATAGCCCCAATGGAGGCTGCAGCTCCGGCGGAAGCAAAGCGTGCCACCGGTACGCTAAGCCGAAGGAGGCAAATAAGGTGTTGTTCAAGGAGGAGAAAGGGGTCGAGACCGCGAAGCGTCGCGGCCGGCGCAAGAATCAGAAGGAGAGGAATGCAGCGGCCGCCGCCATGGGGACCACCCAGCACATGGTGTGGCAGATGCAGTTGAAAGCCGGTGCGGCGCAGGTAGGCCTCCATCCGATCTTTGCGGAGGCCACGATCCGCGTCAGTGAGAGAGGATCGTCGGCGTCGCTCCACCGACCTCGTCGGTGAGCTTGGTAAGTTCCCAGCCGCGTCCTGGAACGCCCGCTCCCTTGCAGTTCCACACAACGTCGCGGTTCGCCTCCGGCGTCGCGCCGGTGCACTTCAACGGGGCGCATGTTCCCGATCTCAACCGGACGCCGAGAAGCGGAGTCATGCACGGGCGCGACATAGAAGACGCGTCAGGTCCCGAAGGAGAGCATGCCGGTGCCCCACAGCCTGTTTGACGAAATGGCACCATCTGCCCTGATGATGGACGACCCGGTACGTAAGCGCTCTCACTGTGTGGGTCTGCTGTGTGTCATGCGTCTGACGTCCGGTGATTCGTAGCCCTATTGGAATGGATGCAATGAGAGCGACATCGAGGCCATGATCTACGGCGACGGCTTCGTTGACGACGTAGGCGACGGGACAGGGCCGCATGATCACTGGCCACAGACGCAGGATGTGGAGGACATCGATGGCGCACGGCTGTTCTCCACCCAGCTCACGTAGGCAACAACCGTCTTCGTCGACGACTATAAGGACGCGCCAATAGGGCATGTCCTCACCGCGGAAGATGGTACCAAGAAGAAGGGGGAAAGCCACAGGACCTGCGGCTTCAACGACGACGAGGACAAGTATTTGTGCGACGCGCGGCTGGCGACCGGCCATGACTGTATTAATGGCACCCAGCAAAAGGGCAAGGTGTACTGCGCCAAGGTGATGCAGGAGTACAATGAGAGAAAGCTTTACGCGCCTACGAGATGACAAGCACTCGCACGGAAGAGTCCATCAGAAAAAATGGAACTACATCAAACAAGAGACAAGTAAGTTCTGCTCCGCCATTGAACATGTTGTGAACAACCCCATTAGCGGCGCTGGCGTGATTTTAGTGGTAAACAAACGAGCATCATCATTCTATTCTATGTATATCATTCTGAAACCATGATCTGGGCTTTAACCAATTGCAGGTATCCCGGACCTTGGAGAGGTTCAAGGCAACACATAAGAAGGGCTTCCATATGGTCTATTGTTGGGACAAGCTGAAGGCCGCGCAAAAGTGGCAGACAAGTTTTGCATCCTACGATGAAGTTGTCAAGAATGGGACATCGGTTGTCGTAGACGGTGAAGACGACGATCATGGGCAGAAAGCCCTTCCACCTCGTCCCCGGGGCCATAAGGCTACCAAGGCCGATCTAGCCAGGGAGGTCATGTCTACGCATTCTTCTATTCTTGTAGACAGTGTTGAGCTTCCAAGTGCAGAGGTTTGTAGAACAGCAGCAAGTTTCCCTTAAGTGGATCACAAAAGGTTTATCGAAACAGGAAGGTAGAGGTCAAAGATATCCCTCTCAAGCAATCCTGCAATTACGATATAAGAAGTCTCTTGTGTCCCCAACACACCCAATATACTTGCCAGCTGTATAGGTGCACTAGTTCGGCGAAGAGATAGTGAAATACAAGTAATATGGATGGTTGTGATTAGTAATTGCAATCTGAAATAACAATGACAGCAAGCAAACATGTAGCAGAACTGGTTGTAAACGGTGTTTCAATTCTTGGAAATAAGGCCTAGGGATCATACTTTCACTAGTGGACACTCTCAACAATGATATCATAATTGAATACATAAATATTATCTATTCACTACGCTACTCTGGACCACTCTCCGGTTGGATAATAAACACAAATTCACCGCGTAGGGCTGTATAAGCACTCCTTAAAGTTCGCGTACCCCATCTATGGACGCCCCATGCTATCACTTTGAGCATACAAAGATGGTACTAACAAGACACCACAATTCATAAGTATGGAGACACACACGCTATGCACACCATCACCTTCATACCATGGGACAAGGTGTCCCCGGAGATCACATAATAAAACCACTTGAGTAGCATAATAGTTAAAGAATAACATCTACTTATTCAACTAGATTACAAAGCTCATGATCATATAAAGATCATACCATGGGAGAGAGAGATAGACCACATAGCTACCGGTAAAGCCCTCAGCCTCGGGGGAGAACTACTCCCTCCTCATCATAGAAGGCAGCAACAACGATGGAGATGGCGGTGGAGTCGATGGAGATGGCTCCGGGGGATATTCCCCGTCCCGACCGGGTGACGGAATAGAGACTTCTGTCCCCCGAAACTTGTCTGTGACGGCGGTGGAGCTACAGAACTTTTCATAGACGGAGGCTTGTTGATTTAGGGTTTTCGCGTCGGGGGGCTTCTTATAGGCGGAAGGGCGAGGTCAGTGGATGCCAGGGGGCCCCACACCACCCCATAGCGCGGCCAAGTTTGGCCGCGCCAAGGCATGGTGTGGCCCCTCTCTGGCCCTCCTCCGTCTTCATTTCGGGAAAAATAGGAGTTTTGGCTTTTGTTTCGTCCAATTCCGAGAATATTTCCTATACAACTTTTTTTGAAATACAAAACAACAGAAAAAAAAGGGAACTAGCACTATGACATCTTTTCAATAGGTTAGTTCCGAAAATGCATAAAAGTACCACAAAGTGTAAACAAAACATATAACAATTGTTGTAAAATAAGCATAGAGCATCAAAAATTATAGATACGTTTGCAACGTATCAGCATCCCCAAACTTAACTCCTGCTCGTCCTCGAGTAGATAAGTGATAACAAAAATAATTTTTGAGGTGACATGAAGCCAACACAATCTTGATCAAGTTATTGTAAAAGCATTGTGAACTGGGATCAAAGTACTCTAAACACAGACATGAAAGATATAGTTCTAACAATAGAACTTAGCAACTATGTTACAACATGAGAAATAACTCAAACAAAGGATCATGAATAATTGTGCACTAAAAGCAACTGCTTATTTATGAGCATAGAGAAAACATAGCAAAGTGGCACTCACCTTGTCCTTTATGAAGTAGCAAAACATAAAAGCCAGGATACCTTTAAAGTTTAAAAGGTGACTAGATACAAGTAATTTGAGAACAAGCAATATCATAATCATGAATCAATCAATAATAGATTTTGGGACCATGAACATTATACTCAGAATGACAACTATGATCTCTTAATTGGTGCATAAAGCAAGAAGATGGAGACTCAACATAAAAGTGAAAGAAAGGTCCTACGCAGAGGGAATCAAGATTACTTATGTGCTAGAGCTTTTTATTTTGAATGAAATAGAGGTGTTGAAAATATATTTTGAGAGGTATGCATGTCTATGTCAACGAATGACATCAAATGATCTATCATCCTTTCATATAGTGACCTCTAGAGCGGCTCCCATGTAGTTCTCCATTTGCACATCATTATTTACGATCTCTCCGGTACATAATGTGCAAAGTTTTATTTGTTAATTTTATATTTTGTTTAGGTTGAGCACCTAGTTGCCTTGCTCTTTTTGAAATATTAAGGACTTAGCACATTATTCATGCTAGTCACGGAATGAAGTCATGAAAATACATTAAACCATTCCATACTTCCTCATGAGCTAAAACAAAACACAAAAGAGGTAATAATGTTTGAAGGTTTAAAGGTAGCACACAAGCAATTCACTTTGGAGTGGCGGTCAAATACCACATATAGGTATGTATGGTAGACACAATTGACACTTTGGTTTTTGGTGGTTGGATGCACGAGTAGAGCTCATACTCAGTATAGGCGAAGGCTAGCAAAAGACTAGGAGCGACCAACTAAGAGAGCAATAATGGTCATATCATGCATAGAGACAAAACATTATTAATCAAAGCATAAAGTGATATTACAAGTAAAAAATTAAATGATCATAGAGGCTTTAGGTGACTGGTTTTTAGTCATAACATGATGTAAACATGTGCCAAGTCATCCCAATAAAGCATCAAAGGAGAATACCACAATATTATGCTTTGTATGATGGAACCAAAACATGATTCTTTCAATGGCACATTAAGCACTCTCAGCTATTTGAGACAAGTCATGCTACAACAATAACTACTAAGTATATGATAAGAATAACATCCAACATGACATGCCAAAGTCTATGTCTAAACAAGCTTTCTTTTGCATCACTATAAGCATGAAACATTTTACTCGTCTCCAACACCAATCAATTTATTTGAAACAACTCTCATAGATAAAAATCAATAAAGACCAGAGAGCTAATCATACGTAAATAAAGAAAACTAACAAGCTCTAAACAAAATAAGAATGGAAAACCAAGAGCTAAACGCAGTACTAGCAAAAGAGAACACTCGCAGAACAATAAGAGTGAAAACTAGAGTGTTCTATGCAATTAAAATGGAGTGTGTCATTCTCCAAAACAAATATGCTGGGATCCAACCATATGCTACAACAAACAAATCAAAATAAAACTAAAAACAAAAATAAATACACTCCAAGAACAACACATAGCATATGAAGCAATACAATTATAGCGTCTAGAAAGATGACCTGATGCTTTGCTGATGAAGAGGGGATGCCTTTGGCATCCCCAAGCTTTGACGCTTGTACCTCTTGGATATTTCTTGGGGTGACATGGGCATACCCAAGCTTGAGATTTTGACCATACTTCATCTCATTACATCATTCTTCTCTCCCTACACTTGAAAACTTTCTTCATACAAAACTTCACACAATTCTTATTAGCAGCATTAGTGCAATCAAAATAACAAATCCACTTGGTCCAGTTCTAACATATGTCAAACATCCATTAAAACATTAGCTGCTGTAGCAACTTCTTCAAAAATCTCTTTCTCTCAAAAGAACTCAAAAAGAAAAAGAATAAGAGGCAAATGCAAATAGTGGCAGAAATCTGTCAAAACAGAACAACAGGTAAATATCGATTTTTTCGAAAATCTCCAGTTGCTCAAATCGAAAAGTGCAAAACTAATGAAAGTTAGATAATAACCTGGGGCATATGCTCAAATATTAGCAGCTCAAAAGTACCTTCTGGATGGTAATACAAATTTTTTGGTGACAGCACAGAATCTGTTTCAAGACAGCAACTTCCCTAAATCTTACTTTCTTCCTATTAGAGGATATTCTTGGCACAAAAACGAAACAAAAATGATAAGGAGAGGTTATTACAGAGGTAACAACTTCCAAGACTCAACAAAAGAAAAGTTACGGAAATAAAACATGGGTTATCTCCCAAGAGTGTTTTTCTTTAACGCCTTTCAGCTAGGGGCAGTAGTTTGAGAAGATGCTCACATAAGAAATATGAATTGAAGTAAAAGAGATCATCAAGAAGCAAATAAAAAACAAATTTAAGTCTAAATCACTTCCTATGAAAAATAATGTTGTAAAGAAACAAGTCATGGAAGCACAAAGCAACAAGCATAGGAAAGCAAAACAAGTGCAACTTCAAAAAATTTAACATAGAGAAGTGAAACTTAATATTGTTGAGATATATAAAACCATGTTTCCCTCTCTCATAATAACTTCCAGTAGCATCATGAATAAAATTAACAATATAACTATCACATAAAACATTCTTATCATGAGCCGCATGCATAAAATAATTATTACTCCCCACATAAGCATAGTCGTAGTGGGAGCAAATTCAACAAAATAGCTATCATTATTATTCTCATCACCATAATCATCAAATATAGGAGGCATATTGTAATCATAATTAACTTTCTCCTCAATAGTAGGTGGACTGAAAATATCATATTCATCATTGTAATCATCGTATATTGAAGGTATAGTATTATCATCAGCAATAGAATAGTTATGTTGCAAAGTGTGTTCAATTGTAAACATATCATCATTGAAAGGAACAAGGATAGTACTAATAGTACAAAAATTATTAACATCATCATTTTCAGAATTGGTACCGAAGAGATTTTCAATATCAAAAGTAGTGTGCTTTTCCCAATCATGATCACTACTATAGGTAACAGGCATAGGCTCATCATCGAGTTCAGACTCATCAACAAAAACTAAAATAGGAGCAACATGTTTAGGAGAAAATACCGTTTCTTCTCTCCTTTTACTCCTCCTCCCCATCTTCTTCTTGTTCTTCTTCTTCGTCTTCTTCTTCTTCTCTTTAAGAGGGAGAGGCTTGAAAGGGAGCTTCTCCACATACCCTGGTTTATTGTTCGAAACAATAGAAGAAACTTTGGAGGATTCCTCCTTTCCATTAATAAGAGCAAAACACATATTAGTCCTGTCATATTTTGGTAAAGTTTCATCTTTTACAATATTTTGTATGTAAGTATTTGCATATCAATTATCAACACAATAAAGATGGCATCCATGCAAGACGCTAGTCATATCAAAAGCACTCATATCTACCAAAGAAGTTTTCCTTGATAACTCTTCATACCCCAAAAATAATGTAGGTTCATCATGCTGATTAGGAGTGATCATGTCATCACAATACAAACTTGCAGTACTCATTGGATTCGAAAGGCTATTATCATGGCCTGCGCATTGAAAATCGAAATGACCTACTTCATAGCAAAGTTCACAAATAAAAGGGTAGAGGGCACAAACTTTTTCACCAAGATCATTTAAAGCCCTGTCCCACATTCTAGTTTTTCCATTCCTGAGATGGATACAATATTCTTCTTCGATTTGATTCTTTTCACATGGTCTAAGTGCTCCACAAAAATTAACATTATTATAGTACTTTCAGAAGTTTGAGCATGTGTATTTCAATCATTAATAACATTTTTATTTTTCATGCAAGTGTCTTTATAAGGTTCATGATACATGTCCCAATTTTCTTTAGGAACATTAATATGAGAAGCAAAGGCTCTACAGCAATCAACAATAATTTGAGGATCAAGAACATATTTAGCACTAAGCTCTTGAAAATCAGCAGTTTTAGCAAAAGACTTAATGCAATCATACTCATGGTTTATACCTGATTCTTTACCTTTGTCGTTATCCCAATATTCGGTATTGCTTTGAATTGTTTCAAGAAGATCCCACTTAGCTTCAACCTCCTTTCTTGTGAAAGATCCCTCCAAACAGGCATCTAGATAGTCCTTGTATTGTCCTGAAAGCCTTGCATAAAAATTATTAATAACAATACTAGCTAAATTCCCGTGCGTTGCCACGGGACAATATATATAAGACTGATAAAAACTTTGAGGTTAATACAAAACTCAGCGGCATTTCATCATCAAAATCTAAGAGCAAAAAAATATAGTCCTTCAATATAGTCCTTGCTTTCATGTATTTATCTTTTGCTAAAAGAAAATACAAAATATAGCGCGTGCTGCCTCAGAAACATAGTTCTTCCTTTTCTATATATAAGATGTATTGATTATTTTTGGAAAAACCAGAATATAGCGTCTGATGTGCTTCACCACTCCTCTGGACGATCTTTTAAGAATTTGATTATATTTCCTTATCTCATGCAAACTACTTATGTCCCCTCCACATGTGTCTTTTAATTCTGTGCAAAAATTATACACGGAAGGAGTGTGAGAGTTAAGCAAATGATACTTTGTACTTGTCAATGAAATTGGAAATATTGACGTTTATTATTGCTAAAACAACATTCAACTATAATCGTGAAGTCTCAGCTAAACTTCTAATCAATTTAATCAAGTTTGCCTTCGATCAAAAAATTCAAAGAAACAAAAAAAACAACTTTTAACTAATAATGGGCCCATGAGATAATTTTATTTACAGAAGTGCATCAATTATCACCACTTCCAGTCTTCATCCAACCTAGCCTGCTATGTCCTGAAAATCCACAACAATGAAACTAATATTTTCCACCAGGATGCATAAGAAATATCACAAATTGTCAGAGTTGCCAATATTTCCCACATCCAAATTTTCATCGAAATCTCACCTCAAACCCAAGAAGATCTGCCCCACCCATATGTTCAAGAAATTTTTTAAATTAATTGAGCAGGCCCGTTCTGACGCACGCATACGTTCTCCACAACCTCCTCTCTGGGAACGATATGAAGCCTCAAACACAACAGAGTTTATAGAATCTCTATATTTTCTTGATCGGACACCCGGGATCAAGTCGTTTAGTTTTTTATTTGATTTTTTTGAAATTACAAGTCGATTTGTTGTCTCTCTCTCTCAAACTCGATTAACAGGTCACAGGAAACAAAAGTGAAATTCAGGATCAAGGGTTACTTGCCTGTCAACAAGAAGAGGGACTTCAGTGGCATGCACCATGCTGGGATGGAAGTGTGCCGCTGCAACCACCTTGATCTCATAGGATATCCCCTCCTCTATTGGTACAGATCCAAGTACACTTGTAGTAGTATCATGATTGGATGACCATGATCGCAAGTTAACAACCATGCATTCCACGAAGTCGATAAGATGCAGCATACCGACAATGTAAATATTCAGGGCTTTATCGAAAAAATGTAAATATTCAGGGAGAGCAGTACATCAATTGGAAAGCAAAAGAACAAACTTAGGTGAGTGTGGTACTCTTAAATATATTTCTGCAAATATCACATAGTTTACTGAACAGATTTTCCACACCTTTTGTTTCGAGTGAATTTCATTTTTTACCCTGTAGTTCTGCATTTGTGATACTAATTACCCTGTTGAATACAAAATCATATAGATTAAGCATTTTAGAACATTTGGACCCTTGATTTCTGGTGTGTATTCATTGGGCAAGGTGTGAGGTGATTACCGACTTTCAAAAATATCATTACGGGGACGAGGAATGAAACAATTAGATAAGAGAAGTCTGGACATAATCGTAGATGATGGCCTCCGATATTTACACATTTTGTCGCACCACATCGACGAAATACGCCGGTCCTATCTAACAAAAACAAACAAAATGCTAAATTGGGGTAAATCCGTGTTTAAAGACTCCTAGATGTGATATTGTTGTAAAAGTTGCACTAAATAGGGTAATATGTGTCACAAATGCGCAACTATAAGGTAGAAAGTAGAATTCACTCTTTTATTTCATATGTTTGGAGTATGTAATGGCCATGAGATGTTATGTAGATCTTGCTAATATGTATGGACGAGGATCCAAAGACAGGGGCTTACCATAATATACACACACTTGAATGTCATAAGTAGAAGCTGCCTCTAATCCAATTTTACCCGCAATGCAGTAACAGAACCTATGGCACAAAACATAAAATGTTCAACAACGATCAAACTGTATACAATATTTAGCAAAAATGAACTGTCACTTCCAGTGGTATAAAAATTCAAGCTGTAATTTGCTACAGCTATTCTGGAAAAGGCTCCTTTGCAACCTTTGTCTTCAAGAAATACTGCGGAACAACACGACTACAAAATAAATATGTATCTCATTTAAAATATCATTATACATCAGATAATTAATAACAGAGAAATTGACCAAGAAATTTCCAATCATTTCAAATGCAGTGGCCAAAATATACTGAAGTCGGAGTGACACATTCATGCTTCTAATGAAGATTTATGTAATATCACATAGAGATATCTCACTAAGCTGCTAAAATATCTTATCAAGCTCATTGTAAAGTATTTCATCAGGTATACTTGATAGCAGTGGAAGCCGAAACAAAATACATAGATCAATTGAAATGGCTTCCATACTGGAATAGAAGTTAGAACACATTGGACTTGCTTGAATAATAGGAAATAGGCTGCGTGTTGCCCGGGGCCATTCATATTCTAGTTTATACAACTGGGTTGCGATTCACGATAAGTGCAAAATTCATCAAGCAAAGTGGTGAGGCTTACCAAGCAACATAAATATATTGATTTAACTGAGAGATAAGCAACTATACATGACTAAATTGACACAACTTGTGCAGAACAGCATAAGAGCACTATCCTACCATTTTTCTCATCCACCTCAAAATCCCCAACACCTTAGCAACTCGTCGACGGCACATGCCATATTGTAATGTGCGGGTACTGTGATCAATCCTGGCACGACCAACTCCGCCAACAGTTTATGTAGCACAGCATCGAACGGTTCAGTGGGCTCTTTCATCGGCGGCCTCGCTAGATTCTACAAGCAGAAAAAGGATTCTGAAGTAGAGTTGCATTGAAGAAAGTTGCAAATTTCGGTTACAAGAAAACATGGTCTTATACTGAACTTTACTGAGGAACTTGATGTTTTTTCAGTTAATCTTCAGGTGGTATACCATCGTGACCATGCTCATTGCTCTAGTAGCGAAGTAAGAAGGGAATAATGAACCAAGAACCTGGTGCGATTCATAGTTCACGTACCTCCGGTTTATCGGTGGTCCAGGAGAGACATTGTGCAAGCGGGTTGCGCGATCTCTCCTCCAGCAGCATCCTTCTTGTCCTCTCCACAAAATTTCCTTCCTCTTTCCTATATACTGAACAGGAGAAGAAAGAGGAACAGTGTTATGACCGGTCTGGTCTACCGCCGGAGGGGGCCCACTGGCCCGGCCGGCCAGGCTTAGTTAGGGGCTTAGCCCACTTAGCAGATTAGGGTTTCGCAATTTCTCTTATAAATACGAGTTGTAATCGACAAGATCAATTAAGCAATAAACATCTTTTGTTGTCGACTCCCCGAGGAGTCGGAGTTCCAAAACCCTAGCCGCCTCCTTGCCGTGTGCGCCGCCTCTTCCCCAAGCCGCGCGACGGCGCCCTGCCGCCGGCGCCCTCGCCTTCGCACGCACGCCGTCTCCTCCTTCCCTACAACCTCCGTCCAAGGCCTGGTAGATACGCTGGTTCTACCAATTTGGTATCAGAGACCTCAGTTTCGATCATGTCGTCGGGCCTGCCCACCGCCACCACCCGCCGCCCTCTCCCGCCGCCGGCCTCCGCCCGCCGCGCCACCCTCCACGGGCGACGCGGCGCCCCTGGCGGCTACCGCCGACGCCGCTCCCCTCCTCTCGCAGCAGGAGCTCTCGACGGCCATCCGCGACCTCGCCACCGCCGTCTAGGGCATCCGCCTGTACTTGATCGGCACGCAGGGGATGTCCGCCCCAACCCTGCCACCGCCCCTCGCCGCGCACCCGGCCGCGCCGGCGGCCCTACCCACCCAGGGCGTGCCTGTGCCGCCCTCGGCCTCGCCGCCTCCGCCGCCATGGACGCCGTGGCAGCCGGCCCCCAGTGTGAGCCCCGCATCGCTGCCCCAGGGCGTGCCCATCCAGCGGGTGCAGTTCCCGCCGTCACCCTCCCGGCTGCCGGCGTGGGTGACCGCAACGGAGCCCCCGCCCGTCTACTCGGCCGCGCCGGCGCCTCCCCCCGTCTACACGGTCGCCGGAGACCCTCCGCGCCCGTCCTTCCCGGACCCGACGCACTCGCGCTTCGCGGAGCCGGCCGCGGGTCGCGCGGAATACCCCGCCCAGGGCGCCGCCGGCCTCGCGCCCCCACGCTAAGCCAAGCTGGACTTCGCTACATATGACGGTGTCGAGGACCCCCTCAACTGGCTCAACCAGTGCGAGCAGTTCTTCCGAGGACAGCGTACCCTAGCGTCGGACCGGACGTGGCTCGCCTCGTACCACCTCCGCGGTGCCGCCCAGACGTGGTACTACTCCCTGGAGCAGGATGAGGGCGGCATGCCCCCATGGGACCAGTTCCGAGAGCTCTGCCTTCTCCGCTTCGGCCCCCCGATCCGCGGCAGCCGCTTGGCAGAACTTGGGCGTTTGGCGTTCACCACCACGATGCAGGACTTCGCCGACCGCTTCCAGGCCCTCGCGTGCCATGCGCCTGGCGTCACGGGCCAGCAGCGCGCTGAGCTCTTCATTGGCGGCCTGCCGGACCATATACGCGTGGATGTCGAGCTTCAGGCCCCGCAGGACCTCCAGACGGCGATGCACTACGCTCGCGCCTATGAGCGCCGTGCCCAGGCGATTCAGCAGGCGCCCCTGCCCCGCGGCACCCGCGCCGCCCGGCCTCCCCCTACGGCCGCGACTGCCACCCGGCCCGCCCCACCGGGACCGACCGGCCCCGCCCCCGCAGCTACGCGCACGTTCCGCCGTCTCACCCCGGCCGAGCAGCTCGAACGCCGCCGCCTTGGGCTCTGCTTTAACTGCGACGACCCATATACGCCCAGCCACGTGTGCCCCCGCCTCTTCTACCTGGAGACAGTCGACGTGGAGGAGAGCGACCCGACGTCCGGGACGGTTACCGCCGCGTCCGAGCCGACCGAGATGACCGGCGCGGCTGCCACGGCCTTAGTCGTCTCTCTACACGCGCTCGCCGGCATCCGCCATGAGCGGACGATGCTGCTGCCGGTCACTATCCAGGGCGCGCCTCTGGTGGCGCTGCTGGACACGGGGTCTACGCAGAACTTTCTCCCCGCCGCCACGATGCGCCGCCTTGCGCTACAGCCGACGGATAGGGATAACCTCCACGTGACCGTGGCCAACGGTGACCGCCTTCACTGCCATGGGGTGGCCCAGCATGTACCCCTCACCATCGGCGACGAGCACTTCATCATCACGTGCGCCGGCATCGACTTGGGCTGCTTCGACTTCATCCTTGGCGTTGACTTTCTGTGGACACTCGGTCCCATCCTTTGGGACTTCGACGCCCTGACGATGACCTTCTGGCGCCAGGGGTGCCACATTCGCTGGGAGGGCCTTGGGGGCGCCTCCCCCGCACCGCAGCTGCAGCTCGTCTCTGGGGCCGACGACGCCGAGCACCCCCTCCTGACGCACCTCCTGCAGCAGCACGACGCCATCTTCGAGGAGCCGCGGGACCTGCCGCCCCCTCGAGCGTGTGACCATCGCATACACCTGCTCCCGGGGTCGGCACCAGTGGCGGTACGGCCATACCGCTACCCCCAGCTGCAGAAGGACGAGCTGGAGCGCCAGTGCACGCTCATGCTGGCAGCGGGCATCATCAGGATCTCCACGTCCCCGTTCTCCGCGCCGGTGCTGTTGGTGCGCAAGTCGGATGGCACGTGGCGCTTCTGCATCGACTACCGCGCCCTCAACGCCCTCACGATCAAGGACAAGTTCCCAATTCCGGTGGTCGACTAGCTGTTTGACGAGCTCCACGGGGCGCGGTTCTTCACCAAGCTCGACCTCCGCTCTGGCTATCATCAGGTGCGAATGCACCCGGAGGACATCGCCAAGACGGCGTTCAGGATACATCATGGCCACTTCGAGTTCGTGGTGATGCCTTTCGGCCTCACCAACGCGCCTGCGACGTTCCAGGCCCTGATGAATGACGTACTTCGTCCATACTTACGCTGTTTTGTGCTGGTTTTTTTCGATGATATTTTGATCTACAGCACTTCCTGGGCGGAGCACCTGCAGCATATCGCCATCGTCTTCAACGAGCTTCGAGCGCATCGACTTCACCTTAAGCGCTCGAAGTGCTCGTTTGCGACGACCTCGGTGGCCTATCTCGGTCACGTCATCTCCGCCGACGGGGTGGCGATGGATGCGGACAAGGTGGCGGCTGTCGCCGCCTGGCCGACGCCGCGTTCACCACGCACCCTACGCGGGTTCCTGGGCCTCGCCGGATACTACCGGAAGTTCATCCGGGAGTTTGGACTCATCGCCTCGCCCCTCACGCGCCTGCTGCGGCGTGATGCCTTCGCTTGGGATGACGAGGCTACCGCTGCCTTCGAGGCCCTCAAGGAGGCCCTCACGACGGGTCCCGTCCTCCAGATGCCGGACTTTGACAGGCCGTTTATCGTCGACTGCGACGCCTCCGGGGCGGGGTTCGGCGCCGTCCTTCACCAGGGCGCCGGGCCGCTCGCCTACTTTAGCCGGCCGTTTGCCGCACGCCACCTCAAGCTTGCGGCGTACGAGCAGGAACTCATAGGCTTGGTCCAGGCCGTCCGCCACTGGCGTCCCTACTTATGGGGGCGCTCGTTCCGCGTATGTACGGACCATTACAGTCTTAAGTTCATCTTGGACCAGCGGCTGTCGACCGTGCCCCAGCACCAGTGGCTCAGCAAGCTGTTTGGCTTCGACTTCACGGTGGAGTACCGTCCTGGGCGCCTTAACACGGTGGCCGATGCCCTGTCCCGCCGCGACGCTGATCCCGATGCTGCTGAGGGCGTCTCGGACGGACGCCTGCTATGCATCCGCTCGGGGCCCTCCTTCGCCCTGTTCGACCGCGTCCGCCAGGCGACCGCGTCCGCGCCAGACGCCCAGCTGTTGCGGCAGCAGCTTGACGCGGGCGAGCTGGACGACCCCTGGCGCTTCGTCGACGGTCTTCTTCTCCACGGCCGCCGCGTGTTCGTCCCCGACCACGATGACCTCCGCCACCAGGTGCTGCTCTTGGCGCATTCCGCGGGTCATGAGGGTGTCCAAAAGACACTCCACCATCTGCGCACGGATTTCTACGTCCCTGGCGATCGGGCCCTGGTCCAGGATTGGGTGCATTCCTGTGAGACGTGCCAGCGTAACAAGACGGAGACTTTGCGCCCGGCTAGTGTCTTGCAGCCTCTCGACGTGCCCTCGCAGGTGTGGGCCGACATCTCCATGGACTTCATCGAGGGCCTTCCGAAGGTGGGCGGCAAGTCTGTCATCCTCACGGTGGTTGACCGCTTCTCCAAGTACGCCCACTTCATCGCGCTTGGCCATCCCTACACGGCATCGTCGGTGGCCCGCGCCTTCTTCGACGGTATTGTCCGCCTACACGGGTTTCCCTCATCCATCGTGTGTGACCGGGACCCGGTGTTCACGGGTCATGTATGGCGGGATCTCTTCCGCATGGCTGGGGTCCAGCTCCGGTTCAGCACGGCGTTCCACCCCCAGACGGATGGCCAATCCGAGGTGGTGAATAAGGTGATCACCATGTATTTGCGCTGTGTTACAGGTGATCGTCCTCGCGCTTGGGTGGATTGGCTCGCATGGGCAGAGTACTGCTACAACACCTCCTACCACTCCGCCCTGCGCGCTACGCCGTTCGAGGTGGTCTACGGTCGGCCACCGTCGCCTATTCTGCCGGTGGATCCGGCGACGGCGCGGACGGAGGCAGCTGGCGAGCTCATCCGCGCCCGCGACGAGATGCTGGCCGAGGTGCGGCAGCGTCTTGTCCAGGCTCAGCAGGTCGCCAAGCACTACTATGACGGGCGTCACCGCGAGGTGGAATACGCGGTGGGTGACTGGGTGTGGCTTCGCCTGTTGCACCGCTCTCACCAGTCCCTCGACCCGCGTGCCAAGCGCAAGCTCGGTCCGCGTTATGCGGGACCCTTTATCATCCTGGAGCGGGTTGGGACTTTGGCGTACCGTCTTCAGTTGCCTGAGGGGGCCCGCATTCATGACGTCTTCCACGTGGGGCTGCTGAAGCCCTATCGCGGTGCCCCGCCAGTGACCACTCCACCACTTCCGCCAACGGCCGAAGGACGTCTACTTCCCAGCCGGGCCAAGGTGCTCCGCGCTCAGCGACGTCGTGATATTTGGCACTTGTTGGTGCAGTGGGAGGGCCTTTCCGAGGAAGAGGCGACTTGGGAACCCCGTGAGGCGTTCCAGCAGCATTATCCAGACTACCAGCTCGAGGACGAGCTGTTTGCGCAGGCGGGGAGAGATGTTATGACCGGTCTGGTCTACCGCCGGAGGGGGCCCACTGGCCCGGCCGGCCAGGCTTAGTTAGGGGCTTAGCCCACTTAGCAAATTAGGGTTTCGCAATTTCTCTTATAAATACGAGTTGTAATCGACAAGATCAATTAAGCAATAAACATCTTTTGTTGCCGACTCCCCGAGGAGTCGGAATTCCAAAACCCTAGCCGCCTCCCTGCCGTGTGCGCCGCCTCTTCCCCAAGCCGCGCGACGGCGCCCTCGCCTTCGCACGCACGCCGTCTCCTCCTTCCCCTACAACCTCCGTCCAAGGCCTGGTAGATACGCTGGTTCTACCAAACAGTTTGTTCAGCCATATGCAACTTCTGAACCCACTCTCCCAAACATACACAAGCAAGATGAGCAATTTTTCTTTTCTTGTTGTCGATACCTCAGATCCGCATATTGAAGGATGTTGCATCGTTACTCCAGCTACTCTATGACGACCCAATGCTCTGCGCCAATAACATTAACAAAAAAATCACGTAAAAACCCATCTGTGATAATAATTCTGAATTTCGTTAAATGTGACTATTCCTAATGCGCACCTTGCGTTGCATCTTCTGAGCTGATGCTCGTCTCCCGGACTCCTTGTCCCTGCGCCGCCTCTACTCTGCGCTCGGGGTTGCCGCAACGGGATAAGAACAGGAGCCTCTCGAACATGTCCAGGAGATACCTGACGCGGCTCTCGCCGGGCTCCGGGAGGCCGGCCATGGCCTTGTGGAGCGTCACGCCCCACGCCGCCCTCTTCAGCGAGGCATGCCCCTGTTTCCCCGCCGCCGCGTTGTCACCTCTTGCCCGACCCTTCTTCTCGCAGAGCTCCTCGAAGAAGTCGCACAGCTGCACGCGCGGCGCGGCGTACTTCGCCGCCGATGATTCAGTCGATACCTTCCTGGAAACAGACATGGCAGAACACCACATATTCCTCAGTACCACGGCCTTGCCGCCAAAGGGGAAGGCGGGCTTCGCCGCCGCCGCCGTTGATGCATCTCTAGCAGGGATCATTGGCAGGTGGCGTGGAGGACGCGGGCGCTGATGGGGAATTGAAGATGACAGCAAATTTGCCTACGGAGAGAGTGATTAGAGGTGGAATTTCGGAGGATTAGCTTTGGGATTGGGAGGGCCCATGTGTCAGCTGTGCGAGATCGCTACGGAGGATTGCTTGACGAAGGAACAGCGGACCGTCTGACGACGAAACACCGTCCTTTTTTAAGTAGTAGAGATTACTGGGGAGCTCATGAATGTGATATTTGAGCATTAGTGACTTCAATCTCCTCCACGTTTGGGCAATAATTTTTTATTATAAGGATAAAATTATAAATATAATTCCTATCTATATGCACTTCATGAGGAGGATAAAATTTAAAGTAAAAGAGAGATTCAATCTCCTTCCACTCCAAATGATGAGGATCATCTAGTAGCTGATACCACTCCCTTGATTTGTCCTTAAGTGACAATAGAAATAATTTCTTCATGACATTTTTTCTTGATAAACCTGCAACCTTAAACAACTCACAAAGTTCTTTAAGTTTAAACAAGTGATCACTTGGATGGACTGTTCCATCCCCTGCATAACGTTCATCCATGATCTTTTCAATAATTTTCGTAGTATTTTAAAACGTATACTTTCAGTAGGTTGATTTAAAATATCGCAAGTATTATTAGAATTATCACATATGGGAGATAAAATATCATCAGAGCAAATTTTCTCCTCTAAATCTGGGTGACTAAAAAGATCATAAAACTAGCTTTCCCAAGCTTAGACTTTTTCATAGTTTTAGCAATAATGGTGTCCAAAGAATTCATACTAATAACATTGCTACGAGCATGCAAGTAAAGTTCCATAGGTTATTTAATTTTCTCTTCAAACACCTCATATCCTAAGTCCTAACTCAAGATAAATGCTATAAATATATCTAATTTTTTTGTTGTTTTTCATTAAGCCTAACTAGTGAAAATAAAAACAAGAAACAAAAAGATATAATTGCAGAATATAAAGGAAATAACTTCGAGCACTCACCAACAACTAGAAGACTTAGTAGCCAGAGGATGTGAGTACCATTTACCTTACCTCCCCGGCAACGGCGCCAGAAAACAGCTGGATGTCTACGCACGTTTCTATTCTTGTAGACAGTGTTGGGCCTCCAAGTGCAAAGGTTTATAGAACAGCGGCAAGTTTCCCTTAGTGGATCACCCAATGTTTACAGAACTCAGGAAGGTAGAGGTCAAAGATATCCCTCTCAATCAACCATGCAATTACGATACAAGAAGTTTCTTGTGTCCCCAACACACCCAGTAGACTTGTTAGGTGTATAGGTGCACTAGTTCGGCGAAGAAATAGTGAAATATAAGTAATATGGATGGTTGTGCGTAGTAATTGCAATCTTAAATAAAAATGGTAGCAAGCAAACATGTAGCAGAACTGGTTGTAAACGGTGTTTCAATGCTTGGAAATAAGGCCTAGGGATCATACTTTCACTAGTGGACACTCTCAACAATGATATCATAATTGAATACATAAATATTATCTCTTCACTACGCTACTCTAAACCACTCTCCGGTTGGATAACAAATACAAATTCACCGTGTAGGGCTGCATAAGCACTCCTTAAAGTTCGCGTTCCCAATCTATGAATGCCACACGCTATCACTTTGAGCATACAAAGATGGTACTAACAAGATACCAAAATTCATAAGTATTGAGACACAGACGGTATGCACACCGTCACCTTCATACCGTGGGACAAGGTGTTCCCGGAGATCACATAATAAAACCACTTGAGTAGCATAATAGTTGAAGAATAACATCTACTTATTCAACTAGATTACATAGCTCATGATCACAGAAAGATCATAACATGGGAGAGAGATATAGACCACATAGCTACCGGTAAAGCCCTCAGCCTCGGGGGAGAACTACTCCCTCCTCATCATAGGAGGCAGCAACAACGATGGAGATGGTGGTGGAGTCGATGGAGATGGCTGATGCGCGTAGATGTACACGTCCATTGGGAACCCCAAGAGGAAGGTATGATGCGCACAGCAGCAAGTTTCCCTCAGTATGAAACCAAAGTTATCGAACCAGTAGGAGCCAAGAAGCACGTGAAGGTTGTTGGTGGAGGAATGTAGTGCGGTGCAACACCTGAAACCGGCGCCAACGTGGAACCTGCACAACACAATCAAAGTACTTTGCCCCAATGCAACAGTGAGGTTGTCAATCTCACCGGCTTGCTGAAAACAAAGGATTAAGCGTATCGAGTGGAAGATGGTGTTTGTTTGCAAAGAACAGTAAAGAAAAGTAGAATGTATTCAGATGTAAAAGAATGGACCGGGGTCCACAGTTCACTAGAGGTGTCTCTCCAATAAGATAACTAACATGCGGGTGAACAAATTACAAGTGGCAATTGACAAATAAAGATTCAATACATATCAATGATGATTACTATGTGATTTAATCAGGGCATTACGACAAAGTACATAGACCGCTATCCAAAGCATGCATCTATGCCTAAATAATCCACCTTCGGTTATCATCCGAACCCCTTCCAGTATTAAGTTGTAAACAACAGATAATTGCATTAAGTATGGTGCGTAATGTAATCAACACAAATATCCTTAGACAAAGCATCGATGTTTTATCCCTAGTAGCAACAGCACATCCACAACCTTAGAACCTACCGTCACGATCCCAGATTCAATGGAGGCATGAACCCACTATCGAGCATAAATACTCCCTCTTGGAGTTACAAGTATCAACTTGGCAGAGCCTCTACTAGCAACGGAGAGCATGCAAGAACATAAACAACACATATATGATAGATTGATAATCAACTGGACATAGTATTCTAGATTCATCGGATCCCGCCAAACACAACATGTAGCATTACAAATAGATGATCTTGATCATGTTAGGCAGCTCACAAGATCTAAACAATGATAGCACATGCGGAGAAGACAACCATCTAGCTACTGCTATGGACCCATAGTCCAAGGATGAACTACTCACGCATCAATCCGGAGGCGGGCATGATGATGTAGAGCCCCTCCGGTGATGATTCCCCTCTCCGGCAGGGTGCCGAGGCGATCTCCGAATCCCCCGAGATGGGATTGGGCGCGGCCTCTCAGAATGTTTTCCGTATCGTGGCTCTCGGTACAGGGTTTCGCGACAAAGGCTATTTGTAGGCGGAAGGGTAGGTCAGGGCGACGCGAGGCCCACACACTAGGCCGCGCGGCAGTCGGGCCGCGCCGCTCGGTGTGTGGCCGCCTGTCGCCCCACTTCGTTTCCTTTCGGTCTTCGTGTAAAAATAGGACCCGGCGTTGATTTCGTCCAATTCCGAGAATATTTCCTTACTAGGATTTCTGAAACCAAAAACAGAAACAAAGAATGGCACTTCGGCATCTTGTTAATAGGTTAGTGTCGGAAAATGTATAATAATGTTGTAAAGTATGTATAAAACATTCAAGTATTGTCATAAAAGTAGCATGGAACATAAGAAATTATAGATACGTTTGCGACGTATCAAGCATCCCCAAGCTTAGTTCCTACTCGCCCTCGAGTAGGTAAACGATAACACAAATAATTTCTGAAGTGACATGCTACCAACATAATCTTGATCAACATTATTGTAAAGCATATGAGATGAATGGAGTGATCTGAACAAAAGATTGCTAGCAAAGATAATGACTAAACAAATGAATCATATATCAAAACTTTTCATGAATAGTACTTTCAAACAAGTATCAATAAGACTTGCATAAGAGCTAACTCATAAGCAATAAATTCAAAGTAGAATGCATTGAAGCAACACAAAGGATGATTAAGTTTCAGCAATTGCTTTCAACTTGTAACATGTATATCTCATGGATATTTGTCAACATAGAGTAATATAACAGTGCAATAAGTAACATGTAAGAATCAATGCACACAGTTAACACAAGTGTTTGCTTCTAAGATAGAAAGAAGTGGGTAAACTGACTCAACATAAAGTAAAAGAATGGCCCTTCGCAGAGGGAAGCATGGATTACTATTTTTGTGCTAGAGCTTTTGTTTTGAAAACATAGAAACAATTTTGTCAACGGTAGTAATAATTCATATGTGATATGCATCATATTTCCTACAAGTTGCAAGTCTCATGCATAGAGTACTAATAGTGCTCGCACCTTGTCCTACTTAGCTCGGAAAACACGGATTATCATCGCATAACATATGTTTCAACCAAGTGTCACAAAGGGGTACCTCTATGCCGCCTGTACAAATGTCTAAGGAGAAAGCACGCATTGGATTTCTCGCTTTTGATTATTCTCAACTTAGACATCCATACCGGGACAACATAGACAACAGATAATGGACTCCTCTTTTAATGCTTAAGCATTCAACAACAAATAATATTCTCATAAGAGATTGAGGTTGTATGTCCAAACTGAAACTTCCACCATGATACATGGCTTTAGTTAGCGGCCCAATGTTCTTCTCTAACATATGCATACTCAAACCATTTGATCATGAAATCGCACTTAATTCAGACAAGACGAACATGCATAGCATCTCACATGATATCCAACAAAGGTAAAGTTGATGGCGTCCCAGAAACATGGTTACCGCTCAACAAGCAACTTATAAGAATTAAGACACATAACTACATATTCATCACCACAATAGTTTTTAAGCTATTTGTCCCATGAGCTATATATTGCAAAGGTAAAGGAATGAAATTTTAAAGGTAGCACTCAAGTAATTTACTTTGGAATGGCAGAAAAATACCACATAGTAGGTAGATATGGTGGACACAAATGGCATGGGTTTTGGCTCAAGGTGTTTGGATGCACGAGAAGCATTTCCTCTCAGTACAAGGTTTGGGCTAGCAAGGTTGTTTGAAGCAAGCACAAGTATGAACAGGTACAGCAAAACTTACACAAGAACATATTGCAAGCATTATAAGACTCTACACTGTCTTCCTTGTTGTTCAAACACTTTACCAGAATATCTAGACTTAGAGAGACCAATCATGCAAACCAAATTAAACAAGCTCTACGGTAGTTCTTCATTAATAGATTAAACTACATGATGCAAGAGCTTAAACATGATCTATGAGAGCTCAAACAATTGCCAAGTTAATCCAAACCATATGCAGCATTTTCTGATTCCAACCAAATAGCAATTTAACGAAGCAATCAGCCTTCGCCATGAACATTAAAGCACAATTAAGAACACAAGTGTTCCATATGAAAAAGCGGAGCGTAATATCTCCAATATAAGGATGGTGGGATCCAACTTTATTCAAACCAAAACAAAAATAAAAGCAAACCGACGCTCCAAGTAAAGAACATGAGACGTGATGGAATAAAAATATAGTTTCACTAGAAGTGACCTGATAATATTGTCGATGAAGAAGGGGATGCCTTGGGCATCCCAAGCTTAGATGCTTGAGTCTTCTTAAAATATGCAGGGATGAACCACCGGGCATCCCCAAGCTTAGACTTTCACTCTTCTTGATCATAGTATATCATCCTCTTCTTGACCCTTGAAAACTTCCTCCACAACAAACTTCAAGCAAACTCATTAGAGGGTTAGTGCATAATCAAAATTCACATATTCAGAGGTGACACAATCATTCTTAACACTTCTGGACATTGCACAAAGCTTCTGAAAGTTAATGGAACAAAGAAACTCATTCAACATAGCAAAAGCGGCAATGCGAAATAAAAGGCAGAATCTGTCAAAAACAGAACAGTCCGTAAAGATGAATCTGGCAGGGGCACTTAACTTGCTCAAATGGAAAAACTCAAAACTAATGAAAGTTGCGTACATATCTGAGGATCACGCTCGTAAATTTGCAGATTTTTTAGATTTTTTTACAGAGAGCTCTGCGAGAATTCGTGACAGACAGAAATGCTGTTTCTGCGCAGCAATCCCAAATATAGCATCAACTTTAATATAGAAACTTTACTTGGCACAAAAACATGATAAGAAGAGGTTGCTACAGTAGTAAACAACTTCCAAAACTCAACAATACAGTAAATAAAATAAAACATGGGTTATCTCCCAAGAAGTGCTTTTCTTTAACGCCTTTCAGCTAGGCGCAGAAAGTGCAAATCAAGTATTTTCAAGAGATGATGCATCAACATCATAACTTGTTCTAATAATAGAATCAAAAGGCAACTTCATTCTCTTTCTAGGGAAGTGTTCCATACCTTTCTTGAGAGAAAATTGATATTTAATATTACCTTCCCTCATATCAATAACAGCACCAACGGTTCGAAGAAAAGGTCTTTCCAACACAATAGGACAAGATGCATTGCATTCAATATCCAAGACAACAAAATCAACGGGGACAAGGTTATTGTTAACCGTAATGCGAACATTATCAATCCTCCCCAAAGGTTTCTTTTTAACATTATCAGCAAGATTAACATCCAAATAACAATTCTTCAATGGTGGCAAGTCAAGCATATCATAAATCTTTTTAGGCATAACAAATACTTGCACCAAGATCACATAAAGCATTACACTCAAAGTCATTGAATTTCATTTTAATGATGGGCTCCCAACCATCTTCGAACTTCCTAGGAATAGAAGCTTCAAGTTTTAATTTCTCTTCCCTAGCTTTAATGAGAGCATTTGTAATATGTTTTGTAAAGGCTAAATTTATAGCACTAGCATTGGGACTTCTAGCAAGTTTTTGTAAGAACTTTATAACTTCAGTAATATGACAATCATCAAAATCTAAACCATTATGTTCTATAGCAATGGAATCATTGTCACCAATATTTTGAAAAATTTCAGCAGTTTTATCACAAACACATCAGCAGTTTCATGCAATTTTGTACGCTTTGCACTAGGAGTAGAAACATTGCCAACACCAATTATTTTACCATTGATAGTAGGAGGTGCAGCAACATGTGAAGAATCAACATTACTAGTGGTGGTAATAGTCCATACTTTAGCTACATTATTCTCTTTAGCAAGTTTTTCTTTTTCTTCTCTATCCCACCTAGCATGCAATTCAGCAACAGTCTAATATTATCATTAATTCGAACTTGGATGGCATTTTTTTTAGCAAACCTAGCATCTTTAACTTCCTCAGCATAACTTTCAATTTTAAAAGATCAACATCAAGAGCAAGACTATCAACCTTAGAAGCAAGAACATCAATTTTACCAAGCTTTTCATCAACAGTTTTATTGAAAGCAGTTTGTGTACTAATAAATTCTTTAAGCATGACCTCAAGACCAGAGGGTACACTCTTATTATTGTTGTAAGAATTGCCATAAGAATTACCATAACCATTACCATTATTAGAAGGATATGGCCTATAGTTGTTGTTACCATAATTATTCCTATAAGCATTGTTGTTGAAATTATTGTTCTTAATGAAATTCACATCAACATTTTCTTCTTGAGCAACCAATGAAGCTAAAGGAACATTATTAGGATCAATATGAGATCTACCATTTGCAAGCATAGACATAATAGCATCAATCTTATCACCCAAAGAAGAGGTTTCTTCAACAGAATTTACCTTCTTACCTTGAGGAGTTCTTTCAGTGTGCCATTCAGAGTAATTGATCATCATATCATCAAGTAGTTTAGTTGCGGCGCCCAGGGTGATGGACATAAAAGTACCTCCAGCAGCTGAATCCAATAGGTTCCTCGAGGAAAAATTCAATCCTGCATAAAAGGTTTGGATGATCATCCAAGTAGTCAGTCCATGGGTTGGGCAATTCCTTACCAAAGATTTCATTCTCTCCCATGCTTGAGCAACGTGTTCATTATCAAATTGTTTAAAATTCATTATGCTACTTGATACGTCTCCGACGTATCGATAATTTCTTATGTTCCATGCCACATTATTGATGATATCTACATGTTTTGTACACATTATATGTCATATTTATGCATTTTCTGGAACTAACCTATTAACAAGATGCCGAAGTGTCGGTTCCTGTTTTCTATTTTTGGTTTCAGAAATCCTAGTAACGAAATATTCTCGAATCGGACGAAATCAACGCCCAGTTCCTATTTTTCCCGGAACCATCCAACACCCGAGAGCCGCAGAGGGAAGCCCTGGGGCCCCACACCACACCCCCGCGCGGCCAGGGGGGCCGCGCCGCCTATGGTGTGGTGGCCCTGCCCTCCGAGGCTGCCCTTTCGCCTATTTAAAGCCTCCGTCGAAAACCCTATTACGTACGACGAAACCCACAAACCTTCCGAGCCGCCGCCATCGCGAAGCCAAGATCTGGGGACAGAGTCTCTGCTCCGGCACCGCCGGGAGCGGGAAGTGCCCCGGAAGGCTTCTCCATCGACACCGCTGCCATCTCCACCGCCATCTTCATCACCGCTCGCTGCTCCCATGAGGAGGGAGTAGTTCTCCATCGAGGCTCGGGGCTGTACCGGTAGCTATGTGGTTCATCTCTCTATGTAGTTCAATACAATAATCTCATGAGCTGCCTTACATGATTGAGATTCATATGATGATGCTTGTAATCTAGATGTCATTATGCTAGTCAAGTGAGTTTTACTTATGTGATCTCCGGAGACTCCTTGTCCCACGTGTGTAAAGGTGACAGTGTGCACCGTGTGGGTCTCTTAGGCTATATTTCACAGAATACTTATTCACCGTTATGAATGGCATAGTGAAGTGCTTATTTATATCTCTTTATGATTGCAATGTGTTTTGTATCACAATTTATCTATGTGCTACTCTAGTGATGTTATTAAAGTAGTTTTATTCCTCCCGCACGGTGTAATGGTGACAGTGTGTGCATCCGTGTTAGTACTTGGCGTAGGCTATGATTATGATCTCTTGTAGATTATGAAGTTAATTATTGCTATGATGGTATTGATGTGATCTATTCCTCCTACATGGTGTGAAGGTGACAGTGTGCATACTATGTTAGTACTTGGTTTAGTCGTGTCGATCTTTCATGCACTCTAAGGTTATTTAAATATGAACATTGAATTGTGGAGCTTGTTAACTCCGGCATTGAGGGTTCGTGTAATCCTACGCAATGTGTTCATCATCCAACAAGAGAGTGTAGAGTATGCATTTATCTATTCTGTTATGTGATCAATGTTGAGAGTGTCCACTAGTGAAAGTCTAATCCCTAGGCCTTGTTCCTAAATATCGCTATCGCCGCTTGTTTTTCTTCGAATTACTACTCGGCATTACCGCTTGTTTACTCCTACAATATTACTACCATCAACCGCACGCCAACAAGCTATTTTCTAGCGCCGTACTACCGCTCATATTCATTCATACCACTTGTATTTCACTATCTCTTCGCCGAACTAGTGCACCTATTAGGTGTGTTGGGGACACAAGAGACTTCGTGCTTTGTGGTTGCAGGGTTGCTTGAGAGGGATATCTTTGACCTCTTCCTCCCTGAGTTCGATAAACCTTGGGTGATCCACTTAAGGGAAAACTTGTGCTGTTCTACAAACCTCTGCTCTTGGAGGCCCAACACGTCTACAAGAATAGAAGCACCCAGACATCAAGCACTTTTCTCGCGCCGTTGGGAGGAAAGGTAAAAGGTACTCACACTCCGGATCTCGGCTACTAAGCTATTTTCCGCGCCGTTGTAAGTACTCGGCTATTTCCTTTAGACTCTGCAATCGCGACATTTGGTTTCTTGTTTACACTAGTTAGGCATAATGGACAACAATGAGCTTCTTATTCTATTTCCTGAGTTAAGACATGGATTGTTTGCTGCGAAAATTAAAAAACCTATGGAATCTTATTTGCATGCTGGTAACAATGATATTAGTATGAACGCTTTGAACACCATTGTTGCTAATGATATGGAAAATTCTAAGCTTGGGGAAGCTGGCTTTGATGAGCATGATATTTTTAGTCCCCAAGCATTGAGGAGAAAATTTACTTTGATGTTACTATGCCTCCTATATTTGATGATGAGAATAATAATGATAGCTACTTTGTTGAATTTGCTCCCACTACAACTAATAAAATTGATTATGCCTATGTGGGGAGTAATAATTTTATGCATGAGACTCATGATAAGAATGCTTTATGTGATAGTTATATTGTTGAGTTTGCTCATGATGCTACTGAAAGTTATTATGAGAGAGGAAAATATGGTTGTAAAAATTTTCATGTTACTAAAATACCTCTCTATGTGCTGAAATTTTTGAAGCTACACTTGTTTTATCTTCCTATGCTTGTTACTTTGCTCTTCATGAACTTGTTTATTTACAAGATTCCTATGCATAGGAAGCATGTTAGACTTAAATGTGTTTTGAATTTGCCTCTTGATGCTCTCTTTTGCTTCAACTTCTATTTCTTGCGAGTGCATCATTAAAACTGCTGAGCCCATCTTAATGGCTATAAAGAAAGAACTTCTTGGGAGATAACCCATGTGTTTATTTTGCTACAGTACTTTTATTTTGTATTTGTGTCTTGGAAGTTGTTTACTACTGTAGCAACCTCTCCTTATCATGTTTTTGTGCCAAGTAAAGTTTCTATGTCAAAGTTGATGTTATATTTGGGATCGCTGCGCAGAAACAGCATTGCTGTCTGTCACGAATCTGGGCACAAGTCTCTGTAGGAAATTCGAAAAAATCTGCCAATTTACGAGCGTGATCCTCAGATATGTACGCAACTTTCATTAGTTTTGAGTTTTTCCGTTTGAGCAAGTCTGGTGCCATTTTAAAATTCGTCTTTACGGACTGTTCTGTTTTTGACAGATTCTGCCTTTTATTTCGCATTGCCGCTTTTGTTAAGTTGAATGAGTTTCTTTGTTCCATTAACTTTCAGAAGTTATGTGCAATGTCCAGAAGTGTTAAGAATGATTGTGTCACCTCTGAACATGTGAATTTTTGATTATGCACTAACCCTCTAATGAGTTTGCTTGAAGTTTGGTGTGAAGGAAGTTTTCAAGGGTCAAGAGAGGAGTATGATATACTATGATCAAGAGGAGTGAAAGCTCTAAGCTTGGGGATGCCCCCGTGGTTCACCCCTGCATATTCTAAGAAGACTCAAAGGTCTAAGCTTGGGGATGCCCAAGGCATCCCCTTCTTCATCGACATCATCGTGTTCCTCCCCCGAAACTATATTTTTATTCATCACATCTTGTGTTCTTTACTTGGAGCGGTTCGTTTTTTTTGTTTTTGTTTGAATAAAATGGATCCTAGCATTCACTTTGTGGGAGAGAGACACGCTCCGCTGTTGCATATGGACAAATATGTTCTTAGGCTTTACTCATAATGTTCTTGGCGAAGTTTCTTCTTCGTTAAATTGTTATATGGTTGGAATCGGAAAATGCTACATGTAGTAATTCTAAAATGTCTTGGATAATGTGATACTTGGCAATTGTTGTGCTCATGTTTAAGCTCTTGCATCATATACTTTGCACCCATTAATGAAGAAATACATAGAGCTTGCTAAAATTTGATTTGCATATTTGGTCTCTCTAAGGTCTAGATAATATCTAGTATTGAGTTTTGAACAACAAGGAAGACGGTGTAGAGTCTTATAATGTTTACAATATGTCTTTTATGTGAGTTTTGCTGCACCGGTTCATCCTTGAGTTTGCTTCACATAACCTTGCTAGCCTAAACCTTGTATCGAGAGGGAATACTTCTCATGCATCCAAAATCCTTGAGCCAACCACTATGCCATTTGTGTCCACCATACCTACCTACTACATGGTATTTCTCGCCATTCCAAAGTAAATTGCTTGAGTGCTACCTTTAAAATTCCATCATTCACCTTTGCAATATATAGCTCATGGGACAAAATAGCCTTAAAAACTATCGTAGTATTGAATATGTACTTATGCACTTTATCTCTTATTAAGTTGCTTGTTGTGCGATAACCATGCTTCTGGGGAACGCCATCAATTACTCTTTGTTGAATATCATGTGAGTTGCTATGCATGTCCGTCTTGTCCGAAGGATCTATCACCTTAATGATTGGAGCATGCAAATTGTTAGAGAAGAACATTGGGCCGCTAACTAAAGCCATGAATCATGGTTGAAGTTTCAGTTTTGGACATATATCCTCAATCTCATATGAGAATAATAATTGTTGCTACATGCTTATGCATTAAAGAGGAGTCCATTATCTGTTGTCCATGTTGTCCCGGTATGGATGTCTAAGTTGAGAATAATCAAAAGCGAGAAATTCAAAATGCGAGCTTTCTCCTTAGACATTTGTACAGGGGCATGGAGGTACCCCTTTGTGACACTTGGTTGAAACATGGCATTGCAAAGATCCGGTAGTCCAAGCTAAGTAGGACAAGGTGCGGGCACTATTAGTATACTATGCATGAGGCTTGCAACTTGTAAGATATAATTTACATAACTCATATGCTTTATTACTACCGTTGACAAAATTGTTTCATGTTTTCAAAATAAAAGCTCTAGCACAAATACAGCAATCGATGCTTTCCTCTTTGAAGGACCATTCTTTTACTTTTATTGTTGAGTCAGTTTACCTATCTCCCTCCATCTTAAGAAGCAAACACTTGTGTGAACTGTGCATTGATTCCTACATACTTGCATATTGCACTTGTTATATTACTTTATGTTGACAATATCCATTAGATATACATGTTATAAGTTGAAAGCAACCGCTGAAACTTAATCTTCCTTTGTTGCTTCAATACCTTTACTTTGATTTATTGCTTTATGAGTTAACTCTTATGCAAGACTTATTGATGCTTGTCTTGAAGTACTATTCATGAAAAGTCTTTGCTTTATGATTCAGCTTGTTTACTCATGTCATTACCATTGTTTTGATCGCTGCATTCATTACATATGTTTACAAATAGTATGATCAAGATTATGATGGCATGTCACTTCAGAAATTATCTTTGTTATCGTTTTACCTGCTCGGGACGAGCAGAACTAAGCTTGGGGATGCTGATACGTCTCTGACGTATCGATAATTTCTTATGTTCCATGCCACATTATTGATGATATCTACATGTTTTGTACACATTATATGTCATATTTATGTATTTTCTGGAACTAACCTATTAACAAGATGCCGAAGTGCCGCCTGTTTCGCTGTTTTTGGTTTCAAATCCTAGTAACGAAATATTCTCGGAATCGGACGAAATCAACGCCCAGGTTCCTATTTTTCCCGTAACCATCCAACACCCGAGAGCCGCCGAGGGAACCCTGGGGCCCCACACCACACCCGGCGCGGGGGCCGCGCCGCCCTATGGTGTGGTGGCCCTGTGCCCCTCCGAGGCTGCCCTTTCGCCTATTTAAAGCCTCCGTCGCGAAACCCTATTACGTACGACGAAACCCACGAAACCTTCCGAGCCGCCGCCATCGCTAAGCCAAGATCGGGGGACAGGAGTCTCGTTCCGGCACCCGCCGGAGCGGGGAAGTGCCCCGGAAGGCTTCTCCATCGACACCGCTGCCATCTCCACCGCCATCTTCATCACCGCTGATGCTCCCATGAGGAGGGAGTAGTTCTCCATCGAGGCTGCAGCGTGGTTCATCTCTCCTATGTAGTTCAATACAATAATCTCATGAGCTGCCTTACATGATTGAGATTCATATGATGATGCTTGTAATCTAGATGTCATTATGCTAGTCAAGTGAGTTTTACTTATGTGATCTCCGGAGACTCCTTGTCCCACGTGTGTAAAGGTGACAGTGTGTGCACCGTGTGGGTCTCTTAGGCTATATTTCACATAATACTTATTCACCGTTATGAATGGCATAGTGAAGTGCTTATTTATATCTCTTTATGATTGCAATATGTTTTGTATCACAATTTATCTATGTGCTACTCTAGTGATGTTATTAAAGTAGTTTTATTCCTCCTCCACGGTGTAATGGTGACAGTGTGTGCATCCGTGTTAGTACTTGGCGTAGGCTATGATTATGATCTCTTGTAGATTATGAAGTTAATTATTGCTATGATGGTATTGATGTGATCTATTCCTCCTACATGGTGTGAAGGTGACAGTGTGCATACTATGTTAGTACTTGGTTTAGTCGTGTCGATCTTTCATGCACTCTAAGGTTATTTAAATATGAACATTGAATTGTGGAGCTTGTTAACTCCGGCATTGAGGGTTCGTGTAATCCTACGCAATGTGTTCATCATCCAACAAGAGAGTGTAGAGTATGCATTTATCTATTCTGTTATGTGATCAATGTTGAGAGTGTCCACTAGTGAAAGTCTAATCCCTAGGCCTTGTTCCTAAATACTGCTATCGCTGCTTGTTACTGTTTTACTGAATTACTACTGCTGCGTTACTACTGCTTGTTTACTTCCTACAATATTACTACCATCAACGCACGCCCAAGCTATTTTCTGGCGCCGTACTACTGCTCATATTCATTCATACCACTTGTATTTCACTATCTCTTCGCCGAACTAGTGCACCTATTAGGTGTGTTGGGGACACAAGAGACTTCTTGCTTTGTGGTTGCAGGGTTGCTTGAGAGGGATATCTTTGACCTCTTCCCCCCTGAGTTCGATAAACCTTGGGTGATCCACTTAAGGGAAAACTTGTCGTTCTACAAACCTCTGCTCTTGAGGCCCAACACTGTCAAGAATAGAAGCACCCGTAGACATCACTACTTCTCAAAGATATAATCTTAGCAGGAGGATAATATTTACTAATAAAAGCATCTTTACACTTAGTCCATGAATCAATACTATTTTTAGGTAAAGATAGCAACCATTCTTTAGCTCTTCCTCTTAATGAGAAAGGAAATAATTTCAGTTTTATAATATCACCATTTATATCCTTATACTTTTGCATTTCACAAAGTTCAACAAAATTATTAAGATGGGCAGCACATCATCTAAAAAAAATTGCTCTCTTATAACAAGAACAGTAAAGCGGTAATTTGGTTTATTCTGAGAGCAAGCAGAGCAATAGGAGTACATATAAAATCATTATTATTTGTTCTAGTGAAATCACACAACTTAGTATTTTAGGAGTATCCATTAATACAGTAATAAAGTAAACTAGGCAAATAAAGTAAAGACAAGTAACTAATTTTTTTGTGTTTTTGATATAGAGCTAGTAAATAAGACGGTAAATAAAGTAACTAATATTTTTGTGTTTTTTTAATATGAAGCAAACAAGACAGTAAATAAAATAAAGCAAGACAAAAACAAAGTAAAGAGATTGGAAGTGGAGACTCCCTCACGTGTCTTGATCTCAACGGCGCCAAATTAGCTTGATGCGCGTAGATGTACACGTTGAGAACCCCAAGAGGAAGGTATGATGCGCACAGCAGCAAGCTCAGTATGAAACCAAGGTTATCGAACCAGTAGGAGCCAAGAAGCACGTGAAGGTTGTTGGTGGAGGAATGTAGTGCGGCGCAACACCAGTGAAACGGCGCCAACGTGGAACCTGCACAACACAATCAAAGTACTTTGCCCCAACGTAAAGAGGTTGTCAATCTCACCGGCTTGCTGAAAACAAAGGATTAAGCGTATCGAGTGGAAGATGGTGTTTGTTTGCAAAGAACAGTAAAGAATAGTAGAATGTATTCAGATGTAAAAGAATGGACCGGGGTCCACAGTTCACTAGAGGTGTCTCTCCAATAAGATAACTAACATGTGGGTGAACAAATTACAGTGGCAATTGACAAATAAAGATTCAATACATATCAATGATGATTACTATGTGATTTAATCAGGGCATTACGACAAAGTACATAGACCGCTATCCAGCATGCATCTATGCCTAAATAATCCACCTTCAGGTTATCATCCGAACCCCTTCCAGTATTAAGTTGTAAACAACAGATAATTGCATTAAGTATGGTGCGTAATGTAATCAACACAAATATCCTTAGACAAAGCATCGATGTTTTATCCCTAGTAGCAACAGCACATCCACAACCTTAGAACCTCACACGATCCCAGATTCAATGGAGGCATGAACCCACTATCGAGCATAAATACTCCCTCTTGGAGTATCAACTTGGCAGAGCCTCTACTAGCAACGGAGAGCATGCAAGAACATAAACAACACATATATGATAGATTGATAATCAACTTGACATAGTATTCTAGATTCATCGGATCCCGCCAAACACAACATGTAGCATTACAAATAGATGATCTTGATCATGTTAGGCAGCTCACAAGATCTAAACAATGATAGCACATGCGGAGAAGACAACCATCTAGCTACTGATATGGACCCATAGTCCAAGGATGAACTACTCACGCATCAATCCAGAGGCGGGCATGATGATGTAGAGCCCCTCCGGTGATGATTCCCTCTCAGCAGGGTGTCGGAGGCGATCTCCGAATCCCCGAGATGAGATTGGCGGGCGGCCTCTCGCAATGTTTTCCGTATCATGGCTCTCTGCATAGGGTTTCGCGACGAAGGCTATTTGTAGGCGGAAGGGTAGGTCGGGCGACGCGAGGGCCCACACACTAGGCCGCGCGGCCAGGGCCTAGGCGCGCCGCCTGGTGTGTGGCCACCTCTGTCGCCCCACTTTGTTTCCCTTCGGTCTTCTGGAAGCTTCGTGTAAAAATAGGACCCTGGGCGTTGATTTTGTCCAATTCCGAGAATATTTCCTTACTAGGATTTCTGAAACCAAACAGCAGAAAACAGGAACGGCACTTCGGCATCTTGTTAATAGGTTAGTGCCGGAAAATGTATAATAATGCTGTAAAGTATGTATAAAACATTCAAGTATTGTCATAAAAGTAGCATGGAACATAAGAAATTATAGATACGTTTGCGACGTATCAATAGCTCCGGGGCAATTCCCCGTCCCGGTAGGGTGCCGGAACAAAGATTTATGTCCCCAAAAACTTGTCTGCAACGGCGGCGGAGCTATGGAAGATGGAGGCTTATTGATTTAGGGTTTTCGCGTAGGGGGCTTCTTATAGGCGGAAGGGCGAGGTCGGTGGACGCCAGGGGGGCCCACACCACCCCATGGCGCGGCCAGGGGCTGGGCCGCGCCAAGGCATGGTGTGTCCCCTCTCTAGCCCTCTTCCATCTCTGCTCTGGACTCCGTCTTCGTCCCGGGAAAATAGGAGGTTTGGCTTTTGTTTCGTCCAATTTCAAGAATATTTTCTGTACAACTTTTCTGAAATACAAAACAGCAGAAAACAGGGAACTGGCACTGTGACATTTTGTCAATAGGTTAGTTCCGATAAATGCATAAAGGTATCACGAAGAGTAAACAAAACATATAGCAATTGGTGTAAAACAAGCATGAAGCATAAAAAAATTATAGATACGTTTGCAACGTATCAGGAGGCAGCAGCCCTTGCATTTACGCGGACCTTGGAGAAGATGATGGCCGAGACTAAAGCCGCCATGGTGAAAAGGGACGAGAAGAAGCGTCTGAAAAAAGAGGCTGCAGCTGCCATCTACCTAAACCTCACCAAAGAGGTCATTAAGGTCCAAAGGATGGACGTCGAGGCCGAAAAGGCAGACGCCGAGGCTAAATTGCGTGACGCCGATGCTAGGAGGATGACGCGAGGCCAAGACCCGTGCAGAGGACTCAAGGATCATGCTGGCCGACTTGAGTAGCATGGACGACGACACCAGACGTGGTTCATGAAGAAGCGCGCCCAAATCTACGTGCGAGACGCCTGATCTACGGAACCAATGTCTAGCACCATGGCCTCCTTTTGGAGTAGATTTGATGTTCTGGCTATGCTGTGCCCCTTTTGGACTCCATTTTGCGCCGTAGCATATGCAAAATGTGATGATCTTATTTGAGACCTCAATTTGAGCCAATTTGAGGCTATAATTTCATGCAATTTGATTGTTTAACCTGTTTTCTGAATTTTCTGAATCAAAAATGGCATGTGTCGGAAATGCGTCGGCCCGCTGGAGCAACTTCACGCAAACGGACGCATGACCATTTTCGCGTCCACAAGATGACGCAAGGGGACGTAAGCGGATATTTTGGGCGTCCCCGCCCGCTGGAGAAGCCTTAACACAATCGTCTGATCATGGAACCATCATGGCAAGCGACCTCTTCCTCCCCCGGCTGCCTTTTTATTCTCCCGTCGTCTTCAATTTACCTCCCCTCGGTTCTCAATGCCCTAGGTCACACTGACCCGCCATAATCCCGGAATTTGGCTTCTCTATTACAAATTTATAATAAGCCATGGCCTCTCGGCGGACTCGGCTGTCAATAATGCCGTGCAGTCCATCTTTCATGCATAATCGATTGGGATTCCTCTACAATGCTATTCAAGCGGCCCGGATTCCTCTGCATATTTGGGTTGGTGTGGTTCGATTCTGGCTCCGTATAATCTTCGATTTCTTCGTATTACTATCAGCAAGACACGCAGTCCTGGGTGTTCTTACTGAACTGAAGAACTCTAAAAGCAAAGGTTATAAGTTATTACTTTCCTTCAGTTCTTTGTTGTATTGCGTTAACTTCTAATGGCTTAACAGCAGTATTCTAATTTGTTTAAAAAGAGTTGGGTTGAATTGGCTTTGTTGCAATCCAATATGGAAGAGGTTTTCTTCAAAACAAACAACCCCGCATCATTTTTCTAACTGTACACCAACTAGAATGCTCTGTAATTTTCATGTTGTGCAGATGTTCTCCATGGGCAATCGTATCTTCTTGATTTGCTGCTTTATTGGGTCAGTACTTGATTTTTGTTGTGTGTAGGCGATGAGATTTATCTGAAAAACCTCAAAACTTGATGAACTTAATTTGCCACCAATCATGTTTGTGAGTGGCAAAAATGGTGAGAATGAAAGACAGGATGCAGAGACTATTTTGGACCTTGGACGCTTTCACAGTATATGCATAGTGAAATCTATTTCTTCTACATTTTTTTGCTGAATCCTGATTGCTGGGACTTGCAGTAGGCACTGAACTTGCATATGGATTAACAGTTCAATCCCGCGCTCTCTGCCAAGACTATTTCTTCAAACAAAATCTCTTCAAATCACATGCTAATACATCCAGGGTAAGTTCATAGATTCTAGATTAGATGGCTAGATATTCAAGTCCATTTTTCTCTTAGCAATTAAAATCCTTTTCTGAATGAGCAGGTCAGTAGTACGATAGTAGCTACATATTTGCTGAAATGGCTAAACATAGTGGTAAGATAAACTGCACAAAAACTGTGAATATGTATCTTTCTTTTTGTCTGTCAATAGTTCAGCCAATTGTTATGACAATACTTTTGAGTAGTATTGGTGTACGATTAAACCGTCAAGGTAACTACGCGATTATGGTTGGTTGTTGGAAGTATTAGACCCGTAGAGGATAATGGTAAACAAAATAACTGGGTTGTTGGACAATGAAGAAGTGAGTTCATCTCTGCTTTATTCATGTTGGATAGTGCTAATGAAGCATTGAGTGAATTAAACCAAACTATTATTTCTCTGGAGGTAGGGTCATCTCATCGCCCCTGACGATAGTTTTCAATCTCTTTTCGTTTCACATTAACAGGTTCTGCACAAGGTAAATAAGAGATTCTCTGCATACGAGGCTCTTTTACATGGAAACTGCGTTTCATGGATTACACTTCTACAGCAACAAACAAAATGGAATACCATGAAATTTGCATGAAATTATCTTACAAAAAAATTCGAGGATTACTTGATTTATCGATGAAAATTCCATTAGCTTCATCTGCTAAATACTTAATTATCGAAAAAAAAGTAGATGCTAGAGGTAGATAGTACAGAATTGGTTGCTAAAATATTGCAACTACATTTTATTTTTGCCACTTCTAATTGCTCAGTTTTGCCGTCTCCCAAGTCAGGCTTCACTTATCTCTGCATATGCATCTGTAATAATAATATTATTAACATTAGAAACTCATGCGGACGTGGAAAGCTATGGTGCTTCTAAAAAATTCTTTAACTGTAAGATGGAAGAGGGCAGCTCCGTTAGCGAGCACGTGCTCAAGATGTCTGGACACGCGAAGAAACTCCAAGACTTGAGAATAACAATTCCTAATGCCTTGGGGATTCATCGTGTTCTTCAATCATTGCCACCTAGTTACAAGAACTTCGTGATGAACTACAACTTGCAGTGCATGGATAAGATGTTACCTGAACTCTTCTCAATGCTGAAAACTGCTGAAGTGGAGATAAAGAAAGAGCACCAAGTGTTGATGGTCAATAAGACCACCAAGTTCAAGAAGCAAGGCAAGCCTAAGAAAAAAGGTAAATTCAAGAAGGGCGACAAGAAAGCTGACGCGCCTCCTAAGAAATCCAAAGCTGGCCCCAAACCTAATATTGTGTGCTATTACTGCAAAGAAGAGGGACACTGAAAGCGGAACTGCTCAAAGTACCTGGCAGATCTAAAGAGCGGCAACATCAAAAAGAAAGGTATATCTGATATAGATGTTATTGATGTGTATCTTACTAGTAATCGTAGTAGTGCCTGGGTATTTGATACTGGTTCGGTTCCTCATATTTGTAACTTGAAACAGGAGCTACGGAATAAACGAAGACTAGCAAGGGACAAGGTGACGATGCGCGTTGAAAATAGATCCAAGGTCGATGTGATCGATGTAGGCATGCTCCCCCTACATCTACCATCGGGATTAGTTTAAATCTAAATAATTGTTATTTGGTGCCTGCGTTAAGCATGGACATTATATCTGGATCTTGTTTATTGCAAAGCGGTTATTCATTCAAGTCTGAGAATAATGGTTGTTCGATTTATATAAATAATATCTTTTATGGTGATGCACCTGAGATGAATGGTTTATTCTTGTTAAATCTCGATAGTAGTGATACACATATACATAACATTGATGCTAAATGAAAGAAACTAAATGATAATTCTACATACATGTGGCATTGTCATCTTGGTCATATTGGAGTGAAGCGCATGAAGAAACTCCATTCAGATGGATTACTTGAATCACTTGATTTTGAATCACTTGATAGATGTGAAGCATGTCTGATGGGAAAAATGACTAAGACTCCATTCTCGTCTATTATGGAGCGATCTATGTATAGACTTGTTGGAAATCACACAAACTGATGTATGTGGACCTATGAGTGTAGCATCGCGCGGTGGTTATCGTTATGTTCTTACTTTCACAGATGATTTGACTAGATATGGGTATATCTACTTAATGAAACATAAATCTGAAACTTTCGAGAAGTTTAAGGAATTCTAAAGTAAAGTAAAAAATCAACGTAACAAGAAGAATAAATTTCTACATTCTGATCGTGGAGGTGAATACTTGAGTTATGAGTTTGGCATGCATTTAAAAAAATGCGGAATACTATCATAGTTGACACCGTCGGGAACAACACGACGCAATGGTGTGTCCGAACGTCGTAATCGAACTCTCTTGGATATGGTTCGATCTATGATGTCTCTTACAGATTTATCGTTATCATTTTGGAGTTATGCATTAGAGACAACAGCATTCACTTTAAATAGGGCACCATCTAAATCCGTTGAAACGACACCGTATGAATTATGGTTTGAAAACAAATCTAAGTTGTCGTTCCTTAAAGTTTGGGGCTGTGAAGTTTATGTAAAGAAGTTACAACCTGACAAGCTCGAACCCAAAGCGGAGAAATGCGTCTTCATAGGATACCCTAAAGAAATAATTGGGTATACCTTCTATTACAGATCCGAAGGTAAAATCTTTGTTGCCAACAACGGATCCTTTCTTGAGAAGGAGTTTCTCTCGAAAGAAGTGATTGGAAGGAAAGTAGAAATCGACGAGGTTACTGAACCTTCTCTTGAAAATCAGAGTAGCGCAACACCGGAAGATGTTCTTGTGCCGCCTACACCGATTAGTGAGGAAGCTAATGATAATGATCATGAAACTTCGAATGAAGTTACTACTGAACCTTGCAGGTCGACGAGTGTTCGTGCCACTCCTGATTGGTACGATCCCGCGTTAAATGTCATGATTGTGGACAGCAATGATGAAGACCCTACGACGTATGAGGAATCAACGATGAGCCCAGATTCCAACAAATGGCAAGAGGCCATGAAATCCGAAATGGAATCCATGTATGATAACCAAGTATGGACTTTGGTAGACTTACCTGATAACCACAAGGCTGTTGAGAATAAATGGATCTTCAAAAAAAAACAGATGCTGATGGTAATATTACTATCTACAAAGCTCGACTTGTCGCGAAAGGGTTCCGACAAATTCAAGGAGTTGACTACGATGAGACTTTCTCACCTGTAGCGAAGCTAAAGTCTGTGACGATATTGTTAGCAATCGTTGCATTTTTTGATTATGAAATTTGGCAGATGGATGTCAAAACGGCGTTCCTTAATGGTGACATTGAGGAAGAGTTGTATATGATACAACCCAAAGGTTTTATCGATCCTAAAAATGCTAACAAGGTATGCAAACTTCAGCGTTCTATTTATGGACTGAACCAAGCATCCCGGAGTTGGAACCGACGCTTTTATAAGGTGATCAAAGACTTTGGATTTATACAAACTTTTGGAGAAGCTTGTATTTACAAGAAAGTGAGTGGGAGCTCTGCAGCATTCCTGATATTATATGTGGATGACATATCGTTGATTGGAAATGATATAGAACTTCTTAGCAGTGTCAAAGGCTATTTTAATAAGTGTTTTTCAATGAAGGACCTTGGAGAAGCATCATACATTTTAGGCATCAAGATTTATAGAGATAGATACAGACGCCTAATAGCGATTTCACATAGTAGATACCTGGATAAGATTCTATAGAAATTTAGAATGGATGAGAGCAAGAAAGGGTTCCTGCCCATGTTACCATGTAAGACCTTGAGTAAAACTCAAAGTCCAGCTACGGCAGAAGAAAGAGAAAAGATGAACAAAATCCCCTATGCCTCAGCCATAGGCTCTATCATGTATGTCATGTTGTGTACAAGACTGGATATCGCACATGCTGTTAGTTTGACCAGCAGATATCAAAGTGATCCAGGAATGGAACACTGGGCAGCGGTCAAGAATATCCTGAAGTACTTGGAAAGAACTAAGGATATGTTTCTTTGTTATGGAGGTGACCAAGAGCTTGCTGTAACCAGTTATACCAATGCTAGTTGGAACACTGATCCGCATGACTCTAAGTCTCAATCTGGATATGTATTTATTTTGAATGGTGCAGCAGTAAGTTGGAGGAGTGCTAAGCAAAGCGTTGTGGCGAAATCTTCAACTGAATCGGAATACATAGCTGCTTCGGAGGCTTCATCAGAGGCGATGTGGATGAAGTGTTTCATTACTGAGCTTGGTGTGGTTCCTAGTGCGTTGGACCGATGACCATCTATTGTGACAACATGGGTGCCATAGCCAATGCACAGAGCCAAGGTCACACAAGAAGCTGAAGCATATCAAGCTAAGTTTTCATTCTATTCGTGAGTATGTCGAAGACGGCGACATAAAGATTTGCAAAGTACACACTGATCTAAATGTGGCAGATCTGTTGACTAAAGATCTCCCTAGAGCGAAACATGACCTACACCAGAACGCCATGGATGGTAGGTACATTACCATGTAATCTAGATTATTCACTCTAGTGCAAGTGGGAGACTGTTGGAGATATGCCCAAGAGGCAATAATAAAATAGTTATTATTATATCTTTGTGTTTATGGTAAATGTTTGCATCCCATGCTATAATTGTATTAACCGGAAACATTAATACATGTGTGTTTTGTAAACATAAAAGAGTCCCTAGTAAGCCTTTTGTTAAACTAGCTTGTTGATTAATAGATAATCATAGTTTCATGATCATGAACATTGGATGTTATTAATAACAAGGTCATATCATTGGGTGAATGATGTGATGGACATACACTCATAGTAAGCGTAGCATATGATCAAGTCATTTAGTTCGTTGTGCTTCAATTTTTAAGATACTTAGTAACAAAATCCTTTGACCATGAGATCATGTTAATCACCTACACCGGATGAATGCTTTGATGAACCAAACACTACTTCGTAATGGGTTGTTATAAAGGTGGAATTAAGTGTTCGAAAAGTATAGGGTTGAAGCACGTGGATCAATAGTGGGATTTGTCCATCCTAATGACAGATAGATATACTCTGGATCCTCTCTGGAATGACATCGAATTAGCTTGCAAGCATGTGACTGGCTCACAAGGGATATCATATCACGGTATGAGTAAAGAGTACTTATCGGTAACGAGGTTGAACTAGGTATGAAGATACCGACGATCAAACTTCGGATAAGTAAAATATCGCGAGACAAAGGGAATTGTTATTTTATGTAAATGGTTCTTTCGATCACGAAGTCATCATTGAATATGTGGGAGCTATTATGGATCTCCAGGTCCCGCTATTAGTTATTGATCGGAGAAGTGTCTCGATCATGTCCGCATAGTTCTCGAACCATAGGGTGACACACTTAAGGTTTCATGTCATTTTAAGTAGATATGGAATATGGAATGGAGTTCGAATATTGTTCGGAGTCTCAGATGAGATCAAGACATCACGAGGAGTTCCGGAATGGTCCGGAGAATAAGATTCATATATAAGAAGTCACTTTCCAAGTTTGGAAATGATCCGGTGCATTTATGGAAGGTACTAGAATGTTCTAGAAGCTTCTGAAATAAATCACTATGGAAGGTGGAGTCCCAGATGGACTCCACCAACCCTAGCCGGCCAACCAAGAGGGAAGGTTGAGTCCATGGTGGACTCCACCACCTTCGCCGGCCAAGGGACAAGGAAGGGGAGCAATCCCACTCCGCCTAGGTTTCCTCATTATGGCAGTTTTTGGAGTTGGACTTCAGATTGGTTTTGGGGCAACCCTAGGGGGTTCCACCTATATAAAGAGAGGGAGAGGGGAGGGGTCCGGCCACCCAAGCCAGCCGCACCACCCAAGGCTCCCAAGGCCGGCGCCCAAGAGCTTCCCCTCTCCCAAACCCTAGCTACTCCCTCCTCCTAATTCTACCGCGGTGCTCACGGCGAAGCGCTGCCGGAGATCTCCACCACCACCGTCACCACTTCGTCGTGCTGGCGGGATTCCGAGGAGGATCTACTACATCCGCTGCCCGCTGGAACGGGGAGAAGGACGTCATCATCAACACCGTACGTGTGACCAAGTGCGGAGGTGCTGCCCGACTATGGCACCGTTAAGATCTTCTACACGCTTTTGCAAGCGATAAGTGATCGACTACATCAACCACAAGATCTATCTCGTTAACGCTTAGCGATCTTCAAGGGTATGATGATCTTCACCTCGTTGCTACCATCTACTAGGTTAGATCTTGGCTTATTATTCGTTCTTGCGGTAGGATTTTTTTTTTCTATGCTACGAATCCCTACATAAATCTGTTGATACTCCTCTATCAACTTCTGACAGGCTGTCCCTAATTGATGGTGATTCTTTGAGTAGTGAGGATTATACTCGATACAGGAGTATTGTAGGTGCATTATAGTATATTACTCTGACACGACCTGATATTGCTTACTCAGTAAATAAAGTATGTCAGTTCTTGCATGCACCTACTACAGTTCACTGGACAGCAGTAAAGCAAATTATGAGATATTTGGGAGGTTCCATCTCAGTTGGCTTGCGATTGAGTAAGTCTGAATCTATCCTTGTCAGTGCATTATCTGATGCGGATTGGGCAGCATGTTCAGATGACCCTCATCGCCACAGGTGGTTTTGTTGTTGTCTTTGGGTCAAACTTCATCTCATGGAGTGGAGGCAACAAGCAACAGTTTCTCGCTCAAGTACATAAGCTGAATATAAATCTCTAGCAAATGCCACTGCTGAAGTTATTTGGGTTTAAACCTTGTTGAGAGAATTAGGAGTGTCGCAGCCAAGAGTTGTGTGTTTGTGGTGTGATAATATTGGAGCTATGTACATTTCTGCTAATCCTCTGTTTCATGCAAGGACAAAGCATATTGAAGTCGATTACCACTTCGTTCGTGAAAGGGTAGCTTAGAAACTTCTTAACATACGGTTTATACCTTCAGATGGTTTTACTAAGTCACACTCTACTAGTAAATTGGAGGCTTTTAGACTCAATCTTAACTTAGATAAGTTATGGTTTAGCAGACAAGCTGTCCCTAATTGATGGTGATTCTTCGAGTAGTGAGGATTATACTCGATACAGGAGTATTGTAGGTGTATTGTAGAATAAGAATAGATGATTTATGTTTGAAAATGGCAATCAATATCTTATATAATTTTATTGTTTCTATTGCCATTGTAGAATTAATTATGAAGAGGCATGGGGATAGCATGTAAGACTTTCTCATGTCTTGAACTGCTTGTATTGCAATCTTGCACATTTGAGATATATATGTAATGGATTTCAATGTTGACAATCTATTAGCTATATATATTACTCATCTAGCAAACTTTATTACAACAGGGGGAGTGCAAAAAAAAATTAAGGTGTGCCCACTCTCCAAAAAATTTCTGCGTCCGCCACTGATTGAGGGGGAGTGTTATGTTAGATAATATGCTCGTTGTATTACCAGGGGGCCAAAGGCCACAATATATAGTACATGTACAGGTGCACATATGCAGAAAGCCCCCTAATATATGGGGAAACTACAATAGACAAATATATACATCTAACACCCCCTCAAACTCATGGTGGATCCACAACACTGAGTTTGGAGAGTAAGAAATCATGCTGCGCTCGAGTCTGTGTCTTCGTAAAGAAATCCGCCAACTGCAAATCTGAAGGCACATAATGAACCGCAACAACATCATCCTGTACCTGTGCACGTGTGTAAAAAGCATCAACACCGATATGCTTGGTCAGCTCATGCTTGACCGGATCACGTGCAATACTGATAGCACCTGTACTGTCAGACAAAAGTGGAGTAGGTGTCGTAACAGAGACCCCAAAATCTGCAAGCAACCACCGTAACCAAGTCACCTCAGCAATCAACAAAGCCATAGCCCGCAACTCAGCCTCAACACTCGAACGGGAAACTGCGACCTGTTTCTTCGTCTTCCAAGCAACAAGCGAACCACCAAGAAACACACAAGTAAGCGAAAGCGAACGATGATCCGTAGGATCACTCGCCCACGTAGCATCCGAATAGCACCGGAGCTGGAGAGAGCTGAACGGGGAAAGAAAAGGCGACGAGTGATCGTGCCACGAAGATAACGAAGAACACGGAGCGATGACTATAGTGAACCGGTAGGAGCTGAGACAAACTGACTCGAATATGAACAGATAAGAAATATCAGGACGAGTGAAGATAAACAAGACTCCCAACAAGATGGCGATAACGGGTGGGATCAGGATCACCATCAGTAGGACGAAGCTAACATTAAGCTCCATAGGAGTATCGACCGTGCGCTCATCCCCAAGAGCAGCACAAGCAAGAAGATCCTGAATGTACTTCTCCCGAGAGATAGAAAAGCCATCAGAAGTGGAGGAAACCTCAATGCCAAGAAAATAGCGAAGAGGACCAAGATCAGTCATAAGAAACCGATCACGAAGACGAGCCTTGACGAAGGCAATATACTCAGGATCATCACCAGTAATGATCATATCATCAACATAGAGAAGAAGAAGAGTACGTCCACGAGGAGAAGTGTGAACGAAAAGTGCGGGATCATGAAGACTAGGAGAGAAACCAGCAGCAGTCACCACAGAGGCGAAGCGCTCAAACCAGGCACGAGGGGCCTGTTTGAGACCATAGAGAGAACGTCGAAGACGACAAACCATCCCATCGGGAACAGAATACCCAGGAGGAGGCTGCATGTAAACCTCCTCACTCAACTCGCCATTAAGAAAAGCATTCTGAACATCAAGCTGGGAGACAGACCAGCGGCGAACAGAAGCAACAGAAAAAGGGTACGCACAGTAGTCATATGAGCCACAGGGCAAAAGTCTCATCATAGTCACGGCCGTGCTCCTGCTGAAAGCCACGAGCCACAAGACGCGCTTTATAGCGCTCAAGAGATCCATCAGAGCGAGTCTTAATTTTATAGACCCACTTACACGTGATAGGACGAACACCAGAAGGGGGAGAAACAAGATCCCAAGTGCCGGCGCTCAAGCGCAGCGATCTCCTCAGCCATGGCAAGCTGCCATTCAGGATGACGCTCGCATCCCGATAAGAAGTCGGCTCGGAGACCATACTGACCAGGAGAGTAACGAGCTGGAGCACGACGCCGACGCAAGGCCGTGAAGGGGGAAGGTCATAAGCGGAGGACAACTCATCGAAGAAGAGGAAGAAGGGACAACATCGAAGGATCCGAAACCGGAGAACGAGGAGTACTAGGGGGACTAGACGGAGGAGAGGATGGCGCCGAAGGAGGCACATCAGGACTAGGAGGGGAGGAGACGGGATAGCAGGGGGTGCATCGGAAAAAGAAGAAAAGAGATATCATCCACCGGGTAAGTACCCGAGGTGGGGCGAGGATAGAAGGGACGCGTCTCATCAAATGTGACGTCACGAGAGATGCGCATCCGACGACCAACGGGGTCCCAACAACGATAGCCCTTATGCTCATCATCGTATCCGAGAAAACACACTCACCGCATGAGCGCCGCTTAGTGCGTTCGCGGAGGCAAGGACATAGCAGACGCAACCAAATGAACGGAGAGTCGAGTAGTCCGGAGAAACACAGAGAGACGGTCGAGAGGAATGCCACCTGTAGAGCAGCGGAAGGCTGAATGTTAATGAGGTGGGCCGATGTAGCGACAGCCTCAGCCCAGAAATGTGGCGGAAGAGAAGAAGCAATCATCATAGCACGGGTGGTCTCAAGAAGATAACGATGCTTACGCTCGGCGACGCCATTTTGAGCATGCGCGCCGGGACAAGAAAACTGAGCGAGGGTGCCCTCCTCAGCAAGGACACCACGAAGGTGCTGGGAGATATACTCACCAGCAGAATCAGCACGGAACACGCGAATTGGTGAGGAATACTGAGTGCGGACCATGGCCGCAAAACGCTGATAAATAGAAAGCACCTCACTGCGAGAGTGCATGAAAAACACCCAGGTGTACCATGAAAAATCATCAATGAATAAGATATAGTATCGATGGCCCCTTTCGAAGGGAGCCGGACCCCAAACATCCGAATGGACTAAATCGAACGGTCGCCGAGAGACAGACACACTAATAGGATAAGGAAGTGAATCTGCTTGCCTAACCTACAGCCCCGACAAAGTGTAACGACCCATCTCCAGACAGATCCCGAAGGCCACGATGAACCAAAGACGACAGGCGAGAGTCACAAAGGTGACCAAGACGATGATGCCACCGCTGAAAAGAGTCGGTGACAGAGGCAACAACCGGAGGAGAACTGCAGATGGAGTGGCAGCGGAAGGAACACGGCCAGCCTAACTCCCAAAGCCCCGGAGACTTACGGCTACGAGGGCCGGCTCCAACCAGGGCCTGTGTGCGACGATCCTGAACCGCACAAGACTCAAAGATCAAGAATGACGCGACAGCCGGATCGGTGAGTCAAGCAGAGAAAAGGTTCATCTCGAAGGCGAGGAACATGAGAAACATCGTGGACAGAAAGAGGGAGTAGAAAGGGTGCCTCTACTAGAAACAGGAATAGATCTACCATCAGCCGTGACAACACGGACAGGAGAAATAAGAGACCGAAGAGCAGACGAATAGAAGACTCGAGGTCATATGAAAGGAAGCTCCTAATCCAGATACCACGGGGACGTACCCGATCGTGTAGAAACCGGTGGTCGCGCAGTGCCGAAGAGCCACCACGGAACCAGCAGCGCCCGGCGAGGAAGAGTCCGTAGTAGCGAGCAGACCACGAAGACCCCCGAGAATGTCCTGATCAGAGAGTGCAACCGCAGAAGATCCCGAAGAGCCGCCCGCCGACGATCCTGGAACTGCCGACGTAAACCGGGATCCCGCGTCCAACAGTGGAGGAAGTGTGGCCAACCTTGCCACAGGTGCAATGAGGACGAGGGCGGAGACTCGGACCGCGAGGCTGCTGACGTAAACTGGAATCCCAAGCATCAAGCAGCGGTGAAGCTGCGCTATCTCATGCGCAGAGAGGGCGCGACTGGAGAGGTCGACGTATAATCTGGTGCCGACGAGGAGCTATCACCCACACGCACAGAGGCCACCAAGGGGGTCGACGGAGAGCAACACGAAGACAGAGTCGGCAAAGCGCGGTCATAACCACGTGAAGAGGCCGCGAAAGTCGATGTAGAGCGGCAGGCCGACGTAGACGGAGTCGATGAAGCGCGGCCATAACCGCGAGGAGAGGCCGCAAAAGTCGATGTAGAGCGGCGGGCCGACGTAGACGAAGTCGGCGAAGCGCGGGCAGAGTCGCGTGAAGAGGCCGCAAACGGCGACGAAGAACGGCTAGCCGGCATACACGGAGGCAGCGGACTAATACCAAGTACCGAAGGGAGGCCCAAAGATAAGGCAGGATCAGCGGAAGAAGACATCGGGTAACAACAGCCGACGACAGTTTTTTTTTCTCTTTTTTTTTTTTTGAAGTCAACTAGACGAGATCAGAAAACGGGATCGGGACTGGCGGCCGAGCGGGAGATGCTGGGCCGAGCGGGCGCTGGAGAGCGGGGCCGGCACAGGGGAGAAGCAGACGGCGCTCCAGGGCCGAATCAATCCAGCGGAATCGGCCTGGCGAGTGGGGAATCGGCCGGGAAATCGATCTGCAGGCGCCAGGAGAGGAGGAATCGATCCGGCGCCGGGACGGGCGGGCGGCAGGGATCGATGCGTCGGGCCAAGAGGAGCAGGGGCGCGGGCCGGCGGAGCAGGGGCGCTGGCCGGGGCGCGCGGAGAAGCAGAGATCGCGCCGAGCGACCAAATCGCGGAGCGGGCGGGCGGAGCGTCGATTGGGAAGAGCGGGAGCAGCACGCTGTTACCCTCCAAAACCCACCGACGGGCAATGGCTGAGCAACACGAAGAGCCGGGAAGCTCCCAGGGCCGCTTAGTGGACCCTGGCACCTCGCGTCGTCCCGCAAATCTTCTAGCCACGTCCCGGCGGTTGCTAGGGCGTGCCACCCGACCTAGACCCGATCGGAAGGTGTTAGAGTGCTTCGATTGTTCCTGCATGGTAGACACGTAAACATTAAATACGAGCCCTATCTCAGGTTTCCCTGTGGATCGGCTCAAGGAGCCGATCGCCCCATGTTTCATGTTGGATTTACAATGGCATGGGGATCCTGCTTGATCAGGACAAAGCTAAAACGATCCACGAGCTTAGGGTTTTCACCGCATAACCGGAACGTCCTACGTGTGATCGGGCCTAGCAGCTACGGAAGATGATGCAAACCACCCCTACGAGAGGCCTAAAAATCAACATAACGTCGATTCCCGAACATCCTCGCAGGGACGGTGAACAACATCTAACGCACTACCGGATCCTCCGACCCCGGCGTAAGGCCTAACTATGCAGATATTAAACTAATCCTTGGAGCAAGGAGCAACTATAACGGATCGGATCTACTAAGTAACGAACAAGCAGAGCTGCCCTTACGTCCGGATAGACGTAAGGGCAGCTAGGTGTCGAGGGACGGCATCGCCACGCAGATATGCACGTGAAAGCATCAATGCAAGCCCCTAAACACCTAAGGATAAATAGTACCGCTCGCCATCAACAAGGCTTCAGCACGAGCAGTACAAGGTTGACGAATAAACGTATGCCTAGATCGCTAGATGCGATCTAGGCAGCATGGTGCTTACCCGGGAGAAACCCTCGAAGAAAGGGGTGGCGATGCGCCTGATTTGTGTTGGTTGAACGATGATTGTCCTCCTTTTCCGATAACCCTAGATACATATTTATAGTCCAAGGACTTTCTAATTGAGGCGTGCACCTAACCGTGCACGGGCCAAACTCTATCTCTTAATCTAAATTACAATGCGATCTACTATATTACGGATACATGTGCAACTTAGCCCAAACTCTTAGCGCAAGGCCGCTTCGAAGATGCTCCACGTGTACGTCCTTCAAGACCCATCCTCACTTACGGCCCAACTCCTGAGCCAAAATCGGGTGGTAACACATGCCCCCCGGTTTTGATAATGATAATTGCAAAACCACTGTCCTCTTCAAGGGTCATGTCGTGCAGAACCGTCGCAGTATTCTTCATGATGACGTCTTGCCTTCTCAACTTCTCTCCAAGACTTGACGGTTCTGGCACCACGTCCTTGGGAACTGCTTAGGCATTAAATCATTATATCCCCTTTTTATTTGGCCGCATCGAACATTTCTCCTCTTCATCCTTCTGCATCAGCACTTCCAAAACCCTCCTCCGCCGCCATGTCTTCTTCTTCGTCTTCTCCTCATCGGGTCTTTCCACCCAATCCTCCACCTCCCGCGAGCCGACGCCCGAATGGGACCCACAGGAGGCCCACGCGGCCAACATCCGCCGCGCCATAGCCGACGGGGACGAGTCGACCCACGACTCCTTCGTCTGGTCCGAAGACGACCAATCCTTAACGGACGGGGAGAGCGACCTTCGCTTCCTTGCCATTGGGCACTGAGGAGGAAAGCGACGACGACGGCTTCTCCTGGGACGGTTTCTCCTCCGCCGAGGAGGTGAAGGAAGAGGAAGAAGAGGAGGACAACACCTCCTCCGACGAACCGCCGGCCAAGCGTCTCTCCCCCGGCCGTGCAACAGCGACTTCGACAGCGACTATGGCGACGCTAGCGAAGAAGATGAGGACAATGAAGGTCCCGCCGTGGTCGCTGCCAGTGCGGACGAGCCCGAGCGCCGACAGCGGCGATGGCGACGATGAGGGCAGCAGCGGCCCCTAGATAGGATAGAGCTAGGAGTAGTAGATGACAGGGCAATGTACCCCTAGCAATCCCTTTTGAGAGCAATCGGCTCCTTCTATGTAAAAAATCTGGTTATCAATGAAGATTTTCCCCAACTTGATTTTGCCGATTTCTTGGCCGAGTGATTTAGCCGATTCTCCCTCAACCAATGCTTAATAAGCCGATGTCAACGCATCGGTCCTACGTAATCCATCCTTCCATTCCTCAACTGACGACTCTGAGACCTGGTAATCTTCAAGAATTCATCATTTGTTGAAGAAAGTTGCGGCAAAGGATCCGCCGATAATATCCCAATCGGCTTCTACCACCGAATATCCGCCAGACCATCTGCCCCCCCGAGCCTCAGTCCAAGCGAGATTAGTGGTGAGGATGCGCAGATCGAACCAAGGGCTTTGTAGGTAATTTGAGGCAGGCACTATGCAGAGCCAGCTAAACTTGCCCCCATTGATTACCTTCCCTCCGCTGAAAGCCGTTGTTGTAGATGAATCATCAACAGCTCAACTGATGCTCCTGGCAGTACTACCGCATTCGTATCTTGAACATGCAGCTGGTAGCTCTGGCGTAATTGTACTAGCGTCGACGTCTAAGCATCGGCTATAGCTGAGATCCTTCGTACTTCCTCGATTTTTACCGGCCGACTAATTCTGAATCGGCTCACCTGGGTACATTTTCTGTACATGCCCCCCGAGCTTCTTTCGCTCAAGTCTTGCGCCTTGCTAATCAGATTGGCTCGTCGTCTCTGGCAGACTAATGCAGCTTCTGGTGAGGACGTTTCCTGATGCTCTTCCCCACTCTGGTCACAGTAACGCCGACCAAGTCACCACCCAAGCCAAACTTTAAGCAAAGAATGTCATAGCCGATTGCTTCATCATCGACTATCCTCCTAGTCTTAGAAAAGACATGCCCCTTCGGCGGCTTAACCGCATGCTTGTGCTGCTACTGTGGTTGGTCGGGCCGCGATCTTCCACTTGCCGGCAAATATCAGCAGCTTAAATGAGAAAAGGGGCCATCTTGACGCCCAAACCGATGCTTCTGCTGGTGCTGCCGAGCTTGAAGTCTTGCGAAGGAGTTGGAAGTCCTTGAAGAGAGGGCTGAGTCACCAAGCAATTCCAATGAGGGGTTCCTCCAGTAGATGTTACTGCTCTATTGGGCTTGCTTGTAGCAGTTGTATCCCTTGAGTCGATGGCCGTGCATCGGCTTTGAATCCTTAAGTCGATGTCTACGCATCGGCTGTGCTCAAAAATTTCTGTATTCCCTATTTTTTGCGGCCGATTTGTTTATGTATCGGCCCCCATCTTTGAGCTGTTCTGCTGGGCGTTTGGCATCCACTCCAAGCTTCGTATCCTCGTGTCTCATCCATCTATGTGCCCCCCGAGCCGATTCTGTCAGGTAATTGATGGTATCGGCTCTTCAGGCATCTGTTGGATCAACGCTGAACACAGACAAAGGATGCTGATGATAATTTTGGCCGATTGCGGGAATCGGCCTCCCTTTCCATTGCAATGTTTGACGATGGTTTGCAACTTCTCGGGTTTCCACTATAGCTACGTGGCATGCTGGAGATAAGATCCTTTGCTTTTCATTTTTTCGAGCCGATCTCAGGGATCGGCCTTGCCACGTACGTCCAATGTCTTGGACCCGCTACTCCGTCCGGGTCACGGATATCATGTTTGTATCACCGATGCCTCGCATCGGCATCGCCCGATGCTCGTGCATCGGCTTTCGCCTGTTTTGGGCGCCATACTTTCTTTGGCGGGCGCGCCTTCGTCTCCAACGTTTGTGAATTTTCACGCCAGATCGGGCCGTGCTCTTCTCAACGTACAGGTACCGTGCCTCGGCTTCTTCCAGGTTTCGCAGCCGCTGCACTCTACGCTTCGAGAATGGCTGAGTCCATCGGGCACCACCTTGGCCGGTGATACCTATCTTCTTCTCCATCCGACTCCTCGAAGTCTTCTTGAGAGGACTCAGCTCGTTTGTTATGTGGGAGAGGTCCTAGACGCTCGAACACCGAAACTTCGCTTGTCCTCTCTTCGCTGTTTGCACTCGGGCGCTCGATTGTTGGCAATCGGCTCATTCCCGAGTCCCAGCAATGTTTGAAGAAGGGACAGTCCCAGGCTTATCTACGTCGTCTTGCTCCCTTGACCTCCCTCTAGCGCGACGTTCGTACCCGTCGTTGTTCCTGTCGTGCTGACGATACCTCCTGTTTTCCGCATCCGACCGACGATATTTTTCATCGTCTTCGTTGTAGCGTCGACGTCGGTCATACCGCTGCTCATATTTGTTGAGGAGATGCACGGAGAGTGGGCGCTGATACCGTATGCTTCTCACCTCCTCCTCGGTTAGGTACCGTCTATCATCATCTTGGGGCCGGTCGCGTGGAACGGCCTCCTCCTTAATCTTGCCACGAGAGTGGCTGCTCTCGCTTTATCTTTGCCATGGCGGATCACAAACCCTGCCATATTGACATCAAAAGAGAACCTGGTTCCCTTATGGAGTGGCTCAGGTCCACCATATTGACGTCCGGAAACGGACGCATGTCTACCTTCATGGCAAACTGTCCGAAAGTTAATCGGCCTGATTCTATCGCCATCTGAATTTGTGCGCGCAACACTTTGCAGTCGTTGGTGGCGTGCGTGAACGTATGATGCCATTTGCGTATGGCCTTTTGTTCATCTCTTGCGCCGTAGGGATCTTGTGGCCTTCGGGAGCTTCAACTGCTTCTCTTTAGTAGCAGATCGAAGATCTGTTCAGTTTTGCTCACATCGAAGTCCAACCCTCTTGGAGGCCCGGCGGGTTCACCCATTTGCAGGACACAGTACCGGCGTCCGAGTCCACTCTACCGCAACTTCCTGATCTTCCGAGAATCTTCATCCTCATCGCATTGACCAGGGTTATCGCGCGCTTGAACTTGTCCTGGTACACCGGATGGCGCTGTTCATATAAGGTCAGCCTACGACCAGGTGCGTCAACGAGTTGTACTCCACTTGGAATGTAAGATCTTTGAATGACGCTGCAAGGCCTGCCACGGCCAACTCGACCGTTTCTTTCTCGCTTAAATGAACCGAATAGCATCGGTTCTTGACGCTTAAACGCTGAATGTACTCGTGTCGTCTCTCTTTCGCGAACTCGTGCATTCGGCAATACCGCCTTAGCTTCGAATGATATTGGGTGTGAAACTGTTCTCCAGTGCTTCCATGATCGTGAATTTGGCTGCAACGAGGTGTACCATCCAAAAGCCGGACCGGTGAGGGATTGCGAGAAGAACCTCACCCGTAGCTCATCCGATGCCGAAACCATGCCCAGCTAGGCCAAGTATCGGCTCACGTGTTCAATGGAGCTAGACCCTTCTGACCCACGAATTTGTTGAAGTCCGGCAGCCGGTACTTAGGTGGTAGTGGGATCAGGTCGAACTCATTGGGGTACGGCTTGGAATAGCCGATTATCTTCTTCTTCGGCAAGATGCCGAACCGATCTCAGGATCGCGATCGATCTGCGGTGGAGGTGGTGGCGCTGAGCTTTTTGGACCGGTGCAGTGGCATACTTGGCTAGCCACGCCTGTTTCTCGCTTCGCTCCCAAACCTTTGTGGTCGTTCCTCCCGGAACAATGGCTCCTGCTCCGCAATCCTCCCGTTGGAGCCTCGGATCGCCCGCGTCCAGTTGTTGCGTCCGGCACAAACGTGCACACGTATCCGTGTGGGACCTCCTTGGGCGGCTCACATAAGAACTGGTAGTCGCCCGGATCACCTCCAACCTTGTAGACAACGTATGCCGGTGAACCTTGTTGCCGTGGAGCTGCCATAGCGTACGGCAATGGTGGCCTGGTGTGGAGTTGCACCTCTCCTTGGTGAGTCCCTAGAGCAGGTCCCGAAGGGGAGTACCGACGCTCCATGATCTCTTGGACCACCCGGAACGCAACGCGCTCCAAAGAATTCACCAGGCTCTCGAATGCCGATGCGTGAATGGGCCACCACGTAGTTGATTTCCGTCGCAGGGCTGGTACGTTCATCGAAGGGAGAGACAGATCTACCCCGTCAAGGACGCCTTGTGGCGTGAATCCTTTGAACCTGATACCGTGCGAACGGGTCTTCTCAAAGGAGCCGATGAGTTCGGCTTCAACGATGGCCTTCAGCTCATCGTACTTCTTCTTATGATCAGGAGGAAGATCCTCGTATGTGATCTGTTCCTCCGCCATCTCGGATGCCGATGTTGACGTGGATGTTGCGAAGATGGTCCCACCGGGCGTGCATAATGTGTTACCCTCCAAAACCCACCGACGGGCAATGGCTGAGCAACACGAAGAGCCGGGAAGCTCCCATGGCCGCTTAGTGGACCCTGGCACCTCGCGTCGTCCCGCAAATCTTCTAGCCACGTCCCGGTTGCTAGGCGTGCCACCCGACCTAGACCCGATCGGGAAGGTGTTAGAGTGCTTCGATTGTTCGCATGGTAGACACGTAAACATTAAATACGAGCCCTATCGGCTCAGCCCTGTGGATCGGCTCAAGGAGCCGATCGCCCCATGTTTCATGTTGGATTTGCAATGGCATGGGGATCCTGCTTGATCAGGACAAAGCTAAAACAATCCACGACAGTTTAGGGTTTTCACCGCATAACCGGAACGTCCTACGTGTGATCGGGCCTAGCAGCTACGGAAGATGATGCAAACCACCCCTACGAGAGGCCTAAAAATCAACATAACGTCGATTCCCGAACATCCTCGCAGGGACGGTGAACAACATCTAACGCACTACCGGATCCTCCGACCCCGGCGTAAGGCCTAACTATGCAGATATTAAACTAATCCTGCGGAGCAAGGAGCAACTATAACGGATCGGATCTACTAAGTAACGAACAAGCAAGATGCTGCCCTTACGTCCGGATAGACGTAGGGCAGCTAGGTGTCGAGGGACGGCATCGCCACGCAGATATGCACGTGAAAGCATCAATGCAAGCCCCTAAACACCTAAGGATAATAGTACCGCTCGCCATCAACAAGGCTTCAGCACGAGCAGTACAAGGTTGACGAATAAACGTATATCGCCTAGATCGCTAGATGCGATCTAGGCAGCATGGTGCTTACCGGAGAAACTCTCGAAGAAAGGGGTGGCGATGCGCCTGATTTGTGTTGGTTGAACGATGATTGTCCTCCTTTTCCGATAACCCTAGATACATATTTATAGTCCAAGGGACTTTCTAATCGAGGCGTGCACCTAACCATGCACGGGCCAAACTCTATCTCTTAATCTAAATTACAATGCGATCTACTATATTACAGATACACGGGCAACTTAGCCCAAACTCTTAGCGCAAGGCCGCTTCGAAGATGCTCCACGTGTACGTCCTTCAAGACCCATCCTCACTTACGGCCCAACTCCTGATTTGGCCAAAATCGGGTGGTAACACACGCGGCGCGGGGGCAGACCACGGCGGCGGACGGAGATCAGCTCGGATGAAGGAACAAGCAGAGATCGAGCCGGCTGCCGGCCAGATCGAGAACGGAGGACGGACGGGCGACGGAACAAGAAACGTCGGCCGGAAATTAGAGGATCAACTTTGGTCTGATACCATGTTAGATAATATGCTCGTTGTATTACCAGGGGGCCAAAGGCCACAATATATAGTACATGTACATGTGCACATATGCAGAAAGCCTCCTAACATATGGGGAAACTACAATAGACAAATATATACATCTAACATGTTAAACGTTGTATTTGTGTTCTGTTAGATCCCCTGTTTGTAGAAGTTCTTATTATACAAGGAACCTATGTAATCTTGTCCGGTATATAAAAAAACACCACACGGATCGGTTTAGTACCGCCGCATAATCTGTTTCATAGCTGAGAATCTGAGATGCTGATGCAAGTCGCTTGGAGGAACCACCACAAGCTGATTAACCCTTATTTCCTCACTCGCCTTTTTGACAGACACATCACACCTGATGCTCAAACAATCGTCTCTGAGATGCACTAATCCATCCAGATCAGCCTTCTTGATGAACTTATTGTAACCCCAATCTGAACCTTTGCTTCTGAAGGTTGTTATAGGGCTTGTATAGTTGTAAGAGGCCACAGGTTCTCCATCCTTGTCAAGCATGCTAAACTTGAATTTGGCCTTCACAACTTTGGCATCGGATGAATCAAGACGCAGGTAAACAGATACGAAATCTGCATCCTTCTCACCGTTTGGGTAATAGTCTAATACGTAGATCACAATCCAGTGGTGACCTCCAACGCTGAAACGGGCGGACGTCGCATGTTCGCCATGCTTGAGGACCTCCTTGGTTCTTGAGTAGCCATATATCTTCATCACAAAATGCTTCTCCTTGGCATCAATGGCAACAGGAATGTTGGAATACTCTGCCATTCTGGAGGTGCGCTAGGCAGGTAGTAGGATGGAACATTGTCAACATAAAAAGATTTTTTTAACGTACCATATTTTAATAGAAGCCAGAGGTTCGAGTACAAGAAAATAGTAATACCACTCACTGCGAGCAACGAGCGTAGCACAACTCCACATCGGCTAGTCCAAAGGCATATATCCACCACTGACACAACAACATAACCTAGAAAGAGCATGTCCTAAGCTAGACTACAAAGCCGCGTCTCGACCAACACCGGACGCCTCTGAAGAACAAACCCTCTAAAATGGACACTCCTTGTTGATGTACCATCTAAAGAAGATAGATGGTGGAACTTGGATGTACCCCACAAAGCATGGTCTTGGACTCGCCGGCGATGGCGTTCATAACGCCCCTGAAGAACAACCTTGGGCAGCGGCGAGCACTGGAGGAGCGCAACCTAGAACCTCCAAATTGTGTCCCCAAAAACGATGCTCCCAACAGAGGAACGACGTCGAGAACACTACCATCGTGCCGATCTAACTCCGAATCTAGGCTTTGACCCGGAGACAACACCAACACCACGAGAGAGCACCGAAGATGTTGATGCCCCTCAGCGATGTCTCCAACTAGAAAAAACGACACCCATGGATGCCGTCGCCGTCGCCGCCTGCCCGATCAAGGCTGGGCGGGATTTCATCCGTGTCATCACACATCCCGCACCTCCGAGGGTCGGACATCGATGTCCAAGAAGTCTCGCACTGTCGTCGCCGCAGCTCCTCTCTGTCGTTGTTGCAGAGCCGTGGCCTCCAGCACACCACATGGCCGAGGGCATATCCATCTTCCACCTCCGACTCAGCAAGAAAATGACAACCTCCCTCTCCACCGGCACGAGGCAGAACTGCCAGCCGAGGTTGTTGCCAACTCCAGGCAGACATCCGACAACAACAGCAGACCCAACCTCTGGCTATATCTGGGCCCACTAAGCCTAGATTTGATCGTAGAAGCCCAGATTGTGCCCGCACCCACTCCTCCAGCCCCACGCCGGTCGCCACCGGGGGACACCATCGCGCGCTGGCAACGCTAGGCGGTCGGCCGCTGCTCCACGGTGACCTTGGACTTGTCGACCTCCTCTGCGCGCACCTCCCCCCCCCCCCCCCCCCCCCCCCTGCCGTGTGCCGGCAAGCGCCGCCGGACTCACCCACCATCCCTACCGCCCGACTAACGTCCCGCCTCTGTGATTAGGGGGGTCGTCGGGGCACGTTGCCCTCGCCCGCCGCCTTCTACGTCCGGGCCACCACCGGCGGCCAAGGGAAGGGGATTTGGCTGCCTTTTCTATCTACTAGGGTTTGGTCGCCCCTAGAGCCACCCGTGCGAGGCGACCCGACTGGAAAGTGACAAGATGAAAAGATTCAACTGCCTCTATATAGTGTATACTCTTGTTTTTCAGATATTTCGGAAATCCTAGGCTAGAATCATAAATACCTCTAAAATCTAGCATCCACATCCCCTCTTTTCTCTAAAATATAAAATAATTTTATGAGATAGCTGGTCGAGCGAGGGGCCGATATGTGGCAAAGAGGACTGTGCACTGCAATACCTATCGCAGGCTGATGACAAACAAATCATCACACCGCGCCTGTGTCATCCGTTTTATTCTCATCCGACGACTCGGATGAAAATAGAATGGACGGCATAGGAGCGGTTCAACGATTTTTTTTTATCATCGGTCTACAATAGGTAGTGTTTACCTTAGTTATTTCCTCGAGAAAAAAAAAATGATGTCGATCACCAGCCCGAACGTAAAGTCGTACCACTCACCTAAGTCGAGCCAGGCCGAAATTTTGGTCATGAATGTTGAGTTCATAATGTGCGGCTTGGCATGGAGTACCTAGCGATCTTTTGTACTCTTTTCCCGATCCTCCATATGTAATGTGCACCGTGACATGCATGTAGTAGACCAACTTGTTGTACTCTCCATATCCTGCGTATAATGTGCAACCTGGCAAGGAGTAGGTACTCGCAATCTCTGATGTGTATCCTCCGCATAATGTGCAACCATGCATGAAGTATATGACGAGATGGCGTGGTGTTGAGTAAAGTGACAGTCCAGTTGTGTGTTAGACATTGTTGTACTGAACCTAGCTTGCGCCTTACCAATAAGAGAAGGAGGCGAGATGAGCCAGGGTGGCGGCGGCAGTGGAGACGGAGCACTGGTGCCGGAGCCGCAGCCGCAGCAGGTGGTCCGCGCTAGGACGGTGCATATGGCGGCGGAGATGTTGGACTGCCATGCTTGCCACCTTCCCCTCAAACCCCCCATCTTCAAGGTGAGATCAACCAACCAACGCCCCAATCTTTCTTTCCTTGCAGAATAGTCCTGTATAATTCCAAGTCTTGATCTTGCTTCGACATCTGCTTGGCTTGATCGATTCCTTTATCTTTGGGTCGCATGCTGCAGTGTGACGCGAATCATCTGATGTGCTCGTTCTGCCGCGGCGCCCACGGCGAGTCCTGCGGCCGCACCGTCGCCCACTCCACGCTCGCCGACGACTTCGCCGCCGCCGTCTTCGTGCCGTGCGACTACGAGAAGCACGGCTGCAAGGTCGGCTGGATCGTCTACCACGAGGCCGCCTACCACCGCCGCGCGTGCCAGCACGCGCCCTGCGGCTGCCCGGAGGGCTGCGGCTTCTCTGGCTCCATGCAGAACCTCCTCAAGCACGTCTCCGAGCACTCGCGCGCCATCCTCGTCATCCGCTACGGCCAGCCCGGGACCATCAGCCTGCCCCTTTCCCGGCGCTGGCAGGTCCTCGTTGGCGAGGATGACAACGACGCTGATCGACGCCGGAGCGTGTTCCTTCTTTGCGCGAGTGAGCGCGGCGCGGAGGAGTTGGAGGTGTCGCTGGTTTGCATCCGGGCGGACGGCGGCGTGCCCCCGCAGTTCTCATGCAAGATCGCCGTGGAGCACTCGGACGACGGCACGAGGCAGACCCTGGAGTCGCCGGTGATGAAGAGCAGCTCCCTGTCCAGCATTGCACCGGCGCCGGGGGAGATGAAGTGCTTGAGGGTGAAGAAAGATTACCTGACCGGCGACAGCGTCCCCGTCACCGTCTGCATCGACAGGCTCGCACATCCTCCTCCTTTTAGTCCCAAGTCTCCAGCTTTTAGCCCCAAGCCTCCTCCATTTAGCCCTACACATCCATTTAGTCCTAAGTCGCCCCCTTTTAGTCCTACCAATCCATTTAGTCCTAAGCTGAGTCCTAAGCGTCCTTTTAGTCCGATGTCTCCTGCGGCTGAAGGAAAAGGGTACAAAAAGAAGCAGAAAATGAACTAGCTAGTAAGCGAAGGAAAGCAGCTAAGTAATAGTAATACCTCCGATCCTTAGTTAAGCAAAGGTGTGTTTGTGTGTGTCCTCACCTTCACTGTGCTGCTCCATCTTCATTTAGTCTGAATTATGTCTTGTGTTCCATATCATGGATCTCTCAGATGTGTAAACCGTATGACAATTTCGGTGTTGTTCCATCTCCAGATGTGTGAACTATGACTTACATCTTGTTCTATTTTTGTTGTTGTATATGTTGTGTGAGAGTACAATTTCACTGAATTCAGTTTCAAAATAAAATAATTTGTAACATGACCCGGTTCGGCAGAAGGCTGTGGGTCGTTGGTTACTTTTTCTCCCGAAAAAAAAACACCTTATTCTCCCGCCTTGCATAGTTGATATATCACTTTGTTCCATAATATAAGCTGTTTTAGCAAACTAGCGCTTCTGAAGTTTGCTATTCAAATACCTGCAATGGCTTTAAGAATCATGGTTGGACCATCCATATGCCCCGGAGTACTGACGTTTCCATGTTGTAAGGGAGTTCTTCCACCTACAATGCATACTGTCAATGCAATCAAGCATGCCTGGGAACCCTCTTGCCTTGTTCATAGCCATCAGCATTATAGTGTCGTCAACGGTAGGACAGGCTTGGAGGAGATAGTGCGCACACGGACAGGGATAAGAATGGTGTGGATGTAGAACGAGTCATGTGTGATGTCCAGAGAAGAAACAAGGAGGCGACTGATTAAGATGGACCATTGTTCATTAGCCATGAAGCGTGTGTTACTCAAGTAATAGTAACCACACTACCAAGGAACTGCCATCCAAGATTCTTTATCTGCCACTCGTTAGCATGTGCGGAGATTGGATTGACCGAATGGTAGTTATAAATTCAGAAGAGAAAGAGCAATCTTTTTTTAGCTGAAAAGAGTATCATATTCATGAAGAGGCATGATGATTTGACGAGATGCTTCTTTTTATTGTTGGATATTTCTAAATAGATACCTCACGGAGTTGAGCAAGAGAGACCATGTTATCATGTCGCTTGTACACAATGTGTGTATGTCTTTTCAAGCCAATTAAATGTAAAAGAATCAAAACTGAAGAGCACCTCAAGATAATTTATATTTTTGTGTCAATGAAATACAAACATATAATTTGAAAAGCAGTTGAGGATGGGGAGAAGAGAACTTTTCAAAGATAATAATAATAATAATAATAATAATAATAATAATAATAATAATAATAATAATGTAATAAGCTCTTATTCTGACCAAAATATAGTTCGGTAAATAAATTAGCTTACAACCTTGAATAATAGAAACGGATATATCTGTGAATATGGGATCTAACTACAAAATATGACATCTGCCGAAAACGGATGATACAACTCAATTTCCTGAATGCTAAAGAATAAAAGCTATGGTAGCCTACCAAGAGAAATAACTTGATAATAAGTCGGATGGAATTTCTTAATGTCTCACGTTTCTTGATATGAAAAAATAGATGGCGAATGAATTCATAAGTTTCTAGGGAAAATATAACTAACAATTGCAATCTAATCATATTTTCCTTGAAAAGATAGTAGATACATGAAACTAAAGCATTTTACAATTAGAACACATACTCTGCTCTCAGTCGATATATTCATGTACAGACCACTCACAGCACACATCACATCATTTTGATCTATTTTCCACGAGTTCTTCACTGAACGCCCAGAGTTTCTTGGCCAGCTCTGCATCTCTTGCGACGGGCGTCGGTGTTGCCTCGTTGCAACCAGCGAAGTATTTGCCGGATACACCCTTGGCATCAGGATGCAATGCCAGATAAACAGTAGTCGCAGCTCCCTGCATATCAATATCTTCTTACCATTTCGTTTTCGTGATACAGATCCTCTTGTGACAGATTGAGTGATTGAAACAGATTCTAGTGTAATATCAAGAGCAATACAGTTGAACAGCGCGCGATTAGATTACCTGGGGCACGTCCTTCAGGAAAGTCTTGGCCAGAGAGAAAATCGAGGTCAGCACACCTGCAGAACATTCGGTTTAAGGTTTGGTGTTACGGCTTAACTGAGCACTAAAGAACAGTTCTGTCCCAGAATCGATGCATTAAGTTCCTTGAAATATTACTGTTTGTCACGATGTAGCGAGCGATGTTAGTTCCGATGACTCCAGGGTGCAGAGAATTTGCAGTCAGATCACATCCTTGTTCCTGGGTTTCCAGCAAGCTACCATTAGTCAATTAGACCTTCAGAGCCTGACATGATGTCTTAGCTTATTGTGCAATATCTTATTTCATCAGGAAAAAAATGTAAACAGCAGCATTTTGTTGCAGCATTGCTTAGACTACTCGAATGTATTGTGATGTTTCAGCCGACGTTTGCTCTAGGCTTAACTCATGATGAATACCAGGGATGTAACATTTAAGAGATTGCAGACCTGAAAACGCCTGGACAGCTCATTCGCATGGAGAATATTGGCTAATTTCGAGTGTGAGTATGCACTGAACGCATTATACCTGCAATTTTTTTGATAGTTAGAAGGAATTTCAGCTAGGTTTTATGCCGAGTTCATGCAAACAAAATCAGTAAATACATTACTCACTTGGACTTGTCTTTCAGCTTGTTCAGATCAAAGCCTGAGCCATTGCTTCTTCTATGAGCTGTTGAAGATACGTTCACGATCCTGCCCTGTACACCGGTCTCCTTGGCAGTCGATTTCATCTTGTCAAGTAGAAGATTTGTCAGCAAGAAATGGCCTGCTCGTAAGGTGAAAATTAAACGGGTGTTTATATAAGGCTGAATTACTGAACATCTCATCTAAACTCAGTATCAGCACTAGCATATCTCATAATGTTTGCATGATTTAGGATATATGGGCAAGAGCACTTGAACAAAAGACATCAAACCACAAGGACCTTTGCATTAGTGAGTAGAAAAAAAAGAAAGTCTTGTTTATGCCATAAACGTATAGACACATACGTACCAAGATGATTGGTCGCAAATTGTAGCTCAATCCCATCTTTGGATAGCTGGAAAGGGCAGGCCATTATACCTGCATTGTTTCTTCAGACCAAGCACATGAAAAAATAACACTCAGTCAGTGTGTTCACCACAACTTGTGCTTCTTTCGAGTATTTGCAGTGTGTCAGATGATGCCAGATTTACATACATGAGGACATTAAGATGCTTGTGAGATGAGTTGAAGGAGCGTGCGAAGCTACGAACAGAATCAAGGGAGCTCAGATCCATCTCCATGACATGGAGCTTCGAGCTCGGGACCTCCTCGGCAAGGCTCTCTTTCACCTTCATTCCACTTTCCAGCGTCCTTGCTGGTATTATCACATTTGCTCCCCTCAATGCGAGAACTCTAGCCGTCTCTTTCCCTATGCCATTTGTTGCTCCTGCATGTCAACAAGTAAAATCAACTGTTATGCCTCTTAGGTCCTGTTTTGTTCTGGAAGAACAGATCATACTACAGGCTGGCTTGTTAACCATGATAGCTCAATTTTTTTATTCTGGAAGAGCAATTATGAAAACAGTACTGCTTTCAGTTTATTGCATTAACAGAACCTGCTACTACATCCTCTTGGAAAAATTGAACAATATAGTATTACATAAAAATATCTTATTGCAGTAATGGAACCTAGACTTGATACAGGTTTACGGTAAAACAACAAAATAGTACTAATACTGCATCTTCTTAGAAGATTGAACAATAGTATTACAGTACATATTTCTTCTAATCTGCCAAAGTAAAACTTTATTTTAGCTAGCAAAAGATCCACTTGATTCGGTTCACAAGTTATGACCGCTGACCAATGATAGATAGTTTTCGTTCCAGACATAACCAACCATTGAAGTTAAATGTTCAGAAACCAGGGTTTACAGTAAAACAACAAAATACTACTACTATTACATCTTCTACAGATTGAACAATAGTGTTACAGTACAGATTTCTTCTAATCTGCCAAAGCAAAAGATCCACTTGACAATACTGATTTGGTTCACAAGTTATGACCACTGATCAATGATAGATAATTTTGTTCCAGACATGACCAACCACTGAAGATAGATGTTCACAAACTGGACCTAGACCTGATGCGGGTTTACAGCTACTACATCTTAGAAGATTGAACAATAGTACCATTACTTACCCAGGAAAAGATGAACTTGATTCAGTTGACAAGTTATGACCACTGATCAATGATAGATAGTTTCTGTTCCAGATATAAAACCAACCACTGAAGATAGATGTAAACAAACCAGGCCTAGACTTGATGCATGTTTACAGTAACACAACAAAATAATACACTACATCATCATTTAGAAGATTGAACAATAGTATTGCGGTAGATATTTCTTGTAATCTGCCAAATGATCAACTTCACAAGTCATGACCACTGACAAACGATAGATAGTTTTAGTTCCAGACATAAACAACCACTGACGATAGATGTTCATAGATAAAACCCACTGAACAAGGATATATAGTTTTTGTTCAGACCACCGAAGATAGATAGATAGATGTTCATAAACCGGACCTCGACTCAAGAAGATAATTATTACATAAAAGGTAGTAGCAGCGTCGAGATGCGTAAATTGCGAGTTCTAGGATCCATCATCAACGCGGCGCGGCAAGGTTGTGAGGCTCTACTCGAACGCCCACTGGTTCTCCCTGCGGATCTCCTCCTCCTCCTCAGCAGTGAAGTCGTTCTTGATGTTGAAGGTCTTGCGGATCTCCTCGGGTGTCTTGCCCTTGATCATGTCGGCGACGGTCTGGCAGGTGAGGTCGAGCAGGCCCTTGATGTTGAGGTAGTTGGCGGCGAGGATGAGGTCGAAGAGGGTGGCCTGGTCGACCTTGACGAACTCGGCGTCCCAGTTCTTGAGGTCCTCGGGCGGGGCGGCGGCGGAGGAGCTGTCGGCGGCGGCGGAGGCGGAGTCGGCGGCGGGCTTGGCGGCCTGGACGTGCTTGTTGCAGTACTCGATGACCTTGGAGAGGATCTTGGAGTTGACGTTGGGGAGCGGGATGCCGTTGTCGGCGCAGTCGTCCTCGATCATGTGGCGGATGGTCTGCGACTCCATCGCCACCGCCTCCTCCACCTCGAACACCTCGCCGTCGGAGGACTTGAGGGTGATCATCTTCTTCGAGTCGTCGGCGGCCGCCATGGGTGGGTGGGTGAGGTGGGATTGGGGATCGGCGATTTGGGGGATTTGGGATGGGAGGAAACCCTAGCTGCTAACGAGGGGGGCGGCGGAAGAGGACGGGAGACCGATGGGCGATGGGGGCCTAGGTTGGGCAGATAAATAAAGGGAAGCGCTGGCTGGGCGTACCCGGACCAAACCCTCCTATCCAGAGTCCGTGTTCGTTTAGCCTACACAATCCTGCTTTTGTTTTGGCTCGGTAAGTTCCCAGCTGCGTCCTAGCGCCGGTGCAGTTTAACTGGGCGCCAATTCCCGACCTCAACCGGACGCCGTGAAGCGGTAACTCGTTTCTGGGCGCGACACATAGGACGCGTCAGGTGTCGGAGGAGAGCATGCCGGTGCCCCGCAACCTGTTTGAGGAAATGGTACCATCTGCCCCGACGATGGACGACCTGGTACGTAAGCTCTCTCACTGTGTGCGTCTGACGTCCGGTGATTCGTAGTCCTATTGGAAGGGACGACATGACAACGACATCGAGGTCATGATCTACGGCAGCGGCTTCTTTGGCGACGCCAGGGCCGGGACAGGGCCGCATGATGAGTGGGCACCGACGCAAGATGACAGCGACATCTCTCTCCTCCCTCATCCCCACCTTGCTTTCCCTTGCAACACGTGGCGAGCAGGAAGACCACTTCCCAGGGATTTTCTGGCACCACAGCACGCCACTTGTCGCGTGCGGAGCGGGTTGTCTTCCCTTCGCGAATGCCGGCTTTTTTCTAACGATTTCGGAACGACGAGGATGCGTGAAAGGTTATAAGATCTGGAGTCAGTGCAGGGTTTGAGTTTGATTTGGTCTGGGTCAGAGACTTTGGGCGTGGACCAGTAATTAGCGTTGAGTTGGGCTAAAAACGTTGTGGAGGAACTATCGTACAGGAGTCGTACGTAAAACGTCGTGTGTGAAGCATTTCCGTTTTCTAAACCACATCCATCTGACCCTGCTGATGCTTAATGGATATGGTCCCACCTGTCAGGTGAGAAAGAAAGATATAAAAATTTCAGTGCCTAGAACCGTAGAGTTAAAGCACGGTGGCAACAACCACCAGCGCCAACACTTCTTTCATTACTGTGCCAGACCATAAATTTGTATGGGATTTTTATTGACCATCTACCGCAGATCAAAACCAACATGCCTTGTACAACTGTTTCGCTGTTTGAATTCAAAAACGTGAATTCGTCGCTGCAACATCAACAAAAAAAAAAATGCGTGTGTACATGCTTTTAGCACTGGAGTTGGCCACGGTGCTTGCTCACAAAGGCATGTGCCGAAACAGAATCTGATTAAGCCATCGATCTCACACCGTATCTTTCTCTACCAAATATATGTGCGGGCTATTATAGGAAAGATCAAAATAGTAAGAGGATTTTGAAATAGGAAAAAATATGTGCGGGCTATTTTATAACCTTAAGAATTTTTTTCTTAATCGACAAAATAGGCAAATATTTTATCTTTGTTTTTTTTTTAAAATAGTAAGAGAAATCCTAGGTCACTGTCATCACAAGTCTGATGAAATAGCCATGCAAGTTATGAAAAATACTAAAATAGAGCAAGATCATGGTTCTCTTCATGAGCAAATAAAAAATTCCTAAATCTCTTATTTTTCAGCTAGTAAGTACATGTATAGAACCAATGAGATTAGAAATCTTCTCTAACAAATACATTTACTACTCGTTAAGATAATTAATCAACAAACCAAAGCTTAATTAGCAAATTCAAAATTCCTGCACTGCCGTTCCTATTTTTTGGAAAAAAAGGAGGCACAGCTAGTACTTCTTATTCTTTAAGAAAATAAGCACTACTAGTTCAGCTAACTTAGGGCATGAGCAATGATGGCATACACAACTAGCTGCTCCATGTAAAAAAGTTGTCAGAAGCAATATGGTCAATTTTATCTCTCCAATGGAAGCTACAACTTTAGTCAGAAAAAAAAGAGAAGGGACCCCATAAATATGACACTATGTATCTCTTTATCTCTCCAAAAAGCATGTTTTTTAGGCTTAAGATCTCACTTCTTAAAGATGAGGCTGCCTCCTCATCCGAACCTACTTTGAACCACCCAAATCTAGTTAAAGGTGTGAGGCAGTAGTTCTAGGGCAGTGCATTGGGCATGCCCTTACCAGCTCAAGTTTAATCAACAAGAAGAAAGATGGTCTGTCATGTAGCCAAAGGTAGCATTGGTGCTCGAGGTGGTTATAGTGCTCGTTCTGAGGAGAATATTTTTTGTTTCTTTCCTATTACCTGACAGGTGGGACCACGTCCATTAAACATCAGCAATGTCAGATGTGGTATACAAAGTTAGTAGGGGCCATTTCGCAAAAATAGCGACGCCTCGTGTCATCACCAGAATTAGCTGGGACTAGTTTTGCAGATTGTGACAATTTTAGGACCACCTGATCCCAATTTGCAAGTATTGGGACTAAAGTGCACATAGAGTACAACTATTAGGACTAGAAGTGTATTTAGCTCTTTTGCTTTCCTTGTGTAAAAGTATAAAACATTTTCTTTATTTTTTTTACTCTGTTCACATAATGATGTTTTAGATTTTTCTTAATTCAAATGTATCTACTATACACTAAATAATATTTACATACATCTAACTTTAGACAATTTTGAAAAAAAATAATGCACAGAGGTACTATTATAGAGAAAGGCATGTTTAGGTCTTAGTCGAGTAAGGTTTAACTAAATCTCATTCAGGTGGCATCACCTAGCTCAACCTAGTTGCAACTAAGATTTAACTAAATCTCATTTAGGTAGCATCACCTACATCAACTTAGTTGCAACTCATAACATGAATCTTGAGGCAAATTCAATGGTCTGGATTTTTTTCTCACTTACAATCTAGGTGTAGTTGAGGAAATCTTAGTTACAACCCATTTGCAACTAGAGATTCTCGTTTGCATACAACTTGAAACTGTCATATTACCATGAATCATGAGGGACTCGGATTTACTAAATGTCAGAGTGCGTCTATGTAGCAAAAAAAAAAAAAACTTCCCGCTTTTGTTTTTTGTAGAAAAAACAGCTTGACAAAAAAAAACCGCAGGACATGGATCTCGTCGGAAACCTCACCGTAGACTTCGTAGCAACAAAAATTTATACAATTATAGCATCATTGCAACATTTTTCCTAGTGGGTAAAAACGTGCAAAAATCATTCCACCATTTCAAGACATCAAATGTAGGAAAAACAATATGATTATATAGCAAATCCCCACCGGCTCAAAATCCCCAATTGTTCCAGCAGATCTTAAAGAGTAAACGCCTTAGAGCAACATTGCCCTAGGTTAGCAACACCACCGCCCCATTGTTGATAGCATCGCCGAAAGTCGTATATAGCATCGTGGTCACCCCCTTGCAGCAACATCAACTTTGACCGATGGTAGCATCACGCTCTTCAGTAGTAGCACTCGCGAGCTTCCCTTGTAGCTCGATGTAGCACTAGCGGTAGCCGCGCACACGATGGGGCCAAGACGCGGTGGGGCGTAGCACATGGCGGGCGTCTCGAGCGAGAAGGTACTCGGAGCCTCGGTGGCCTATCGGCGGCGGGTAGGAAGTCTTGAGGGGGTATTTGACGTCGAGCAAGAAGTTGGAAAGGCGTCCATGGAGCAGGAACACAGTGGGCAACGACCTAGATGGGGGAGAATGTGAAACGGTTACCGCGGCATAGCTCGGGAGGTGGGGAAGGGGGGTGGTGGGCAGTGGGTAGGGATGACATGGTGAGAACGAAGAAGAAAGTCGGGGAAGAGATAAGGGATAAGGCGCCGTCGGGTGGGGAGACGCCCGCGTCCGCATGATGGAGGCCATCCGACGACACCACGCGCCAGGATGATGTGACGTGCATGATCCCTAAGGGGCTCCTAAGAGCATCTCTACAAGACACCTTATATAGGCCCGATGTGTAAACATCAGGCCGATATAAGGTATGAGGGCATTTTGCGACCCGAACATCGTCGTATCAAATCGGACCCTGTGTTCACTTTGAAACACTTTGCGGACATGTAGAACATCAAGTTGTATGCGCAATATTTTTATCGATTTTTTTAACATTTTATAATACATTTAAAATTCATTTCAAAACAGAAACATATGCTCGCTTGTGCGAAAACGCCACGTCCACGCAAGGCTGGTATTTTAAAGTGCCTAGAGATACTGATAGAGATTCTCCAAACGCAAATGAGTACAGATTCCCAATTGCAAATAAACTCACTAATCATGTTTTTTCTTAATCACTTAAATAATCAGCACACTGCCAATAGAAACCAGACCCCGCATTCAGCAATGGCGCGAGGAGATGAGGTGAGGATTGCTGCCTTCGCTGCATAATTTCCTCGCTCTTTTTCGGCATCCATGGGATTCAGGTGTGACAGCAAGACACTACTAGCTCAGGCCAAGGGGCAGACAGGTACGCACCTGTAACGATGGCCGTGAGATGGCTGGCGTCGACGCTGGCGGCGACGTCCTCGGCGGTGGACGCGGAGCCGAAGCCTGACAGCCCTCGCCGCCCCCAGGGCCAGCCCCAGATCCCCATCGCCGCCGCCGTCACCAGCTTCGCTTTCCTAGTTAGTCGGTCTTCCTAGCCTTTCCTCGATCCAGAGCAGATAGAAGGATAGAGAAGGCCAGGTGTTTGAAAGGGAAAAGAAGTGGCCACTGGGGAAGAATCGTCGACCGTGGAACATCGACATTGGCTCGTCGAGCAGGTGTCCTGTTCCCATCAAAGAAATAGAAGGATGCCTCGGTTGTTGCGAAAAATATCTTTGGCTCCTGAGCTGATTCCTTCGTTTTCAAATATTCAAAAATCAATGATTTTAAAAAATTTAAAGGTTCTGAAAAAAAATCTGGACAAAGTCAATGATATAAACCTACAAGAAAAAAATATGGCAATGCAAAAGTCTTTGTAATGGGTTACACAAAAATAACAATATCTGATAAATTTGGAGATTTTAAAATATGCATAATCAGATCCATATTTTGTGAAGCTAAAAATAATCATATTTTAAATTATGGCTTACATCCAATTTTTTCATATTTTTTGAAACTTGTAAATGTATTTTTCAATTTTTTTAAAACAACGTGATCATTGGTGCTCGCAAGCCAAATATCTCCACTATGTTTGTATATATATATATCGACGCGGATTTTCTACCATGGGTGGTAGCTATGCATAGGATAGCAACCGTTGGATAGTGGGGCTCCAACTCTCTCCAGGTGCAGATCAAAAAAAGGATCCGTCATCTGATGTAACGGTGTTTTGGTTCTCGTAGATGTTTGTTCCATGAAATACCATGCCGAAGCTAGCTTGTAGTTTTGGTAGTAAAACGACAAAATCACACGGTCACGGTTGCCAATACCATACCGAAGGTAGCTTGTAGTTTTGGTAGTGAAATGGCAAAATCACACGGTCACGATAACCATGGCGATGTTAACTCGTTGTTTTGATACCAAATCGACAAACTTGTATCGGCACGGATGATCTTCTTCTGACATCTCTATTCAAGACAGCTAGCATTTGTTGCGGGATTTGTGCCAACCAGCCATACTAGTTTTGTCATTTTGATCTTTTTTGACAACTGACTATCGGTGCATGCGAGCAATACAACAGTAGTTTGATACAGTGTACGGCTACCATGCCAGCAACGGTATGAAAACCGAACGATTGATCCCGCTACTATTTTTCCAACTCAACATGCATGAATTTTGGAGCAAAATTGTTGTGCCCTCCCATATATAAATGGCCAAGTTGTCTTGTTCGCAGCACGCAACCCTAAATCCACCATTTTTCAGCAATAAAAAAGAGAGCCAGTGGTATGTACAGGTATTTTGTTGAATTCATCGTCTACGTCGCCTGCACTATTCTGTGTGCATTCCTCTTGTCTTGCATTGAATCAACTGCCATGAGCAATTAGGTATGTTCGCTCTACAACCACAAATTGGACACGGCTACGGTGCTGCGATGGGGCCGTTGCACTGCAATGTGCGTGCCTTGACTGACTGTGGAGATGTCAAACCCATAGTATCATGATTTTGTAGCTCCGTTTCCGTGCAATAATTGTGGTTTAAAAAAGCACTAATCTTCCATGGCTCGGGTTGTAAAAACGATGACAAAGTGACAAATATTTCGCGGATCAGTAGGCAGCAATGTGTAAAAAAATTGGTCCCAATGTAAAAAAGCACAAAGCTTCCGTGGCTCGGCTGACGGCACCGTGTCAAAATTGTGGAATCAATGACAAAATCATAAATCTTATGCGGATCGGCTGTCGGCATTGTGCAAAAAAATTGGTTCTGATGTAAATAGCAAAAGGCATGGCTTCATGCCGTGGATAAAGTTTGAAAAGTGTGTAAAAACACTAGTACGCTCACGGCGAAAGGGGTGTGGCGTTTCGGACGCGGCAACACATGGATGTGCAAGGATTGCTGGGTAGCATCGTTAAAGGGAAAATCTTCCACAAAAGCATCCTACAACCACCTCCAAACCCAGCTGCAAGATCCTGAAGCCTCACACATTTGGAGCTCGAAGGTGCCAAAAAAGATCAAAGTGTTCGGCTGGTTACTACACCTTGATCGGATCAACACAAGGGCAAACCTACTGCACAAAAACATCATCACATCCCAAGAATGCCCGAGATGCCAAGCACCTGTCGAGGACCGATCCCATCTGTTCTTCACCTGCCCTGCCTCCGCAGCGGTAATGGACGCGCCTGGCCATAACACCAACTGCTCATACATTCTCAGATATTTGGTCCACGCCACTACCTCCTCACCTCCCCTCATCGATATGGCCCTCCGTCTCCCTCACTATACTACGGAAGATCTGGGATGCAAGAAACGCGAAAGTATTCCGAGCGTTTGATCAACCTGTGGCGACGACACTTAGGAACATAGTTTCAGATTTCACACTTTGGTCTCACCGCTTTAAGAAAGCGGAACTGAGGGTACACGCCGACTTGTGGCGTGACTACCTCTCCCTCTGTAACCAACAAACCATTTCTTGATGCAATGTATTCAGGTGGGGATCCTCTCCCCCCCCGGTAAAAGCTTCAAAAAAAACATGGATGCCATCTGAAAAAATCGGGTGGGGTGCTTTGCATCATGTGATCGTTTCACTTATTTCATTTGATGGCTTGGAACCGTATGCACCCCCCACTGAGCACGAAAATGCTAAAAATCATTAAAAAATGTACTATGTGCTTGTTAGGTATTTAGGCAGTGATAATTTTTCGAAAATGTTTTATAAGCAAACAATCAGACTACACCGCATGTAACGTCCTGCACCTTAAAAAAAAATATCTTGCAAAGGGAAAAACCAGCGAACCAAATGGAATAATCATTTTCCCACTCTGTGTTTATGCTATTAATGGGTATATGAGAAAATTAGCAGTTACATTGGATACAAAACATGCAAAAAAGATTAAAAAAAAAAGTTCAGAAGCCGGAGCTCAAATTGCATTGGAAGCTGTGTTCTTCTATTAGTCGATGTATTGGACAAGTTGCCTCGGCAAATTGTGAGTGTTGTTTTTCACGAGCAGTTGGTGCGTTCAAGTATTGAGCGGCGTTTGATGGAGAAAATACCAGAGATTGTCGCAGTTGAACCCATCGCTGATGAGGAGACTGGTCTTGGCTGCGCGAAACAAGAGAAACCGCCCAGAAACAAGAGAAAAAGAAGTACAAGCCCACACAACAGATGGTGTATGGATTCATACAAAAAGGAAAATTGTACATCATGCAAATCCTCAATGCTTGAATGAGCAATAAAATTGCAGAGCAAATGGCATCGGGACTGAACTGAAATCGTTGGGCGGCACTAGCCCCAAATCCATCAATGCGATGGGTGAGCACGGGCTGCCTCCACGCACGCGAGGTTTGTGACGGCAGCAACCGGGAGCTCTTCCGTCCGGTCTTTCCCTACAACCTGGTGGGGAAGATGGGCTGGGGACACGATGGAGAGTGGTACGACCGAGAATAAATTGGGTTTGTGGACTAATGAGTGGATATGGTAATGATGAGGTTGGCTACTTCTCGTTAATACTTTGTGCTCTCTCGCCGCACTAGCATACTGGCACACCGTAACCGTGACTAGGTTGTCATTTTAGTATGGACCGTGACCGTTACTAGGTTGTCGTTTTAGTTCGGACCGTGACCATGGCTAAGTTGCCGTTTTAGTATGGACCGTGACCGTGTCTAAGTTGTCGTTCTAGTTTGGACCGTGACCGTGCCTAGCTTGTCATTTTAGTTTGGACCGTGGCCGTGGTGGCTTGTCGTTTTGGTATGGACTGTGACCGTGGCTAGGTTGTCGTTTTAGTTCGGACAGGACCGTGACTTGCTTGTCGATATATTTTAGACCATGACCGTGCCTAATTCGTCATTTTGGTATCAAATGCATGTGGAAAGAGACAACGGTGCGGTTTGATTTTGCTCCTTATGTAACGGAGCTGTGTGGGAGCACATGCAAAGTATTTAACACCGTGTGCTCCTTTTATGCTTCCTATAGAAGATCTAATGGTTGGATGGATATGCATAGCTATGCCCCATGATAGTCCACTATTTCCCATATATACTCCCTCCTCGAAATAGACTTTCGCCCAATCATTTTTATTAATAATAACAACCACATTGATTCATACTCAGATTTTAAAATATCTCCACATTCTATTAATACCTCGAAACTCTTGTATCAATGTGGTTGTAACACTTTTATCGTATAAGAGATAGTAAAATAGACATGAAACAGCAAACAGAGGTTGGCTCTGGTGGTTAGGTCCCTTGTGGTGGAACCAGCCCACCCAGGTTCAAGTCCTAGACTTGGCATGGGTGTTTGCATTTACCTAGATTTATTTCAGGATTTAACCGGCGCTATGCTTTCAGTGGTAGGTGACGTGCCCGTCAACAGCGAGGCGCCAGTGGCGTGCGTGTTTGTGAGCGTCTGCGTTGTACTGTGTTCTCAAAAAAAAAAATAGACATGAAACAAATTGTTTCTATTCATCTTTTCAGTCCATAATTTCGTATTCCTTAATGTAATATAGGTGATTACGATTATAAAAACTTGCATAAAATCGAGAAAGAAATCAGAGCCTTTTTTTTTGCATGGTCCGCATATCAGAGCATGCATACACGTGGTCTCTACCTCGCCCGTGTAAATATGTGTTCTATACAGACTAAAGCGTACTGCGTACATCCTGACAGCAAGCGCAAAAATAAAACAGGAGAACTAGGTAAAGATGTAAAATGTAGTGTGGTGAAAAACTTCTGATCTCGAAGATGTAAAATGTAGTGTGGTGAAAAACTAAGTAAAAGTATTGGATTTATATTCACAGATTCCTAATAAGTGCTCAATATTCCGTATGAAGGACTCGTGAACAAATTGTTGCCATTTTCGCAAAAAGGAAAAAAAAAAGAGAGATTGGTGCCATGAAAATATCAAATAGAAAAACAGGAACCAAAAAATGAAGCACGCCCGGTGGGACTCGAACCCACAATCGCTTGATTAGAAGTCAAACGCCTTATCCATTAGGCCACGGGCGCTGCTGTGTTAACATTGGCACTAGATTCTATTTGTAGTTCTTTTGTACTCTCTTCTGCACGTGATGCCTGGTCAATAGACCCTCGAGATAAAGAAAAGAAAGCACCATGGACTGGTGATCGACAGCGTGGCTTGTTCGGGGTAATCGTTTTTTTTTTCATGTTTTCCTTGCTACGCAGCGGCAAAGAAATTGGAGTCAATTTGTCCCCTCGTCTTTTAGTATATGTTCTTCGCAGTTACTTGCTTTGGTCGGTCCTTTTTACTCGACGTGTACAGACCGAATTTTCAAGGGTGCTAGCTATTGCATCGCGATTAAATCGGATCTGAGGGAGTACATATTTGATCGCTCATGTAGGGACATGATCTTGGATAGAATACAACAGCCCAGTGCTGTTAATTTGAGTATTCACCGAGCAAAAAAAAAAGTTCCGGCCGAAGGAGATACTGTATCAGGCATGCGAAATCGCAACTGCAAAGCTAGATAGCAAACGATTTTGCAATATAAAGTACGCTAAAAAATATCAGAAAACTTGCAAGGTATCCAGCAAAACTTTTGTAACCATTTTGCAAAATATTGCTACAGACTGAAGTCGTATTCATAGATTGTACAGGTACAGACCAAAACTTTTGTGAATCCAGCAAGTGAACACCTTTTTGACATTCCGTCACTATTGGTAACTTATATTCACGCATCTCTTTGCGAGGCTACACATACAAATGTTATTACAACTTCCTGACAATTATTGTATCGACAACGCGACACATTCACATAGTAAGGTATCGGCTTCTAAATGTGCTTTAGATTATGACAATAGCTGGACAGCTGCGATTTTAGGGATCTTCTCACGGAGCTTCTGAGTAAGGGCCACCCGAACAGTCATCACACCAGCAGCTGGGCCTGTGAGCCTGACCTTAACAATAGGTTCCTCGATTGAAACAAACTCGAGTTCACCGCCACCGGTGCCTGCAAGGTATGGTCTGATCTCATCGAGCACCTGACATTCAGTAAAAATGTGTCAGTAGCTGGTCACTACAAATATTCATACCTCCACATACTATCCAGAACTAGTGAAAATACTCGAAGAATAATGTTATATATGAGGGGAGCCTGGATAATGTTGATGACAGAAAGAAGATGGTATCAGTTAGCATGTCACTACTTCACTCTACAAGGCACAACAACTATGGGGATCAACAGAGGCTATTCGTACAAGGTAAAATAAATACGGACAGGAGGAACTTATCTGTGCTACACAGAAAAGTTTCACAACATGGCAAAGCATTAGCAAGCAACTTAGTACATGATGAACTGATATACCATTGTGGATCTCAAATGCGAATACTCCCTCTTCGATAAATCATCTTAGAACATGTACAGTCAAATATTACTCCATTTGTTCACTAATATAAGACGTTCTAGAAGCTAATTTAGAGGTTGTACTAGTTTTGATGGTCACTGAGCAAAAATTGTAATGACCACACACAAGAATTTAATATTTCATTACAATATAAAATACTACCTCCGTCCCAGTTCATAGGGCTTGCACGTATTTCTAGGTCGTAAATTTTATCAACGTAATACAAAATATATATTATAAAATATATATCACTAGAAAGCTTAGATGTTCTACTTTCTAATGATATAATTTTTGTACTATACAATTAATATTATGTTGATCAAATAGGCAGCCTAGAAATACGCGCAAGCCCTGTGAACTGGGACGGAGGGAGTAGTGGAGTCATCATTAATGTAGTTACTGTGGAGACCATGGCAAATTTCAAGAAGACCTACATTTATAAACTTGAAAGTCGCTAAGAACAGCTCATAATCAAAACACAATCCCTTAAACAGCTCCATCAATTTAAGTTTCCAGCTTAAAATATAATTAACTAAAACATATCATCAATTTCTGAACTTCAGTTGCTAAAGCATATTTTTTCATGGCTCAAGAACACTTTTACAAAAACTATACCTGAAATTGGGCAAAGTTATCTAACTCAACTCGACCTACAGCATAAACTTCTTCTCTTCCAAGTCTTCAAAATGTTATAGCCTATAGGTATCAACTACTCGCTAAAATTTACTTGAATAACATAAAAACCATTACCTTTTCTATGTTCTCTTGATTCAATTCAAGACCAGTCTCCTCATCAGCGATGGGTTCAACTGCGACAATCTCTGGTATTTTCTCCATCAAACGCCGCTCAATACCCATCTTCATTGTTGTCACCGAGGATGGGCATGATCCACAAGCTCCTTGCAGCTTCAGCCTCACCACATTTCCATCAATTTCGTGCAACACGACGTTGCCTCCATCAGCCATAAGGTAAGGACGCACTTCGTCCAACACCATCTCCACATTTTCAGCAGTCAATGGCAGCTCAACCGCTGGATCTGGGTTGGCAATAGCCTGCACCACTGAGAAAGAAGGATGCTCCATTATGTCAACATTGACATCATAGATTCTTAAAGTTACAATAATACAAAGCAAGTAGTACACTAGTAATGCCCAATATCTAATCTCAAACAAAGTTAGGATATGTTCCTGCTTGGTTCAAACTCAGGAATAGCTAACCGTGCTTTAAAAGAGTACAACATGCTTTAGTTATGAGTTAGATCATCACAATATTCCAGAGATTAGAGAACATACAGCACAAAGCTCCCACTATGGACTATCTCAAAAGATAGTACTACCTCTGACCATAAATAGATGTCAAAAGTTTGACTAAATTTTGATATATCTAGACACTCTTTAATGTATAGATACATTTGAATTTGGATAAATCTTTGGCATCTTTTTATGGACGGAGGGAGTACTTGCGATAAACTGATATTTACATGTTTCCGGTTGTACAACGTGAAAAAAAGAAACTATTCTGGATGGAGGGTCTAATGTGAAGTGCGCTTTCACTGATGTAACTACCATAGACAGCACATAATACCAAGGGTTTGCATCTGCAATTCATTGATTTATGACACCATCTGAAGTGTGAACACCACCTAGGATAAAAGGGTCGGTCCGAACAAGCTAGTCCTAGCTAGAGAACATAAGCAAACAATCTAATTTGGAGGAACAACAGGCAGACTTGGCAACGGAAAAGATGGGGTTCACAGCAACATATGATTTGGGGCCAATAAATTCTTATTTGAGCCGAAGTAATTGCCCAGATTTACAGCAACGAAATTCCATGGTACGTCTAAAAAGATTGCTCTGGTTTTATGCTCGGGACATCCACCTACCATTACCAAGCCGAAAATCCGAAATGGTAAAGAAGGCAATAACCAAGGGGAAGAATACCCACCTTGTCGCGGCCGCCGCCGGGGGCGAGCCACTTTAGCAACCAGCCTCGGCGCGGAGGAGGTACGGAGACCCGTCCCCACCTGCGAACCAAACCAAGAACACATCAGCTCGATGGAATCGCCTCCAGAGGGGAGGGGCAAAGAGAGGCGCGCGCAAACCCTAACCTTGAAGGGGGTCGCGGAGGAGGAGGTGGACGGGGATGGTGTCGGCGTCCACGGGGCCGCCGCCGCCGCCGTTGCCGTCTGCATCTCTCCTCCGGAGCGAAGAAATTACGTGCGCGGGGCGGGTCTTGGCTGGACTCTGGACGGGAGTTGGAATAGAGAAGCCAAAGCTGTGTTTGTGGTTCGGTGAAGACCTGTGCTTGTGCTCTGCCTTGTTCTACTCTCCTTTTTCTTCCCTTTCCAAAATTCTAAGGAGAGAAAATAAAAGGGCTGCTTGGAAGATTCGTTGTGCGTGCATAGTTTGCGTCATCGTTTACGTGTAAATTCCATCGTGGCATCGTGAGTTCTGAACAGTATCTATAAAAGTTCAAGCTTGTGTAGTTTTTGTTGTTCAAAAAATTCGCAAATATCCGTATTACATTATGATGCTCCATCACTAGTTGAACCACAGGTGTTTTCCTTTTGGAAAATAAAGCTTCCATTACCCATTATTCACATCGAGTAGATGGTATATGGTAAATTGTCTCACTAATAAAAAGTAAGGGCATCTTGGATTCACATGATTTCAAAACACACAAGTACGAAAAAAACATCCTCCAAAAATCATATGGCAATCCGGGACACAATATCATCATCAAGCACTAAGAAGTGAATGATATACATGCGGCCCAACTCCCAAGTGGGGACATACCATCGCACTTTTACCAAAAAAAATATTTTAAAATGTGAAATTTTTATTAAAAATAATTCGTCTTACATGTCCACATTCTATCTACGCACGTAAAGTTTCAAAAAAAAAAGGACAATTTTTGTGCTATGTGTAAAAAACAATATCTCATGTAAACCCTTATTTTAGCATCAAATTGTGTCCCTTTTTTTGCAAAGGCCACACAAAAAGGTCGGCTTTTTGTAAGACGACTTCGTGCGCACATAGTTTGTGAAGATGTCCTAGCATATATTATTTGAAATTTATTGACATTTCAATATGTGTTTAAAGAACATTTTAAAGGGAGAATTTACACCACGGAGCCAAAACGCAGCTCTCACTGTTGAACGATAGAGAGAGATGAGCCTCTCGGGCCAGTATATATAGGGGTATAAGTTTTGGGAGCCAAGAAGGCTATCTTAGAGATAAGGCAGGAGATGATTACAAATCATATACTACCAAATACACATACACCAAATATATCTCTAACACTCCCCCGCAGTCGTAGCGGTAGTGACGTGAACAACAGTAACGTCGCGAACGGTCAGACTGGAGAGAAACCGAATGTAGGAACCAACGGGCTGACACTCCTCCGCAATCGTAGCGTGAGCGTCGTGGACGATGTCGCGTCGCGGATGCTTGGACTGTAGAAGAAGCCGAGGTGCTCATGCGAGGTGATAACCCATTGTGCCGATGTCGAGGTAGCCGAGAGCATGTGGGTGCTGCAACTTTGGTCGAGGGAGCCGCGCGAGGGATTGCCGTGGTCGATGTCGTGGTCGGGTGCCGGTGTCAATGTAGCCGCAGGCGAGGTGGTGTGCGAGGAGAGTGACGGAGACGCGCCGAGGCAGTCGTGGAGATGGTCGATGCCGAAGTCGATGCAGTCTGAGCCGTTGAGGATGAAGTGCAACCATAGTTTTGCCAGAACCAGGCGCACGTCGGGGACGAAGGCATACTCTAGTTTTGCTAGAACCGAGTACGCATAGAAGAACTTGTCGGTGACGCGGTCGAGGCAGTCGTAGAGGCGATGCCGATGAAGACGTCGTCAAAGCCGATGAAGACGAGGCGCCGGTCCGAACTTGCCAGGCCCGGGGACGCGTCGGGGATGAAGGCACGCACGGTTGCCGCACCGGACGTGCGAGGGCAGGAACACAAAGTGCGCGCCATGTCGGTGTAGACTAGCAGAGGAGGTGTCGACGACGGGTGCCGGAGTAGAGGAGCAGGTGGCGTAGTCGGGGAAGGGCGAGGACGCTGGCGGCAAATCTGTAGTGTACAAAGAGTAGAAGGTGGCTAACCCAGCGGTGACCTGGGGTGGTCATGCTGGACGCCTAGACGGGCGTTGCGGTGGTCGGCGAGCCCAGCGCGACCAGGAGTGGTTGGCGAGCCCAGCGGCGACCTGGGGTGGAGGCGCGGTGGTGGTACATGATACGTCTCCAACGTATCTATAATTTCTGATGTTCCATGCTTGTTTTATGACAATACCTACATGTTTTGTTCACACTTTATGATGTTTTGATGCGTTTTCGGAACTAACCTATTGACGAGATGCCGAAGTGCCTGTTTTCTGCTGTTTTTGGTTTCAGAAATCCTAGTAAGGAAATATTCTCGGAATCGGACGAAATCAACGCCAGCCTATTTTCACCGAAGCTTCCAACACCCGAGAGTCGCAGAGGGGGCCATAGGCCCACCACACATGGTGGCGGCCCGGCCCAGGGCGCCCGCCTGTTGTCTGGCCCCACCAGGGCCCCTCCGAGGCTCCCCTTTCGCCTATAAGCTCCTGACCTAAAACCCCGATACGAATAAGCCACAATACGAGAAACCTTCCAGAGCCGCCACCATCGCGAAGCCAAGATCTGGGGGACAGGAGTCTCTGTTCCGGCACGCCGCCGGGACGAGGAAATGCCCCCGGAAGGCTCCTCCATCGACACCACCGCCATCTTCATCACCGCTGTCTCCCATGAGGAGGGAGTAGTTCTCCATCGAGGCTAAGGGCTGTACCGGTAGTTATGTGGTTAATCTCTCTCCTATGTACTTCAATACAATAATCTCATGAGCTGCCTTACATGATTGAGATTCATATGATGATGCTTGTAATCTAGATGTCATTATGCTAGTCAAGTGGATTTTACTTATGTGATCTCCGGAGACTCCTTGTCTCACGTGTGTAAAGGTGACAGTGTGTGCACCGTGTGGGTCTCTTAGGCTATATTTCACAGAATACTTATTCACTGTTATGAATGGCATAGTGAAGTGCTTATTTATATCCCTTTATGATTGCAATGTGTTTTGTCTCACTATTTATCTATGTGCTACTCATGTGATGTTATTAAAGTAGTCTATTCCTCCTGCATGGTGTAATGGTGACGTGCATCGTGTGGTTCTTGTCGTAGATTATGATCATAATCTCTTGTAGTTTATGGAGTTGATTATCGCTATGATAGTATTGATGTGATTTATTCCCCCTTCATAGTATAAAGGTGACAGTGTATGCTATGTTAGTACTCGGTCTATTTTGCAAAGATCTATTATGCTCTAAGGTTACTTAAACATGAATATCGAATGTTGTGGAGCTTGTTAACTCCGGCATTGAGGGTTCGTGTAATCCTACGCAACGAATGGTGTTCATTATCAAACAAGAGTATATGTAGCACAAGGAAGAGAACTTATTTATTATGTGATCAATGTTGAGAGTGTCCACTAGTGAAAGTATGATCCCTAGGCCTTGTTTCCACCACAAAGAATTGCTTCCCACGCCAGCAAGCTATTTTCTGGCGCCGCTTGTTTATTGTTTTACTGCATCTTTACTTTCTGCAATTTTACCACCATCTATACCACCTGTGTTTTACTATCTCTTCGCCGAACTAGTGCACCTATACATCTGACAAGTGTATTAGGTGTGTTGGGGACACAAGAGACTTCTTGTATCGTGATTGCAGGGTTGCTTGAGAGGGATATCTTTGACCTCTTCCTCCCCGAGTTCGATAAACCTTGGGTGATCCACTTAAGGGAAAACTTGCTGCTGTTCTACAAACCCTCTGCTCTTGGAGGCCCAACACTCTACAGGAAAAGAAGCGTGAGTAGACATCAAACTATTTTCTGGCGCCGTTGCCGGGAGGAAAGGTAAAAGGTACTCACACTCCGGATCTCGGCTACTAAGCTATTTTCCGGCGCCGTTGTAAGTATTCGAAGCTATTTCCTTTATATCCTGCAATTGCATCTTTTGGTTTCTTGTTTACACTAGTTAGGCATAATGGAAGGTAACAATGAGCTTCTTATTCTATTTCCTGAGTTAAGACATGGATTGTTTGCGGCGAAAATTAAAAAACCTATGGAATCTTATTTGCATGCTATTAGCAATGATATTAGTATGAACGCTTTGAACACCATTGTTGTTAATGATATGGAAAATTCTAAGCTTGGGGAAGCTGGATTTGATGAGCATGATATTTTTAATCCCCCAAGCATTGAGGAGAAAATTTTCTTTGATGATACTTTGCCTCCTATTTATGATGATTATAATGATAGTGGTCTTTTGGTGCCGCCTACTATGGAGAGTAAATTTTATGACTATACTATGCCTCCTACACTTGATGAGAATAATAATGATAGCTACTTTGTTGAATTTGCTCCCACTAGAACTAATAAAATTGATTATTCTTATGTGGAGAGTAATAATTTTATGCATGTGGCTCATGACAAGAATGTTTCATGTGATAGTTATATTGTTGAGTTTGTTCATGATGCTACTGAAAGTTATTATGAGAGAGGGAAACATGGTTATATTCATCTTAATAATATTAAGTTTCCCCTCTTTATGTCGAGAATCTTGAAATTGCGCTTGTGTTGCCTTCCTATGCTTGTCACTTTGTTCTTCATGAATTTATTTGTGTACAAGATTCCTTTTAATAGGAAGTGGGTTAGACTTAAATGTGTTTTGAATTGTCTTCTTGATGTTCTCTTTTGCTTCAAATCTTAATTCTTGCAAGAGTACCATTAAAATTACTGAGCCCATCTTAATGGCTATAAAGAAAGAACTTCTTGGGAGATAACCCATGTGTTTATTTTACTACAGCAATTTTTGTTTTGTTGAGTCTTGGAAGTTGTTTACTACTGTAGCAACCTCTCCTTATCATGTTTTTTGTGCCAAGTAAAGTCTCTATGGTAAAGTTGATGCTAGATTTGGATTACTGCGCAGAAACAGATTTGCTGTCTGTCACGAATTTGCGCAGAAGTCTCTGTAGGTAACTCAGAAAAATCTGCAAATTTACGTGTGTGATCCTCAGATATGTACGCAACTTTCATTAGTTTTGAGTTTTTCCGTTTGAGCAAGTTAAGTGCCCCTGCCAAATTCGTCTTTACGGACTGTTCTGTTTTTGACAGATTCTGCCTTTTATTTCGCATTGCAGCTTTTGCTATGTTGAATGAGTTTCTTTGTTCCATTAACTTTCAGAAGCTTTGTGCAATGTCCAGAAGTGTTAAGAATGATTGTGTCACCTCTGAACATGTGAATTTTTATTATGCACTAACCCTCTAATGAGTTTGCTTGAAGTTTGGTGTGGCAGAAGTTTTCAAGGGTCAAGAGAGGAGGATGATATATGATCAAGAAGAGTGAAAAGCCTAAGCTTGGGGATGCCCCGTGGTTCATCCCTGCATATTTCAAGAAGAATCAAGCGTCTAAGCTTGGGGATGCCCAAGGCATCCCCTTTTTCATCAACTTATCAGGTTTCTTCTATTGAAACTATATTTTTATTCAGTCACATCTTATGTACTTTACTTGGAGCGTCTGTGTGCTTTTATTTTCGTTTTGTTCTCTGAATAAGTTCATCCTTGTGTGGGAGAGAGACACGCTCCGCTTTTTCATATGAACACATGTGTTCTTAGCTTTTAATGTTCAAGGGCGAAAGTTGATCGCTTCACTTGTTGTTATTCTGTTGGAATCAGAAAATGCTTCATATGGTCTTGAATAATTTGATACTTGGCAATTGTTTTGAGCTCTCATAAATCATGTTTAAGCTCTTGCATCATGTAGTTAAGTCTAGTAGTGGAGAACTACCTAGAGCTTGTTGAAATTTGGTTTGCATGATTGGTCTCTCTAAGGTCTAGATATTTTCTGGTAAAGTGTTTGAGCAACAAGGAAGACAGTGTAGAGTCTTATAATGCTTGCAATATGTTCTTATGTAAGTTTTGCTGTACCGGTTTATACTTGTGTTTGCTTCAAACAACCTTGCTAGCCTAAGCCTTGTACTGAGAGGGAATACTTCTCGTGCATCCAAACACCTTGAGCCAAAACATATGCCATTTGTGTCCACCATATCTACCTACTATGTGATATTTCCTGCCATTCCAAGTAAATACTTCATGTGCTACCTTTAAACAATTCAAAAGCTATTATCTCTTATTTGTGTCGATGTTTTATAGCTCATGAGGAAGTATGTGGTGTTTTATCTTTCGATCTTGTCATTTACTTCAGACTTTCACAATGGACTAGTGGCTCATCCGCTTATCCAATAATTTTGCAAAAAGAGCTGGCAATGGGGTTCCCAGTCCCAATTAATTAACTTGCATCAATAATTCTCTTCACATGTTTTGCTCTGATATATCAGTAAGCAACTTAAATTTGCAAATAGACACTCCTCCATGGTATGTGAATGATTGGAAGGCACCCGAGGATTTGGTTACCCATGGCTTGTGTAAGCAAAGGTTGGGGGGAGTGTCATCTCATAAATAAAACTAAAGTACATGTGTAAACAAAAGAGAAGAGGGATGATCTACCTTGCTGGTAGAGATAACGTCCTTCATGGGAGCCGCTCTTGAAAGTCTGGTTGATAAGGTAGTTAGAGTACCCATTACCATTCGTTGACAACAATAAACACCTCTCAAAATTTTACTTTTATGCTCTCTATATGATTTCAAAACTTGAAAAGCTCTAGCACATGATTTAATCCCTGCTTCCCTCTGCGAAGGGCCTTTCTTTTACTTTATGTTGAGTCAGTTTACCCATTTCCTTCCATCTTAGAAGCAAACACTTGTGTCAAATGTGCATTGATTCTTACATACTTGCTTATTTGCATTCATCATATTACTCTGTGTTGACAATTATCCATGAGATATACATGTTGAAAGTTGAAAGCAACTGCTCAAACTTATATCTTCCTTTTTGTTGCTTCGATGCCTTTACTTTGAATTTATTGCTTTATGAGTCAACTCTTATGCAAGACTTTTTGATGCTTGTCTTGAAAGTACTATTCATGAAAAGTTTTGCTATATGTCATCTATTTGTCAAACTATAGATATTGCTTTGAATCACTTCATTCATGTTATATGCTTTACAATAATGTTGATCAAGATTATGATGGTAGCATGTCACCTCAGAAATTATTTGTGTTACCGTTTACCTACTCGAGGACGAGTAGGAACTAAGTTTGGGGATGCTGATACGTCTCCAACGTATCTATAATTTCTGATGTTCCATGCTTGTTTTATGACAATACCTACATGTTTTGTTCACACTTTATGATGTTTTGATGCGTTTTCCGAACTAACCTATTGACGAGATGAAGTTCTGTTTTCTGCTGTTTTTGGTTTCAAATCCTAGTAAGGAAATATTCTCGAATCGGACGAAATCAACGCCTAGTACCCTATTTTCACCGGAAGCTTCCAACACCCGAGAGTCAGCAGAGGGGGCCACAGACCCACCACACATGGTGGCGGCGCGGCTAGAGGGGGGGGGCGCCGGCCTGTTGTCTGGCCCCACCAGGGCCCCTCCGAGGCTCCCCTTTCGCCTATATAAGGTCCCTTACCTAAAACCCCGATACGAATAAGCCACGGTACGAGAAACCTTCCAGAGCCGCCACCATCGCCGAAGCCAAGATCTGGGGACAGGAGTCTCTGTTCCGGCACGCCGCCGGACGGGAAGTGCCCCCGGAAGGCTCCTCCATCGACACCACCGCCATCTTCATCATCACCGCTGTCTCCCATGAGGAGGGAGTAGTTCTCCATCGAGGCTAAGGGCTGTACCGGTAGCTATGTGGTTAATCTCTCTCCTATGTACTTCAATACAATAATCTCATGAGCTGCCTTACATGATTGAGATTCATATGATGATGCTTGTAATCTAGATGTCATTATGCTAGTCAAGTGGATTTTACTTATGTGATCTCCGGAGACTCCTTGTCCCACGTGTGTAAAGGTGACAGTGTGTGCACCGTGTGGGTCTCTTAGGCTATATTTCACAGAATACTTATTGTTATGAATGGCATAGTGAAGTGCTTATTTATATCCCTTTATGATTGCAATGTGTTTTGTATCACTATTTATCTATGTTCTACTCATGTGATGTTATTAAAGTAGTCTATTCCTCCTGCATGGTGTAATGGTGACAGTGTGTGCATCGTGTGGTTCTTGTCGTAGATTATGATCATAATCTCTTGTAGGTTATGGAGTTGATTATCGCTATGATAGTATTGATGTGATTTATTCCCCCTTCATAGTATAAAGGTGACAGTGTGTATGCTATGTTAGTACTCGGTCTATTTTGCAAAGATCTATTATGCTCTAAGGTTACTTAAACATGAATATCGAATGTTGTGGAGCTTGTTAACTCCGGCATTGAGGGTTCGTGTAATCCTACGCAACGAATGGTGTTCATTATCAAACAAGAGTATATGTAGCACAAGGAAAAGAACTTATTTATTATGTGATCAATGTTGAGAGTGTCCACTAGTGAAAGTATGATCCCTAGGCCTTGTTTCCACCACAAAGAATTGCTTCCCACGCCAGCAAGCTGCCGCCGCTTGCTGTTTTACTGCATCTTTACTTTCTGTTTACCACCATCTATACCACCTGTGTTTTACTATCTCTTCGTCGAACTAGTGCACCTATACATCCGACAAGTGTATTAGGTGTGTTGGGGACACAAGAGACTTCTTGTATCGTGATTGCAGGGTTGCTTGAGAGGGATATCTTTGACCTCTTCCTCCCGAGTTCGATAAACCTTGGGTGATCCACTTAAGGGAAAACTTGCTGCTGTTCTACAAACCTCTGCTCTTGGAGGCCCAACACTGTCTACATGAAAAGAAGCGTGAGTAGACATCAGTACACGAAGTAGGCGAGGAAGACCCGGCGGCGTGACGAAAACCATGCGCGGATGGAGGTGACCCACGCCGAAGGGGCGGCGCTGTGGTGGCATCGGACGTCGTCGATGCGCGGGGGACAGCGAAGGTGGCCGCGTGCGGCGACGCCACGGCCCGAGGGGCCGGCGGCGCAGGCGCGAGTCGGTGCAGCGGCGGGAGACCACCAGCGACGTACACGCCTCGGAAGGCGCGTCGGAGGCCAGTAGCGTGGACCAAAGGCGGCGGCGCTGCGGCCCGATAGGGCAACGCAGCGGCAACCCGTTGCTCAATAGGTGGTAGGTGCGTGCTCTGGGACGTGCTTGGCGTAGACGTGCGCGGGATCGGTTGATCAGACCGACGGCGCCACTGCACGTGCCATGGCGTGGACGACGCGCCGCAGATCGGAGTCGTTGGCGCGTGCGGCGATGGCGGCCGACGGCGATGGAACCGGCAGGCGAAGGCGGCTGGGCTGCGACGCAAACGCCGTCCCATGTGCATCGCGTGCAGCCGTGCCCCACGGTAGATGGAGGCAGGCAAGCCGGCCGCGGCAGCCTACCAAGGCAGACGCTGCAGCTAGCCAGCGAGTCGACCGCGGTGGCCGGCGTAGGACGGATGATGGAGGAGATCCGGGGCAAAGTCGACGCCGAGGTTGGAGTAGAGGCGCGTGGTGACGGCGGCGGTGGGCGACTCAATCCGATCTATGATCGGCAAAACCAAAAAAGAAAACGCCGGTCAAGCGACCAACGGAGCAAAAAGAAAACCAATCTACGGATTGGAAAAAAAAGACTCGAGGGCAGCGGATCAACGAATCGGCGGACGAACCCTCATACGGGTTGCGCGGCCCCGGAGTAGATCATGGAGATCGACCTCCCCGGGGGCGGCGCGGCGCGGAAGCTTGGGCGGCGGCTAGGTTAGGATCGGCACCACTCTGATACCATGTTGAACGATAGAGAGAGGTTTGGCGTAAGATGTTGGATGATGTACTGAACCTCTCGGACGAGTATATATAGGGGTACAAGTCTTGGGAGCCAAGAAGGCTATCCTAGAGATAAGGCAGGAGATGATTACAAATCATATAGTACCAAATACACATATACAAAATATATCTCTAACACTCACATAAGTACCGAAGCCACTACAGCTTCTACAACAAAGTTCATCAATGTAAAATAAGGTGGCACATTAATCATGATTCTGTAACTAATTAATAGTTCAACCCCAATACATCATTCTGTATTAATATGAACATAATAAATCTATCATTTGGTGGTTATGAGGGTTATTGAACCCCAATCAGCAATGATCAAATCTCAGGTTTAACGTATTATGTGTCTCGTTAAGTTAGAATATTCTTTCAGTCGTGAGGTGGTGTTCCATAAATCTTGAAGTTCTGCAACTCCAACCTTTAGTAGGCATGTGTAAGTGCGTATTTGCGGCGGTGCTGTGTGTGCATGCCTCTATGTTTTTACCTGATGCTCTCAAAATTACTAGTACTAAATAAATAGGGTAGTAATTTGCAAGGTTCATAATAATGATTGCCAGGTCTCCAACAAAATCTGAAAACCTTGCTTCCTTCATCTATGCTTAGTGATGGTTGAACCAAAGAAAAATTAAAACCAAACAAGTCAAAACGATATATCTTGTGTTGGAATAATAGGCAATTTGCAGGAAAATTTAACGCCATAAACCTCCTCCATTTGTCAATATGTTCTCAATTTGTCCAAATCACCACCAAGGGGGTCCCTCCATTTATCCAATTTTGTCAATAATTTCATTTCCAATTTTGTCCCTACATCTGCAACTTCAGGGTGATCTAGTCGAGCACATATAGGCACAAAACTTGGTAATTTCATTTTCATGTGTGTGGTGCACATGTATTTGTAGTTTTTTTTTTAATTTGAAGAGTTGTTGAATCTACATGTCTGACAATAGTTATGTTTGAAATCATACGTCTCATAAGAAAATGAGAAAAATAGGAAAATGGACAGATGAGGATGTCCTTGGTTTCCATGGCAGACGTTTTCCACCCCATCTGTCTGAACATCTCCACCATATGAACAAATGAAGCGTCCCACTGTGATTTTTTTTTTTCACTTTGCACATAGTAATTCCATGATTGCCATGGGGAGTAATCACTTGATACATATGTATACCGTGTAATCGGCAGGTTATCTTGTGCAGTTACTACAGAGCGTAGGCAGGAATGGGCACTCTCCGTTCTAGCCGCTCATGCTTAGCTCGGCGGTGAACGGGGCTCATCGGAACAGCTAAGGATGCAGACTAGTATCTTGCTCGATCTGAGCGATGTCCTCGTCGTCGACAGTGACAACGGTCAGGTCCTCGTCCAGGGACGACGCCGAGACGGTCCTCGACAGCGTGCACACCGTGTTGGTCTCGTGGTCGGTCTCCTCGTAGATGGTCGTGTCGAGGGAGCAGACCGACCTCGACGTGAGCGTCCCGTTCCGCGAGAAGAGCGGGTTGTGCCTCCTGTCCTTGATCCTCTTGCACCAGCTGTGGAGGGAGTCCCTGACGCCCTCGGAGACCAGTGACTTCTTGAACTTGGATCCCATCTGCAAGTTTCGTCGAAACAAGAAACGTGAACAAGGGAACAGCATATGACCTGCCTACCTAGTCTACTGTAACAGCTTAAGGAAACAGAATGCCCCCACGAGAAAACAATTCAATACTGCAATCGGTTGACAGTAATCTGATGAAATAGGTGGTTCAAAACTTAAATTTTAGGTTTTGTCATTATAGAATACCTGGGAAATAATCACGTTAAGGGGCAGCGTGCTGTAGCTGCACCAGACCTGAACTAGCAGCCTGCAATGCACAGAAGAAAAGCTACATGAGTCCCGAGTCAACAGACTAGTATATGTATTAAAATGTTTCTACATACGACAATCAGAAATTCCATTTGTCTGTAGTTCATACCAAATTGTAGATAATTTTCATTAAATTCATTTGATTTTTAAAGTAAATTGTCATAAAAACTAATGCCAAACATGGATATGTGGCAGTTTCCTCATACAATATGTCAAATGAATATATGGAGATGCTGACATCAGTCATGACTCACAACATATTCATTTTTTGGAACTTACCCAGAAACCAAGCGAATAACAACCATGTATTGGTTCTTCATGAAGCAAGAATTCGCACTCAGTTCCCACTGCACATGATGAATGCAAATTAGTAAACAACCAACGATGCTGTAAGGATGGTATGTGAAATGCACCTAATAATCCATAGGAACTTCCATCTATGAACTATGAAGTGATGACAGGTCATGTTACTTTCTTTTCTCTTGGCCTACAGAGTTGTTTAGTTGGCAGCTTTTGCAAACACTTTGTGCTTAGCTCTAATAACCTAAGCTGTGATCCAGATTCAAAAAGATTCGGTGATCCAGCAGCTTCCTTACATCTCGTGCTAATGCCTATTAATCCAAAACAGTATATAACTGAGCACAGATTAAAAAAAAATGATTCTCACCAGAAACCATAAGAATGTCGCCATCTCAAACGCATTCTGAAAGCAAGAGTAAAAGTTAGGATGTGGAACATGTTCAAGCAGGAATGTGTTCAAGGCATCACAACAATATCTACGATAGTAAGAGAGATCACCTGAAATGATATGAATTGTATAAGCCACCACAGGACCCGAGGTTTTCCAAACCAGAAGAGATCATCGCGCAGTTTCAGTTGAGTCCCAACATTTGTGGCTGTTGCCTCAACAACCTCCAGCGCCAACTGAGCGACAACATGCTGCAGCTCAGTGCCCACAAGCAGGACGAGCTTTGAACATTTTGAAGTTGGGTAATTAGGCCAACACATAAAACGAAAAAAGTCATTAACTGGGTCTAGAACTGTGGTTAAGAAATTTGGGTAATACTTACAATAACAGGGACAAATGATAGCCAGAAATATATATTAAGACCTGCAATTAATAAAAAGTGGCAGACCTTAAATCAGGATTAAAGCTAACAAGCAGATATCTAGGTGTGTGATAAAGTAACAGGGAGGTAGTACCATGAACATTGACAAATATGCATATTATGGCATACGCCCAAAGTGGCCAACTGTACAACAAATAGAATGTTAGCTCACGTATAATATGTACCAAGTAAATCCTACACAACTGAAAGCAGGTATCATAGTTTAATCGAGATCCAAGAAGGATACATGTTCAGATTTCTTCATCTCATAATCTGTGTTGGCAATCACGATATTATTTTGTTATGTACCAACTATCACCTGGTACACATACACAAGTATTTCAAAGTTTAGAGAGAACAGAGATTGGATTTGAGGTTACACAGGAGATGGGAGAGAATAAGGACTGGGATACGCCAAAGCAGATGAGATCAAAGCATTTTTTTTCAGTTCACTTCCTTCTCAAATTGTTGTTGTTGCTTTTCTACTGCACTGGTTCTCCTGGCTCCTGCTGTAACCAACAGCTACATGCATCACATCCCATTGTCATAACCTAACTAGCAAGTCTCTCATTGCTTCTCATGCTTGTCGTGAGGAGTTTGTACAAACATAATCCTTGGTACCAATGTGGTGTTCGACCCACACATAAGGCCAGTGCATCGGAAAACGAATAAATATTATATTCGGTGTAAAGAATCAGGATCACCTAAGCAAACACATTGCACGTTAAGCCTAATGGAAGAGACTTTTCATACCAGGATACATACTTTGAACTAAGCACTCCAGAAAAGATAAGTTTGTCTGATCTTGATGAAAAGCAGAGAAGCGCATAATGAGTGCAGGTTCAGTTTTATTACCTGATACCAACACTTCCATTGTAATCATCTTCCATGCTCCGTACCATGTATTTGTGGAAGTCGTATGAAGTCGGCAACTTATGATACTGAGAAAAAATTAGATAAGCAATCACAACACATTGTAGGAGTGATTTAGAACCAAGATTCTAGTAAACAAGAAGATCCCAAAGGGTGGGGTGAGGAGCACTTACTGTAATAAAGCCCAATCTTAATGCCATATAATCTGATTTTTTAATAGAACCCTTGAATTGGCGCAGAAAGCACAGCTGCAACATTTCCAGATTTACTAGAGCATATTAGAAATGTTAAAATTCAAATGCATTCACTGATCACATAGGACATATCATATATCAACAAGCTATATCACAAAGCTTTTGCCAGTTTACAAAAAATCTACAAGTCATCACAGAGAGCAAAGTGTAGTTGTGTATATAGGATATAGCCTAGTTAAATAGCTGCAACAGTTCAATCACGTGAATCATTTGCCCTTTTAGTACAACAATAATATTTGACTTTGTTTTCAATAAAAATCTAGTACACCCATAAGGTAAATTTTAAGGGAAAATAAAGCACAAGCATACTAAGTTACTAGCATCCAACAGGCTCGCGAGGAATAAAATGCAGTAAGAATCAGTAAAAGCTCAACACTGCAGCAAACTTACCATCCATAGAAGTATTTTACTTTTGCTCCATGGGTGAGATGCATGATGAAAGACAAAGGTCGATTGCCTCCGCATAATCTTTCTCTTAGCTGAGAGACAGAGAGAGAAACGTCTCAGGTAGAACAAGCAAACATTAGTAAGCTAATGTATCACTAGTACAACAATAAGGAGCATCCCTTTTCACTTGACCTTACGTTGCAACTGCTCCCTGGAGAGTGTACATGCTTGTGTTTCCCACTTCCTCCAGCTATATATCTGTAAGAAATCGCTAGTAAACAAGTAGAGACTGTCGCTGTGAGTGATCAATACTGAATAACAGAGACATACCTTAATCATCGACAGAACCACTGTCACAAAACTGTAGAGCACATGAGTGAACCCAAGAATAAACAAAAAACGATGCAGCTGCTCAAGACCCTCATAGGAAACAAAAGGTTCATGGCCCTGAAAGCAGAGAAAAAGACAGCCAGATCAGCAAAGGCGCCGTTTTGGCCCAAAATTTGATTCCATGGAAGTCAGTCAATTCTACATTTACCTCACTGCAAGTATCAGCCGATGGGCTGCCAGATAGGATTCTAGCAATGTGGGTGTGGTTAGCGGTGCTTTCCCCTTGTTGCACTAGGTCGCCGAAATCGTTCTCCGTGCACATGTAGAATCTCTTGGTGAAGAGCGTCGACGGCACGCAGATCTCCGATATCCACCTGGCCGTCTGGCTCAGCAGCAGCGAGATCACGCCGAGCAGCATCATCTCTGCAAGTAAGACATGGTTCCCCTCTGTTCAGGCATTCATTCAAACACCTTACAGGCGACAGCAACAGTAGCAAATAAAGCGGGTTTTTTTTTTGTTGTAAAAGTCCAGAGCTTCCATCATGACACTTGACAAGTGAACGTGACAGTAATGTTCAAATCCAATGCAGCGAAACGATATTGGTCAGAGTTCATGGCCGTGGGTGCAACCTTCGCGGATCTTCTCGAGCGCGGCGAGCATGGCCTTCCGCTTCGTCTTCCGGAGCCACTGCGCATCAACCAAGCACAAGATCAGCTATGTACTAGCTTCCACTAACCAAGCAAGGCAAGCAGGCAAAGCTCAGTTGGCAATGACTTACCTTGGCTAGGCGTGACAACGCTCGCTCGAGGAGGAAGCACGCGGCGACCATGAGCGTGGTGACCGTTGCCACCGACCACGTCGGCGTCTCCGCCAGTGACCTCCCCTCATCCTCCATCCGCCTCTACCAACACCGTGCCGCCACCGATCTGCAGCTCGCTAGCTAGCTCCGGTGCCTCCGCCGCATTGACGAGGAGAGGGAGGCGGCACGGATGCGGGGATAGTTAATGCGGATCGAGGGAGGGGGAGGTGGACGCGGTCGGCGCCGGATCGGAGAGGAAGCAGCACGTGAAGAGCCGAACCAAGAATCTGGGCTGCCAACGGAGCTGCTAAGTTTGACTTGGAGAACGAATGAACTGAATGCCCAAATTCGGTAAAAGATTGCCCAACTTTTTGCTCGGATTGGCACGAAACCGAACGGATTGCCTTGCCTCTGTTGGTACGAGCTGGATTCGGTAGCAGCTACTGATTGAGAAACCGCTTTCGGGCTGAACGAATCCGCGGGGTAGCAGCTAGAGCTAGGTGGTGGTGAGTGAATGAGCAAGGTACAGTGAAGGGTGGTGAAGCAGAGCAGTGGCACATGGGCAGCACTATTGATGCGTTATTTGAATTAATGGCTTCTAGAAGATTAGTAGTGGTACTCCGTAATGCAGTGGAAGTTACGGCATCTCCAACGCCCCCGGCGACCCAAACGGAGGCCGTCTGTTTTGGGCCATTTGCTAACCGGGCGGACATCCGGACAGCGACTCCCTATTTGCTTGTTCGTTTGAGTCGCAAAGAAAAATTAAAAATAAAGGAAAATATTTAAATTAAACATATGCCCTATTTTGGGCAAATTTGTACATATGCCCTATTTTTGGCAAATTTAACTACCAAAAGAAGCCCTCTTTATGGGCTTTAAAATTAAAAACAAATAAAAAACCTACTATTAGGGTTTGGTCGAGGACGCGGTGGCCGCCGGTGCGCCGCCTAGTCCCTGTGGCTGCCGCGTCGCTGCCGACGACGTCCCGGCGGCGAGGCGTGTTGTGGCTCGACCGCGCCGGGGACTCGGGGCCTCCTCCTGGCGGAGCGGGTTCGGAGTCGCCCCGTCGCCCGCTCGGGCGCTCCTCCCCGAGGCGCAGCTCCTCCTCCTGCGGCGAGGCGCCCGCCTTCGCGCTCTCATCTCGCGGCGCCGGCCTCCTGCGCTCGGGTCCTCACGGCGGAGCATGGCCTCCTCCTGTCGCCGCCGCGCCGCTGCCTCCTCCGCGCGGGCCTCGTCGAGCAAGGCCCAGGCTTCGGCGTCCTCGACCGCCTGCCGGGCCTCCTCCTCCATCGCGAAGGTGCGAATGGCCGCCACGAGATGCGGCCACATCGGCTCCTCCTTTGTCGCCGACAGCGCCAGAGCGACGCGGAGGTCGGGGTCTTCCTCCGGGGACTTCGGCTTTGGCAGCAGCAGCGGCGCGGGTTGCGACATTATCACGCCGCCGCGGGTGGCCTCTCCGATGTGGAGACTGCCGCGGTTTCCTCCGGCCCGCAGCGCCGGCGGAGGACGGCGGCTGCTGCTGGCATCGCCGTCGTTGGTGTTGAAGGATAGAGAGGAAGAGAGATTGGCGGAATATGATGGATGTATTATTGAGCCTCATGGGCGAGTATATATAGGCATACAAGGGACTGACTTGGAGTAGAAGACAAGAAACAAATCTATCCCTACCTAATCTATCCCTATACCAAATATATCTCTAACACTCCCCGCAGTCGTAGCGGTAGTGACGTGAACAACAGTAGCGTCGCGACGGTCAGACTGGAGATAAACCGAAGGACCCCGTAAGGCTGACACCCCGCGCCGTAGCGAGAGCGTCGTGGACGGAGTTGTGTCGCGGATGCTTGGACAGAGAGGAGGGGTGAGGCGCAAGCGAGGTGGTAGCCCTTTATGCCGATGTCGAGGTAGCCGAGAGCGTGGATGCTGCAGCCTTGGTCGAGGGAGCCGCGCGAGGAATTGCCGTGGTCGATGTCGTGGGCGGGTGCCGGTGTCGATGTAGCCGCAAGCGCGTAGTGCGCGAGGAGAGTGACGGAGACGCGTCGAGGCAGTCATGGAGGTTGTCGATGCCGAAGTCGATGCAGTCCGAGCCATCGAGGACGAGGGCGCCCTTTTGTCGTGAACCAAGCGCACGTCGGACGAAGGCATACATACTCCGTAACCGAGTACGCGTCGGGCAGTCGTAGAGGCGATGCCGAAGAAGACGTTGTCGAAGCCGATGAAGACGATACGTCCGGCGCGAGTTTGCCAGACTCGGGACGAAGGCACTTCCGGTGTTGCCGCACCGGGCATGCGAGGGGCAGGGACCATCATGAACTTGTCGCCATGTCAGAGGGACTAGCAGAGGAGGCCTCCGGAAGCGTCGTGGTCGCAGATCGACGGAGAGATGCCGACGCTGCCCACGGTTCTCGAAGTAGAGTAGCAGGTGGTGTAGACGGGGACGAGGCGATGACACGGGCGACGAAGTTGAGACGTTTGGAGACGTAGAAGGCGGCTAACCCAGCGGTGACCAGGGGTGGTCATGCTGGACGCCTAGACGGCGTTGCGGTGGTCGGCGAGCCCAGCGCGACCTGAAGTGGTTTGCGAGCCCAGCGGCGACCGTGGGGCGCGCGGCGACACGAAGTAGGCGAGGAAGACCCAGCGGCGTGACGAAGACCATGCGCGGACGGAGGCGACCCGCGCCGAAGGGGCGGCGCTGTGGTGGCCTCGGACGTCGATGCGCGGGGACGGCGAAAGTGACCGCGTGCGGCGACGCCACGACCCGAGGCCGGCGTAGCCGCAGGCGCGAGTCGGTGCAGCGGCGGACGCCACCGCGACGTACGCGCCTCGAAGGCGTGTCGTTGGCTAGCGCGTGGACCAAAGGCGGCGGCGCTGCGACCCGAAGGGGCGACGCAGCGGCAACCCGATGCTCGATCGGTGGTAGGCGCGTGCTCGGGGACGTGCTTGGCGCGACGTGCGCAGGGTCGGTTGATCAGACCGACGGCGGCACGATACGCGCCATGGCGTGGACGGCGCGCAGATCGGAGTCGATGGCGCTGTTGTCGAGGTAGTCCCGGGCGATGGCGGTGGAGACGAACCAGCGATGGAGACCGCGCGAGCGAGACAGCCTGCTGTGTCGCACGTAGGGGCGCCCCGTGTGCGGCGCGTGCGGCTGCGCCGTGCGGTTGATGGCCGGTGCAGGTCGATGCCGTTGTCGGAGTAGAGGCGCAAGAGGACGACGGCGATGGGCGACTCAATCCGATCAATGATCGGTAAACCAAAAAGAAAACGCCGGTCGAGCGACCGGCGGAGCAAAAAGAAAACCAATCTACGGATTGGAAAAAAAAATACTCGAGGGCAGCAGATCAACGGATCGGCGGACGAACCCTGCGCGGCCCCGGAGTAGATCATGGAGATCGACCTCCCCGGGGGCGGCGCGGCGGAAGCTTGGGCGGCGGCTAGGTCAAGGAGCGTGCCGCTCTGATACCATGTTGAAGGATAGAGAGGAAGAGAGATTGGCGGAATATGATGGATGTATTATTGAGCCTCATGGGCGAGTATATATAGGCGTACAAGGGACCGACTTGGAGTAGAAGACAAGAAACAAATCTATCCCTACCTAATCTATCCCTATACCAAATATATCTCTACTTGGCGCGGAGCGAAGCGTTCTTCGGGCCATGCCATTGCGCGTGCGCAAGGAAGCGTCGAGTGGAGATCTGAGGGGAGTGGACTGGACATGAACAAATCCCTCCAGTCCACATTTAAAATGACGCCCGCGGTCACCGACAGCTGGGCCCAAGGGAGACGAGCAGGCGAGCATCCGGATGCGACCGGACGCCGCGTGCCATCCGCGGCCACGCAAATCTAGTCCGGATTTGGGCCGGGTTTGCGTCGTTCCGGACGCCACGGCCATCCACATTTGCGGTGTGTGGCCGCATTGGGCCGCGGATTTGTCCGGTTGGACCCATCCGGATGCGCGGGCGCGGGATGAGTCACTGCGTTTAGATGCCCTTAAGACCATCTCCAACCCGTAAGCCCGGATGAGTTAAATCGGACAAAAACACGGCTCAGCATGCGAACCCATTCCTAAAACGGATGGGCGCGGCGTCCGGGACGACCCAAACCCTGCCCAAATCCGAGCCTTGTTTTGTGGCCGCGGACTCCGAGTGCTAGCCGCTCGTGTCCTCCCCTTTCCTCCCTAGCCCACGTGTCATATGGACATAGCATCATTTTCATTAAAATTAAATATATTACATTTTCTTAGTACTACTACTAGCCTAGCTACCGACTCGCCACCGTGGTCGTGGATTTCACTCGACGCGGACGGTCTGTACGCGTGAGGATTCCACTCCAGCTTTAAGAGCTGGGTGGCCCGGCGGCGTCCTACATCCGACGTTCCTCCGCGGCCGCCCTCCTCCTGGCCGTCCTGGCAGCTTGCGCGCGCTCGCGCTCCGCCTCCTGCTCCGTTACGGGTCGCTTCCTCCACAACCCGAGCTCCCACACAACGCGCTCGGCGCGTTTCCACAACGTCCCGTGCCTCGAGGCGGACGCGGCCGGCGTCCCGAGTCTCGTGGTTCGCCTGCTGGCGACGCCGCCGATCTTGGTGGCCGAGCTCCGCCTCCGCAGCCTCCTCGTTGGCGCGCCGGTCGGGCGAGGGCAGTTGGAGGAGGCGGCGGGCTGCTTGCTGAGCGATGAGCTCGTTCTTCCAACCGATGTGGTCGCCTAAACGGCGGCGACCGGCCCGGACGGAGGCCTCGTGCTCCCTCGTCTCGCGCGTGAGCTCGGCGAGACGCTCCTCGATGGTGACGTTGAGCTTCGCCATCTCGCGCTCGTGGATGGCCTCCTCCCCATCGGCGTCCGCGACGGCATCCGCCTCCTCCTCGACGGCGGGGTCGGGGCCCTCCTCCGCGGCCAAAAGTGGACTTTCTTCAATTAGTATCAACCAGATGTATTATATGACTGTAATTTACGGAAGAGACATTTTTATACGAACCATGATATTTTTTTACGAAATATTGTATTGACAGTACAGATGTTAATGCTTACATTTACATCTATAAACACACTTACATCCTTCCTTTATAACCACTTTTGAAAGGTTGTCGTAATTTCCGTGTAGGTCCACCGTCCGTATAGCCATATATAGATTTATATGGCGCATGTTGTGTTCTACCTTGTTTTTATATGTATCTACAGTCACGTGAGTGTACCGAAATAGAAAAGCCCTATAAAAATCATGCATAGCATACGCCAAACGGATTGATCAGCCTAAAAATTGGCCGCTCTATGTTGCTCCGAATCCGACTCTTGTAATCTACTCCGAGACCAACACGTACAGCTAGGCTGATATAAATATTGCCGGAGCAAGCGCTCTCATTGTCGTACACTTCTATTCCTCAAACGTACAGTTCCTTGCCTGCAATCCAATTTCGGCAACACGTACGTATCCTGCCGGGAATTGATCAAGCGCGCCTCTTTGCGGACCGCAATTACAAGCCTGATGGCGTCCATTGTCGAGGACATCAGCCACGACGGTGACTACCTGCATCTGCCGTCCGTCGAGAAAGAGGACGCCGACGACTACACAGACCTGCCATCTCAAGAAGAGAAAGAAGAGGAAGAGGAACAAGAGGAGCAAGAAAAAGAGAAGGAGCAAGAAGAGGAAGAGAAACAAGAGGAGCAAAAAGAAGAGAAGGATCAAGAAGAGGAAGAGGAAGAAGAGGAGGAGGAAGAGGAAGACGGGCTCGAGTACATTCGTCCGGAGGAATTTCTGGCCTTTGTGCTGTCTATGAACCTTGAAAGCTACAGACTCGCGGATCGAATAGAGGCGCAAAACGCTGCGGAGAGCACGCTCGACGCCACCCCAAGCATCGGCGTCGTGGGTGCTTCAGAAATCAGAGTTTGGAAGGGCGGTGGCCGAGGCGCTGGAGACGGTGGAGGCACCGTCTGACGGTCGCGACTTCCCGATCTGCTTGCAGGACGATGACACAGCGGCGTGGAAGGAGACCCCGTGCGGGCACCGGTTCCACAGACGGTGCGTCGAGAAGTGGCTTCAGGCGAAAGGGAGCTGCCCGATGTGCCGGAGTCAGCTGGTGGCCATGATTCCCACCGCCGCCGCCACAAGTACGGCTCCAGAAATAGAGCAGTCAGTTTCCGTGGACTTCTATGATCGGGTCATTGCCAGCTCCGCTCTCACGGAGGAGGATTAGCTGCTTAATTAATTAGCTAGAGAAAGTGATGCTGCTGCTTACGATGGTTTTTACTTGTAATAGAGAAGACCTGATATAATGATATTGATCATAGCAGTGGCGGAGGACGGAAAAAATTGAGGTCGGGCGAAATTTTGAACCTAAAAAAATGACGTAAAAGAATAAACTTTCTCAACACATTAATAGTTTATATGACGGTAAGAATAGTCACTTAGTACTATGTTAATAGCAACATGTTCAAATATAAATATAGCCTACAAATGTACCGATAATAAAACTTAATGCCGTCTAGAAGTTCCAGGCAATGGCAAAGCTCTACCTTCCTTTTGAAAATACTTTTTAATTTCACCAAGATCAAGACTTTTGAATATCCCTCGCTCGATGTAGCACACCATCAAATCATTAAGCCAACCATCTAACATCTTGTTGCGCAACTCAGTCTTGATAATCTTCATAGCTGAGAATGCTCTTTCAACTGTTGTCGTCCCCACCGGTAAAAGCAATAAGCCTTATCCTTGTCCACACTATATTCCAGCCAATCATATTGCTTATACGGTTATACCATTTTGGTAGAAAGGATCTCTTATCTCTATTTGGGGGAAAATTATGCTGAGATGGCTGCGTGTTGCCTGCCAAAACCCACCGGCGAGCAGTGGTTAAGCAACACGAAGAGCCGGGAGGCTTCCAAGACTGCAGGGGGTCCTGGTCCCTCGACGTCGTCCCGCAGTCCTGCACACGTCCTAGCGGTTGCAAGGACGTGCCACCTGACCTATACCTGGTCGAAGGTGTTGGATTGCTTCGATTAGTTTCCTGCATGGCAGACACGTAAACATTAAATACGAGCCCTATCGGCTCTCAGGTTGCCCTGTGGATCGGCTCAAAGAGCCGATCGCCCCATGGTTCACGTCGGGTGATGCGCGTAAATGTACACGTCCGTTGGGAACCCCAAGAGGAAGGTATGATGCGCACAGTAGCAAGTTTTCCCTCAGAAAGAAACCAAGGTTTATCGAACCAGAGGAGCCAAGAAGCACGTTGAAGGTTGATGGTGGCGAAATGTGATGCGCAACAACAGGGATTCCGGCGCCAACGTGGAATCTGCACAACAAAACCAAAGTACTTTGCCCCAACGAAACAGTGAGGTTGTCAATCTCACCGGCTTGCTGTAACAAAGGATTAAACGTATCGAGTGGAAGATGTTTGCAAAGAAAACAAAAAACACAATTGCAGATTGTATGCTATGTAAAGAATAGGACCGGGGTCCACAGCTCACTAGAGGTGTCTCTCCCATAAGATAAAAGCATGTTGGGTGAACAAATTACAGTCGGGCAATTGACAAAATAGAGAAAGGCATAACAATGCATATACATGATATGATAAATATAGTGAGATTTAATTGGGCATTACGACAAAGTACATAGACCGCCATCCAACCGCATCTATGCCTAAAAAGTCCACCTTCAGGTTATCATCCGAACCCCATTCAGTATTAAGTTGCAAAGCAACAGACAATTGCATTAAGTATGGTGCGTAATGTAATCGACAACTACATCCTTAGACATAGAATCAATGTTTTATCCCTAGTGGCAACAGCACATCACAATCTTAGAACTTTCTGTCACTGTCCCAGGTGTCAATGAAGGCATGAACCCACTATCGAGCATAAATACTCCCTCTTGGAGTTAAGAGTAAAAACTTGGCCAGAGCCTCTACTAATAACGGAGAGCATGCAAGATCATAAACAACACATAAACAATAGATTGATAATCACCATAACATAGTATTCTCTATCCATCGGATCCCGACAAACACAACATATAGAATTACATATAGATGATCTTGATCATGTTAGGCAGCACACAAGATCCAACAATGAAGCACAACAAGGAGAAGACGACCATCTAGCTACTGCTATGGACCCATGGTCCAGGGTGAACTACTCACTCATCACTCCGGAGGCGATCATGGCGATGAAGAGTCCTCCGGGAGATGAATCCCCTCTCCGGCAGGTGCCGGAGGCGATCTCCCGAATCCCCCGAGATGGGATTCACGGCGGCGGCGTCTCTGGAAGGTTTTCCGTATCGTGGCTCTCGGTATCGGGGTTTTCGCGACGGAGGCTTTAAGTAGGCGGAAGGGCAACGTGGGGGCCACACGAGGGCCCCACACCCTAGGTCGGCGCGCCTGGGCCGCGCCGCCCTATGGTGTCGGCGCCTCGTGGCCCCACTTCCTTCCCTCTTCGGTCTTCGGAAGCTCCGTGGAAACCCGGGCGAGGATTTCGTCCAATTCCGAGAATATTTTCTTACTAGGATTTCTGAAACAAAAACAGCAAACAAGAACGGCTCTTCGGCATCTTGTTAATAGGTTAGTTCCAAAATGCATAAATATGACATATAATGTGCATAAAACATGTAGGTATCATCAATAAAGTAGCATGGAACATAAGAAATTATCGATACGTTGGAGACGTATCAGCTTAGTTAGTTCTGTCCCGAGCAGGTAAAACGATAACAAAGATAATTTCTGAAGTGACATGCCATCATAATCTTGATCATACTATTTGTAAACATATGTAATGAATGCAGCGATCAAAACAAAGGTAATGACATGAGTAAACAAGTGAATCATATAGCAAAGACTTTTCATGAATAGTACTTCAAGACAAGCATCAATAAGTCTTGCATAAGAGTTAACTCATAAAGCAATAAATCAAAGTAAAGGTGTTGAAGCAACACAAAGGAAGATGAAGTTTCAGCGGTTGCTTTCAACTTATAACATGTATATCTCATGGATATTGTCAACATAAAGTAATATAACAAGTGCAATATGCAAGTATGTAGGAATCAATGCACAGTTCACACAAGTGTTTGCTTCTTAAGGTGGAAGGAGATAGGTAAACTGACTCAACAATAAAAGTAAAAGAATGGTCCTTCAAAGAGGAAAGCATCAATTGCTGTATTTGTGCTAGAGCTTTTATTTTGAAAACATGAAACAATTTTGTCAACGGTAGTAATAAAGCATATGAGTTATGTAAATTATATCTTACAAGTTGCAAGCCTCATGCATAGTATACTAATAGTGTCCGCACCTCGTCCTACTTAGCTTGGACTACCGGATCTTTGCATGCCATGTTTCAACCAAGTGTCACAAAGGGGTACCTCCATGCCGCCTGTACAAAGGTCTAAGGAGAAAGCTCGCATTTTGGATTTCTCGCTTTTGATTATTCTCAACTTAGACATCCATACCGGGACAACATGGACAACAGATAATGGACTCCTCTTAAATGCATAAGCATGTAGCAATGATTATTATTCTCATATGAGATTGAGGATATATGTCCAAACTGAAACTTCCACCATGATTCATGGCTTTAGTTAGCGGCCCAATGTTCTTCTCTAACAATTTTGCATGCTCCAACCACTAAAATGATAGATCCTTCAGACAAGACGGACATGCATAGCAACTCACATGATATTCAACAATAGTTGATGGCGTTCCCCAGCATGGTTATCGCACAACAAGCAACTTAATAAAATATAAAGTGCATAAGTACATATTCAATACTACGATAGTTTTTAAGGCTATTTTGTCCCATGAGCTATATATTGCAAAGGTGAATGATGGAATTTTAAAGGTAGCACTCAAGCAATTTACTTTGGAATGGCGGAGAAATACCATGTAGTAGGTAGGTATGGTGGACACAAATGGCATAGTGGTTGGCTCAAGGATTTTGGATGCATGAGAAGTATTCCCTCTCGATACAAGGTTTAGGCTAGCAAGGTTATTTGAAACAAACTCAAGGATGAACAGGTGCAGCAAAACTCACATAAAAGACATATTGTAAACATTATAAGACTCTACACCGTCTTCCTTGTTGTTCAAAACTCAATACTAGATATTATCTAGACCTTAGAGAGACCAAATATGCAAATCAAATTTTAGCAAGCTCTATGTATTTCTTCATTAATGGGTGCAAAGCATATGATGCAAGAGCTTAAACATGAGCACAACAATTGCCAAGTATCACATTATCCAAGACATTTTAGAATTACTACATGTAGCATTTTCCAATTCCAATCATATAACAATTTAACGAAGAAGAAACTTCGCCTTGAACATTATGAGTAAAGCCTAAGGACATATTTGTCCATATGCAACAGCGGAGCGTGTCTCTCTCCCACAAAGTGAATGCTAGGATCCATTTTATTCAAACAAAAACAAAAAAACAAAAACAAACCGACGCTCCAAGTAAAGAACACAAGATGTGACTGACTAAAATATAGTTTCAGGGGAGGAACCTGATGATGTTGTCGATGAAGAAGGGGATGCCCCCAAGCTTAGACGGTTGAGTCTTCTTAAAATATGCAGGGATGAACCACGGGGGCATCCCCAAGCTTAGAGCGTTCACTCCTCTTGATCATAGTATATCATTCTCCTCTCTTGACCCTTGAAAACTTCCTTCACACCAAACTTCAAGCAAACTCATTAGAGGGTTAGTGCACAATTAATAATTCACATGTTCAGAGGTGGCACAATCATTCTTTACACTTCTGGACATTGCATAAAGCTACTGGACATTAATGGATCAAAGAAATGAATCCAACATAGCAAAAGAGGCAATGCGAAATAAAAGGCAGAATCTGTCAAAACAGAACAGTCCGTAAAGACAAATTTAAAGCTGGCACCAGACTTGCTCAAATGGAAAAACTCAAAACTAATGAAAGTTGCGTACATATCTGAGGATCACGCTCGTAAATTGGCAGATTTTTTCGAATTTTCTACAGAGAACTGTGCCCAGATTCGTGACAGACAGCAATGCTGTTTCTGCGCAGCGATCCCAAATATAACATCAACTTTGACATAGAAACTTTACTTGGCACAAAAACATGATAAGGAGAGGTTGCTACAGTAGTAAACAACTTCCAAGACTCAACAAAACAAAAAATTGCTGTAGTAAAAACATGGGTTGTCTCCCATAAGCGCTTTTCTTTAACGCCTTTCAGCTAGGCGCAGAAAGTGCAAATCAAGTATTATCGAGAGATGAAGCATCAACATCATTACCAGGGGTGTTGGGAGTTTTCTCAACCAAGCATAGTATATTTGATATATAAGTTTTAGCGTCTCCCTTTTCATTAGTCTTAGGCTTGCTACTCTCATCGAACAAATTTTCAGGAACAAGCCAAGCATAGTTATTTTCTAGTGCATCATTCATAGCTAGGAGTTTACATGGTATTGGTGCTTTGATCTCCCCACCATCATTAATATTATTAGTGTAACTTATTCTATCCATGTCCATTTTTTCAAGGAGACCAATAAAATTGGTATGAGAACCTAGCATATTAAATTTAGCAAAAACCTTTCTAGCCTCTCTTGCTAGACCACCAAATTCTCTAAGAAGGGTTTCTAAAACAAAATCTTTCTTTTCCCCTTCTTCCATATCACCAAGTGTAAGAAACATGTGTTGGATTATAGGATTGAGATTAACAAATTTAGTTTCCAACATGCGAACTAAAGCAGCAGCAGCAATTTCATAGGTAGGTGCAAGTTCTACCAAGTGTCTATCTTCAAAATCTTCAGTAATACTAACATGATTGAAAAATTATTCTATATTATTTCTCCCAACTATGGACCCACGTCCTACCGGTATGTCTTTTGTGGTGAAATTAAAAGGAAACATGATGCAATAAGCAAAAAGTAAACAAGGCGAATAAAGTAAAGACAAGTAACTAATTTTTTTGTGTTTTTGATATAGCAAACAAGATAGCAAATAAAGTAAAACTAGCAACTAATTTTTTTGTATTTTGATTTAGGTGCAGCAAACAAAGTAGTAAATAAAATAAAGCAAGACAAAAATAAAGTAAAGAGATTGAGAAGTGGAGACTCCCTTGCAGCGTGTCTTGATCTCCCCGCAACGGCGCCAAAAAAGGCTTGATGCGTAAATGTACACGTCCGTTGGGAACCCCAAGAGGAAGGTATGATGCGCACAGCAAGTTTTCCCTCAGAAAGAAACCAAGGTTTATCGAACCAGGAGGAGCCAAGAAGCACGTTGAAGGTTGATGGTGGCGAAATGTGATGCGGCGCAACAACAGGGATTCCGGCGCCAACGTGGAATCTGCACAACAAAACCAAAGTACTTTGCCCCAACGAAACAGTGAGGTTGTCAATCTCACCGGCTTGCTGTAACAAAGGATTAAACGTATCGAGTGGAAGATGTTTGCAAAGAAAACAGTAAAACACAATTGCAGTAGATTGTATGCTATGTAAAGAATAGGACCGGGGTCCATAGTTCACTAGAGGTGTCTCTCCCATAAGATAAAAGCATGTTGGGTGAACAAATTACAGTCGGGCAATTGACAAAATAGAGAAAGGCATAACAATGCATATACATGATATGATAAATATAGTGAGATTTAATTGGGCATTACGACAAAGTACATAGACCGCCATCCAACCGCATCTATGCCTAAAAAGTCCACCTTCAGGTTATCATCCGAACCCCATTCAGTATTAAGTTGCAAAGCAACAGACAATTGCATTAAGTATGGTGCGTAATGTAATCGACAACTACATCCTTAGACATAGAATCAATGTTTTATCCCTAGTGGCAACAGACATCACAACCTTAGAACTTTCTGTCACTGTCCCAGGTGTCAATGAAGGCATGAACCCACTATCGAGCATAAATACTCCCTCTTGGAGTTAAGAGTAAAACTTGGCCAGAGCCTCTACTAATAACGGAGAGCATGCAAGATCATAAACAACACATAAACAATAGATTGATAATCACCATAACATAGTATTCTCTATCCATCGGATCCCGACAAACACAACATATAGAATTACATATAGATGATCTTGATCATGTTAGGCAGCTCACAAGATCCAACAATGAAGCACAACAAGGAGAAGACGACCATCTAGTTACTGCTATGGACCCATGGTCCAGGGGTGAACTACTCACTCATCACTCCGGAGGCGATCATGGCGATGAAGAGTCCTCCGGGAGATGAATCCCTCTCCGGCAGGTGCCGGAGGCGATCTCCCGAATCCCCCGAGATGGACGCGGCGGCGGCGTCTCCGGAAGGTTTTCCGTATCGTGGCTCTCGGTACTGGGGGTTTCGCGACGGAGGCTTTAAGTAGGCGGAAGGGCAACGTGGGGGCCACACGAGGGCCCCACACCCTAGGTCGGCGCGGCCAGGGCCTGGGCCGCGCCGCCCTATGGTGTCGGCGCCTCGTGGCCCCACTTCCTTCCCTCTTCGGTCTTCTGGAAGCTCCGTGCAAAAATAGGACCCTGGGCGAGGATTTCGTCCAATTCCGAGAATATTTCCTTACTAGGATTTCTGAAACCAAAAACAGCAGAAAACAGCAACTGGCTCTTCGGCATCTTGTTAATAGGTTAGTTCCAGAAAATGCATAAGTATGACATATAATGTGCATAAAACATGTAGGTATCATCAATAAAGTAGCATGGAACATAAGAAATTATCGATACGTTGGAGACGTATCATCGGGTTAACGATGACATGGGGCTCCTGCTTGATCAATATAAAGTTAATCTAATCTACGACAGTTTAGGGTTTTCATCGCATGATCGGAGCATCCTACGCGTAGTTGAGCCTAATAGACACGAAAGATAATGGAAAACTAACCCTAAAAGAGGCCTAAAAACCAATTAAGTTAATTCCGGAACATCCCTCTTAGGACTAACAAACCATACCTTACGTACTACCGGATCGTTCAACCCGTTTGCAAGGCCTAACCATACAGATATTAAACCAATCCGACGAATCAAGGAGCAACTATAACAGATTGGATCTACTAAATAACGAGCAAGCAAGGTGCTGCCCTTATACCTAGGTAGGTATAAGGGCAGCTAGATATCGAGGGGCAGCATAGCTAAGCAAGCATGTATAAGAAAAGCATCCATGCAAGCCCCAAAACACCTATGATAAATAGTGCTACTCGCCATCAACAACGCTTCAGCACGAGCAACACAATGTAAACGAATAAACGTATGCCTAGATCGCAAGATGCGATCTAGGCAGCATGATGCTTACCCGGAAGAAACCCTCGAAAGAAAGGGGTGGCGATGCGCCTGATTTGTGTTTGTTGTGAACGTGATTGTCCTCCTTTCTCGATAACCCTAGATACATATTTATAGTCCAAGGGACTTTCTAACTGGCGTGCACCTAACCGTGCACGGGTTAAACTCTATCTTTTAATTCTAAACTAAGATGCAATCTACTATATTTACAGATACACGGGCAATCAAGCCCAAACTCTTCGTGCAAGGCCGCTTCAAAGACGCTCCATGTGTATATCTTTCAAGCCCATCTTCACTTACGGCCCATCTCCTGATTTGGCCAAAATCCGGTGATAACACATGCCCCCTGGTTTTGGCAATGATAATTTCAAAACCACTGCTTTTCCTTCGAAGGGTCATGTCGTGGCAGAGCAGAACCGTCGCAAAGATTCTTCATCATGACGCCTTGCCTTCTCAACTTCTCTCGCACGATTTGACAGTTTTGGCACCACATCCTCGAAACTGCTTGAGCATTAAATCTCCACTATATCTCCTTTTATTTAGCCGCATCGAACAGTTCACCTCTTCATCCCCCTGCTCCGAACCAGCCGTCGGCCAAAAAACCCTCTCCCTCTGTAGCCATGTCTTCCTCTTCCTCCTCCACTTCATCAGCTGTCTCCTCCCAATCCTCTTCCTCGAGTGAACTGGAGCCGGAGGTCAATCAGATGGCCATCTATGATGCTCTCGCGCCCGAGTATTGGGACGCGAGAGAATGGGACTTCGCCATCGAGTCGGAGGACGACGAGCCCCGCACCGTCGGGGAAGAAGACCTCCGGTTCCTCGTCGATGGGGAGCTGGAATCGGCGTGCGAGGACGACCTCCTCTCATGGGAGCGGACCCCTCCTCCGACGAGGAGGAAGAAGAGGCGGAAGAGCCTGAGGAGGAAGACTCCTCCTCCGCCGGGTACCCGCCGGCCAAGCGCCTCCGAGGCTGGGCCTGGTCAGATGACGACGACGACGACGAGGAGGATGAAGACGCTACTGGCGGCTTCATCAGCGACGAAGAACCCGCCGGTAGCAGCACCGACGGCGGCGACGACGAGGGCAGTGACGGCCCTTAGATTAGGGAGTAGTATAGGGCTAGTAGCAGTGCATTAGGCACTCAGATGACCCCTTTTGGGAGCAATTAGCTCTTCGTTGTAAAATCCCCCTTTGAATCAATGAAAATGTTCTTCCAATTTAACTTCCAATCTTCCGATTTCATATCTCCTCATTTTCCGATTGTCAAAGGTGGTCAACGCCCCAAGAGCCGATAGCATCGTATCGGCTTTGTACCATCAGACGCCCATAAAGCTAATCTGATAACCAATTCGATAGGTTCAAGCAGACAATCCTCAGATTCAGACAATAACTTGACACCTGATCATGATACTTTGCACCTCTAAAGTCGATGACTGCGCATCGGCTATTTTTATTCTAAAGTCGATGTCTGTGCATCGGCTGTTCCCAAAAAAAAAAATTTACTGGCCGATTTCGTGTATCGGCCTCCATATCTTACTGCTCATCATCCCACATGCTTGGGAAGTACTTCTTGAGATGCTGGCCATTGACAGCCACTGGGAACTTCACACCATCCAACTGCTCGAGCATGTATGCATTACCCTTTAAAACTTGGTCAACTTTGTACGGGCCGTGCCAATTTGGAGACCACTTTCCATACATTTTATCCTTAGTCCCCAATGGCAATACAACTTCCCATACCAGATCACCAACCTGGAACTCCTTTGGCTTCACCTTCTTATTATACGCGCGAGCCACCTTGGCTTTATTCTCCTTGATTTTCTCAAGTGACCAAAGTCTAAGTTCCGTTGCATCCTCAATACTGTCACTCATCAGGGCTGCATATTCTTCAGTAGTTAGATCATTCTGAAATGTAACCCTTCTCGACCCAGCCTTGATTTCCCAGGGTAACACAACTTCTTGTCCATAGACCAGATGGTATGGCGAGGTTTTTATTGCTCCATGACACGACATGCGATAAGCCCACAAAGCTTCTGACAATACCTCGTGCCAACGTCTAGGATGCTCGTCGATCTTCCTCTTAATCAGCTTGATCAAACTTTTGTTGGACGCTTCAGCCTGTCCATTTGCTTGAGCATAGTATGGAGACGATCGGATCGACTTGATTCCCATATCCTCGCAGAACTTTCTAAACTCCTTAGACACGAAGACCGAACCTCCATCGGTCGTAATAGTCTGGGGAATCCCAAATCTGTGAATTACATGCTCCCTCACAAAATCGACAACATCTGATGCTGCCACTGCCTTCATAGGAACGGCCTCTACCCATTTAGTAAAATAATCTGTAATTGCCAGAACCCATACATGACCTTTGCTCGAAGGAGGATGTATCTTGCCGATCATATCCATGCCCCACCCTCGGTGGGGCCACGGCTTGATGATGGGATTCATTGCTGATGCAGGCACCATCTGAATGCTTCCAAACTTCTGGCATGCTTGACACCCTTTATAATACTGGAAACAATCTTCAAGCATGGTGGGCCAATAAAATCCCGATCGCCTAATCAGCCACTTCATCTTATGAGCCGATTGGTGAGTTCCACATGCACCCTCATGTACCTCATGCAAGAGCCGATTGGACTCGGCTGGTCCCAAACACTTGAGAAGTAACCCTTCCAAAGTCCTGTAGAACATATCGTCACCAATAAGGACGTACTTCATGGCCCGGTATCTTATCCGTTTAGGTGCCCCCCGAGCCGGATCATTCAAGTAATTGAAGATATCGGCTCTCCAATCATCGGTTCCATGAGCTGCACCTGAAAATCGGCTCCATCTACCACGTCTTTGTATCCTGATGCTGTTTGCGCTAGGTCGTTTGCCTCAGTATTTTGCGACCTTGGGATCCAATGGAAGTTGATATACCTGAACTGTGCCATCAGCTCACGGCATTGCATCCATAATGGGAAGAGCAACTCGCTCTCACACTTATACTCCTCCGTGAGTTGAGAAATCACCAACTTGGAGTCCCCAAATATCTCAACTGCCTCTGCCCCAGCGTCCAATAGCAACTCCATTCCCTTGCACATCGCTTCATACTCAGCAACATTGTTGGTGCAAGGGGTAGATATCCTGATAGAGAAGGAATACGTTGCCCCCGAGGCGACACGAGTAGCACGCCGATGCCGCACCCATCCTCACAGACCGATCCATCGAAGAACATGGTCCATGCACGCACAGATAGTGCTGCAACGTCCGTGTTGATTCGTTCAGCAATAAGATCGGCCAACGCTTGTCCTTTGACTGCTTTCGCAGGCTGATACCGGATATCAAATTCCGATAGAGCAAACATCCATTTGCCGAGTCGGCCTTTCAATACAGGCGCCGACAGCATGTGCTTGATGACGTCCGATTTGCATATGACGATGATTTCTGCTTCAGCAGGATGTGTGAATCTTGGTGCAGGTGAAGAATAGGCAGAGGCACAACTTCTCGATCTTGAGGTACCTCTTCGCATCCAACATCCTCCTGCTGAGGTAGAAAACCACTTTTTCCAGGCCATCATAGACCTGCACCACCACTGACGCGATGGAGGTGTCGCCACTGACAGGTAAATGTAGAATGGCATGTCTTGCGCGGTGGAACCAAAACAGGTGGCTTCGCAAGTAGTCCTTAATATCGTCAAATTCTTGTTGCTCTCCCCCACGAAACTCCTCATCAGACTTGATTTTGACCATCCCATGAACGGCTCAATTCGCCCCGACATGTTGGAGATGAACCTTCGACGAAATTAATTTTGCCGATGAGACACTGGAGCTCCTTCTTCGTGGTGGGTGGCTTCATCGTTCGCACTGCTCTTGACTTTTCAGCCGATCTCAATTCCGCGTTCATGAACCAAGAATCCCAGGAACTGACCGGCCGTCACACCAAAGGCACACTTCTTTGATTCATTCTTAGTCCGAACTTCCTAGTTCGGTCCAGGACGTGTCGCAAATCTTCCAAGTGTCCGTCCACCGAAACAGACTTGACCACCACGTCATCGATGTAAATCTCCACCAATTTTCCGATTAAATCGTGAAAGATGTAATTCATGGCTCTTTGGTATGTTGCGTCGGCATTCTTCAATCCAAACGTCATGACCACATATTCGAACAAGCCTACTGAGCCTGGCACTCTGAATGCAGTCTTGTTTATATCTTCCGGAGCCATAAAGATTTGGTTGTAGCCGGCATTGCCATCCATGAAGCTTAGAACTTTATGACCAGCAGCTGCATTGATCAACGTCTCTGCTACTGGCATCGGATATTCATCCTTGGGAGTGGCACTATTGAGATTCCGAAAATCTATGGCGACGCGCCATCGGCCATCCTTTTTCTCCACAGTACGACATTGGAAATCCATTCAGCGTACCTGCATGGCCTGATGAACCCGGCGTCCAACATCTTCTGGATCGCTTTCTTGACTTCCACCAAGATTTCGGCCTTCATCTGTCGTGCTCGCTGCTGGAACGGCCGAAATCCTTTCTTCAGAGGGAGCCGATGTTCAATGATACTCCTGTCTAACCCGCATCTCTGTATAATCCCATGCGAAACAATCTGGGTACTCTTTCAACAGGGCTATCAACCGGCTCCTCAGCTGTGGATCCAACTTTTTGCTGATAAATGTTGGTCGTGGCTTATCCCCAGGACCAATGTCAATCTCTTCTAGTTCATCAGCTGATGTGAACCCATACCCCAGCTTTCCATCGCTGCTAAATCAATGTTGGACACATGGAAGGCATGTTGAGGCTAATTTTGGCCGATTGCTAGAATCGGCCTCCTTTTTCATTGCAATGCTTACGAGGGTTCACAACTTCTTGGTTCTCTGCTATAGCTACGTGACATGCTCGAGGCGGGATCCTGCTTTTTATTTTTTGGGGCCAATCGCATGTATCGGCCTCCTCTTCATCTTTGCCACGGGAGTGACTGCTCTCTGGCTTATCCTTGCTATGGCGATCTGCAAGCCCTGCCATGTTGATATCAAAAGAGAAACCTGGCTCGCTCCTGAAGCAGTGACTAAGATCCACCATGTTGACGTCAGGAAACGGATTCGTATAAACTCTCATGGAAAACTGACCGAAGAGTAATCGGCCTTGTTCTATCGCCATTTGAATCTGTCCGCAAAACTTTGCAGTCATTGGTGGCATGGGTGAACGTGTGATGCCATTGCAGTATGGCCTGCCGTTCATCTCTTATAACGTGGGGATTTTGTGGCTGACAAAGGATTGATTTGTAAATGCCTACAGATTGTAGACTAGGGTTTTGCTAGAAGTAGAGGGCAAGTAGATCTCGAAGGTTTCAGCCGAAAAGTACTCGACGATTGTAAAACTAGGGTTGCGTTAACAGTAGATTCGATCCTTTCTTCGACTCCCTTATATAGAGGTGGAGCCGAGGGTTTCGTAATACACAAGTTACAGAGTTCGGGAGGGTTTCGTACCCAACCCGTAAGATTACAAATCTCTATCTTTCCTAATACAAACTATCTTTCCTTAACACTAAATGGGCTTCCAAGTCTTCTTATTCTTCGAGTCCTGGGCCTTTAGTAAACCCCGGGTACCATCTTTGGCAGGCCCATTGGGGATGCCTATGTCAGCCCCGAGATTTTTCTTGAATCGAAGAATCAGGGAAAATCTCCAACTTTACTCATTACATAATCTTTCGATATAAATACTATTTTGTACAGGGATAACGGTAGTTGGGGCTAGTTCATCGACGGATCAGGTACTAGTTAACTGCTCTAGTGGCAATCCGCAAAAACCTACTTCAAGATCACGTCCCTGGACATGATCTCGGGATACTGGTGTAAACTTCGACGTATGCCGCTTAAGGTCTTACCATTCTGTCGAGTCCCAGTCATATTTTATCGGGTACCTAACGCGTCCGTTAGATTTTCTTCGTATCTGTTGATACGGAAAAAGTAGCAGTCCGCCGTCAGAGACGGTGCCACGCCGCTCAAACTGGGGTCTTACCTTCGCAAAGTTTTGCGGCATTCAGAGATTTATTCGCGACTTTTAGCGCTCTGAGAATATATTGTCGAGTGCTTTTTAGCTATTGGAATAGCACATTTTATCGAGTCATATTTGATGACTTATTTTGTCTTCCCGATGGGAGTATATGTAGAGTTATCTGTAACTCGAAATATACTCACTTCTACTTCTTTCTTTTAATAAAAATTCATCGGGCACGCGAACAGCGTTCCCGATGGGAGTAGCCCCCGAGGCTACAGCCAAGAACTTGTACTTGGGTGTAGGCTCCACAGATTAGTATCCTTTGCCACTATATTTATAATCCTTCTCGATATTTTTATATCTATCGGGTGCGCGACCCGCGCTCCCGATGGGAGTAGCCCCCGAGGCTATGAACAAATGCTTGCATTTGGTCATAGGCTCTCGCCATTTCTATCTTGTCATACTCGAAGTTTTCTATTTTTCCAAAGTAGCCCCCGAGCGTTTGGGCAAAAACTTGTATTTGATCAAAGGCTCCCGAAATAATCTTGCGTTGTCGATAATCTCTCCCAGCTTCATAGTCGAGCTTTTCTTTTACCATGATGACGTCATTGCTGATGATAGCCACGATTTCTGTTTTGGAAACATGCGAAAACCGCTCCTCTCACTGCCTTGTGGGTCCAAATTCCTCATCTGATTGACACGTCGTGCAAGTGGGGGACACACGTTCTCCACTTTTTCTGGCACACGTTCCGTAACCTCTCCAGTGTTAAAATACTTTTTTACCCTTGTATTCACGTGGTTATCATCTACCACACCTCTTTTCCATCCAACGGTCCAACGTTTCGCCGCACCCCTATATAAGATCTTCTTCTTCTTCCTCGAGCACTTCTGCTCACGCCGTTCTCCCCTCTGCAAAATCTTCTCCTGCGCCCCACAACTCCTTGAGCTCATCTTCTCCAAGCTGTACTCCTGCGCCATTGTTGATGCCACCGCGTCGGTTGATCAAGCACAGCACGCCTGAATCATCAATGGCCGCCGCAGATCTGGGGACCGCGGAATGGGAAAGGTCCAAGATCACCAACCAAGACATCAATCTCTTGAAGAAGCTGGGGATTAGCAAGAAACCCAAGGCGGTGTGCTTCCCTAGTGAAGAAAGCTACCCAACCCCTCCAATGGGGTATCGGGTAAGTTTCGTCGATCATCTCATCCGCGGTCTTTCCGCCCCCATTCATCCTTTTCTCCGTGGATTGCTTTTTGTCTACGGTCTTCAACTTCACCATCTTACTCCTAACTCAATCCTCCATATCTCTATTTTCATCACCCTCTATGAGGCCTTCCTTGGTGTCCAGCCTAACTGGGCATTATGGAAGCGCATTTTCTTCTGTCGCCGTAATGGCTCTCCCAATGTCGCCTATAATATAGGCGGCGTTGTTATTTCTGTTCGCTCCACAGTCAATTACTTCGACGTCAAACTCCCTGATTCAGTTCAAGGGTGGCGCAAGAAGTGGTTGTATATTCGGGAGGAGAACCATGGATGTGCTGAAGACAATATCCCTCCTTTCGATGGTGCCGAGAAAATCCTTCGCCGCCGTTCTTGGGATGCGAGGCTACCGAGGAAGAAAAAGCTTCGACAGAGGCCTTGATGACTCGCATCCATGAGTTGCAGAATACTCGTGTCAAAGAATTGTCTGGTATCCAAATTACAGCGTATTTCCTTAGAACCAGAGTGCAGCCTCTTCGCCTCGCAAAAACCCTCTCTGGAATTATGCTGGCGATGAAGACACAGATCGTTTGTCGACGAATCTGGAAGTCAAGGACTTGGAAAGGCTTGTCCGAAAAATCTCCTCTCTCAACAAAAAAGATCCTATCCCTTCCTCTTGTCGTGTAAAACCATACAGCGCCACCAATGCGCTTCCTAAGGTAAACATTGTCGCTTAATTTGTTATTGCCTTGCTATTTTTGTTGTAACTCCTTTTTTGACATCTTCCCTTATTTTTATATAGAACCATCCAAATCTTGTTTCGCTTCCTCCCCTTCCTGAAGGTGGAGAAGTCGAAGAAAGGGCCGTTATCTCCGACGATAACCAAGATGCCCCCTCTTTTGTGAATGAACCCGCAGATTCTCGAAAATCCGCGGGATCTGATGAAAAGGAGGCCTGTAACACCCCAAAGTTCAATAAAAGAAAATTAGAAGAATTCCAGAAAGTAAAATTTCAAACCAACAAAAACTTTTTCTTACATATAGTACCATGCATAGGACTTGTGCATTTGAGTGATATGCCATGATGCTTGTTACCTGGTGCATATGCTAAACCCTAAAAACCCTAATGTGATCCAGTGAAGATCACAAAGAAAATAAAATAAAATAAAATCAATTGCTAAAACCCTAAAACCCTCACATAGACATTATGCCATTTTCATAAATCTTGACCCTAGACCAAATTGACCTTCACCATTAGTTGAAATACATTACTAAACTCATATTACAACTTTGTGAATCATAGAAACACCCATTAAATCAAATTCAAATAAAAATTGAGGTCACATAGAATAATGGTCAAATCTGCCCATTATAATCTGGTCACCACTTTGAGCCCCTGTATTTCAAAATTCTCAAACTAAAATCTTTCCACTCTTTGCATGTCATCCAAGACAACATCAAGATGAACACTTTTTGTAAAAACCACCATGCCAAATTATTTATAGATCCATAACTATGCTCACCCAAAGTGGCAACATTTTATTAAAATCAACAACCTCACACTTAGCATTTTTGAGAGTTCTTGGAATTTAAAAATTCCACCATCACCTCAAAACCTCTCTGGTCATGTACAACTTATATCAACACTCACAATTCAAAAACTTTCACCATTTGAATATTTTCGAATTTGGTTATTTTTGCATTTTACAAATTTGGGCACTATTTGCAACTATTGCAAATAGTGATCTACCTCAACCTAATCTACCCAAACCTAACCTACTGGTTCCCCTGGTCCCCTCTCTCACAAACACCAACATAAAAACCCTAGGAGGAGAGGCATTGCAAGCATGGCATGGCCATGCCGGCCACATGCCGGCCATGCCGCACCACCTCCTCTCTCCTTCACCCCCAACCATGGCCACCATGCCCTTGCCCTCCACCTCACCTCACTGGACCCTCTAGCACCGGCCATTGTCGAGGAGGAGCTCGACACCGGCCAGACAAGCACGCGTCCATGGCGCCCTGGACGCCGCTCGCGTCGCGCGTGTGCCCGACGCGGACACACCCTGGCCACGTGCCGCGCCACCACCCCGAGCACGCCCTGGCCCCCCTGACTAGCCGTTGAGCACGCACACGCCACCACGACGCCGCCAGACACGCGCCCAGCCCCAACCCGTGCTCGCCGCCGCCGGAGACGACGAAGAGATCCCGCCACTGCCGCGCAGATGCTCGCACGCGCCCGACAAAGTTAGGCACCGCCCAGCGTCGCCATTGACGCTCAGAGGACCGCCTGGACATGCTGAACAGCCCTGCGTCGTCGCCTAGCCCGTTAGCTCGCCGGAGACGCCGCGCCCGTGTCGACCACCTCACTGCCCCGCCCCCCTCACACGATTCTATAAATAGAGCGTTCCCTGGACCAAACCAGGCACACCATTCCACTCCCCTCTCTTCACCGCTCCTCCTCACACCATTAGCCACGCCAATCGTCGCCGGAGTCGCCGCAATCGCCAGCTCGGAGCCGCGGAAGCTCTGGAGGAATCGCCGTCGATCCAGGCCGCCTCAAGCTCCGCCACTGCTACAGGCTGCCTCCCCATCGTCAACAACGTCGCCCTGAACCTCGCCGCCGGCCGCCGGACCTCTGGTTAGCCCTCCGACCCCCTAGGCTCGCCGGAGCAGCGACGGCATCTCGTCGCCGTCGACGATGCATGTGAGCCGTTGGATCGTGTTCTGATCCAACGCGCCACAGCTCGCGTACCGTTTCGGGGCGAAACACCCACTGACGGGTGGCCCCCGCTGGCAGGCAGCCCACGCGTGCGTGGACGCGTGGTGGGCTGGCTTGGGCCCTTTTTAATTCGTTTGGCCCGTTAGCTTTTCCCGCCGGCCTTTTTATTCAAATTTCATTTAAATAATTTAGTTGAATTACCCCACTGGACCCAACTTTGAAATTGCATAGAAATTGTTTGGCTTGGCCAAATTTAACAAATTTTATATATTCGGAAAGCTATTAAAATTATCTACAATATGCCACTGGTCTCATGACCAGATTCGTTGTAGAATTAATTCGACAAAAATAACAAGGCAGGGACTTTTCCCTACTCAATTAATTATTAAAAATCAAATAAAATAGATATTAAGTTAGTTCCAACTCTGGTAGTTCACATATTACTTACACTAATTGATTATGCAATAAAATGGTGTGGTCACCTTGCATGATCATGCCTTAGTTTAAGTAGTGGACAATATGGCTATTTTTCCCTAAGTGGTATTGTCCAAAAATATTAGTAAATCATATGGGAGCTTTTCTTCCATTTAAATTCTGTCATGAACAATCCAATATGAGGTGAAGCCTCTGATCATAAAAAAATCTCATATGGTTTGTTGATGATATTAAATTATTACCATGTTAGAATTAAATTGTATGGGGTGCTACACCCCATTTAAATCATTTTCTCCAAATGATAAGTGTGAAGAGGTTGACTTGGGTCAACCTAGGTCACATATTATACATAAGAGAAATTAAATCCTAAAAAGATAATGAGAGGAAATTATTTCGCTGAATAATTCAAAAGTAACATTTAAGATTATTATGAGAGGAAATTATTTTTCCTAATTAATAAGAAAAACCCATCCACAAACATAATAGTGATATGTGATGCTAGTTTAATTTGTGTGAATCATGTGTGTGCTTAGTTTAGTAAATAGATTGGTGTGATGATTGTGTATCCCGTATTCGTATTTTAGACGCTAGTACCGAGGAGTACCCAGAGGAGGAGGAGGTCTACTGTCAGGAAGAAGAAGACCACTTTGACCAGTTTCCCAACCAAGGCAAGATAATACTCTTGCAAGTGTTAGCTCATCCTGAGCCAAGCACCACCCATTTACTTTATATTATGAGCCTAATTCCCAGTTTTATGTTAAGTTTTACTTACTGTTATTTTGTACTATTGATTCGTAATTCCATAGGGTAAATGTTAGATTAGTACAAGAGTATCAAAGTTAGCCTAGGAGCAAAGCAAATTACTTAGCACCCCTCACCCTTAGATGCTAGTGCTAAATTAAACATGACTACTCTAGATGGGAACATGTGTGGTGAAATGTTGAAATGACTTTTGAAGGTGAATATGACCAAGAGAAGATGGTGATTTTTGATTAAAAACTAGTATTGGTTTGGATGCGATACCTTTCCAATTATTGAGTACCCCCACAATACCTGATTATGGGTAGGGCTTAACTAGAAGTTTATGTATCTTAGTATGAGTTCCCTCTGAACACACATCATAGGGGTTATGCCGAGGCTGCCTCCGTTGTTGGTGAATGATGTGAATTGAAGGTGAATTGTACGGCCAAGCCCTGTGCAGTTCCCAGGATGACAGTTGGTCATCACTGGGAGGCCAAGCTCATGGGGAGAGGTGCTCATACTAGGGTTAGTAAATGAAAGGTTATGGTTGATGATCCGCGTACTGTGTTACGATGATTCGGGGAAATCCCGACGGATGAAATCAAATGTTGTGGCACAAGTGTGCAACCTCTGCAGAGTGTAAATCTATTCGAATAGCCGTGTCCACGGTTACGGACGGTTGGAAAGGCCATACAGTTTCCAGTATTAGAATTTGATCATGTGGTTGAAATGAATGGTGAATGGTGACTTGATTATATTGAAAACACAACAGAGTTGTGGGAATGACACTGATGTTCCCACTTGAGTTAGTTAGTATATGAATAAGTCTTTAGTAAATACTTGTGAACTAAAACTAGCTTATGCAAAGAAACTAGAGCTTAGCACCCCCTTACTAGAAATGTTAGCACTTACACTAGTATTAGTTTGCGAGTACATCAAGTACTCACGGCTGTGTCCCTGGCTATTCAAATGGCCAGACTATGAAGAGGAGCAGCAGTACGAGGAGGACGGTCAGCAGGAAGTCTACAACCACTAGGAGTCTGCTAACGTCAAGCGTTGGCCTGTGGACTATAGAGTCCTTGTATCTTACGCTTCCGCTATGAACTTATGTTTGTTCGTTGACCAGTTCGTTGATCGTTAGATCAACTATTTGTGTAATATGGATCATGTGATTCCAATTTGTAAGACTTTATGGGTTGTAATGAATGATGACTGTGATACTTAACTATTATGCCTCGCAACAACAATATTCCTGGGATTGCGATGTATGACATAATAGGCATCCGGACTTAAAAATCCGGGTGTTGACAAGTTGGTATCAGAGCCATTGTTTGACCTTAGGAGACCCTAGTTTAGAATGGACGTTCTGAAAAATTTAGTTTCTAAAACAAATTGAGTGAATACTTGGGAAAAACTTACTCATTCTCTTTTCTACCGGATCTTTTCAAAAATAATGATCATGCTCTTCTTTTTAAATACATCTAAAATATTGCCACACTTAGTCACATCTCTAACTTACTCATCCATTTCACTTTCAGATGGAGCCCTACGTCCAGACGGAGACCTACGATCTGGAGAACGGAGGAAGTCTGGTGTTCGAGCGCGACTTGTACCTTGTGTCCGAGAGGCTCGAACGTCCACCTCCCAAGTTCCATGGAGTCCGGATCCACGACACCCCCACCGGGGAACAGCAGTGGATGATCACCGCTGACTTGAAGGGAAGTTCGGAGCCTCCCGTCTCGGAGAGGATCCTTTTCTCCTTCAAGGCATGCAACTGGCCGGACGGGCTTGCTCACGCTCTTCAGGAGGGACTTGCTCGGGTGTGCGGACAGCACATCGCCGCACTCCGGGGAAGCCGCTTCGCCTACTTCGCCAGGCACGACACCATGGGAGAACCCATGGCACCCTCTTCGCACCCGGTGCTCATGATTCATGTGGGGCATCTGGACTTGATGCTTCATGAGACCCGGAAGGACCTGGAGCGGACGCGGGTTCACAACCAGCACGCCCAGATGACTGTGGCTCACCATGCCGAAGCTATCCGGATGCTCGCCAAGGACCGCAAGTTACTCCGCCTGCAGCGCGCCAAGAAGGATGCCACTATCCGCCGCCTTCGCGAGAAGATCCGCACTTTGGAGGTGACTGTTCGTACCCAGCAGGACCAGATCCAGGAGCTGGAGGAGGATGGAGAGGACATTCAGGGAGGTGATGACTTCCTGAGTGACGACAACGACTTTGAGGATGATGAGTTCACTGATGAGGAGGACTACGCGTTTCTGGAGCCCGAGGAGGATGGGATCATCACCATCGATGTGGACATTGATATCGAGGGGTAGTTGCACTAGATCACATGTGTAGGAATGGCTTGTACCCCGTCCTTTGTATCGTAGCATGAAGGGTTCTTAAAACCCTGGGTATGAGTATGTATCCGGTCCCTTGTATCGTAGAAGGAAGAAGAAGGGTTCTTAAAACCCTTAGTGTGTTAGCTTGTAATCTGTGATGCTTGCTATGAATGAATGAATGTTTGTGTGTTATATGCATCATCACAAGTCTTTAAAGTTTAAAAGTTACCCAAAAATAAGCCATAGAAAATTCCCTCTTATCTCATGATCTATCTATCTGTTCAGATGGCTCACCGCAACTCAGATGCGATGATGCAACTACTACAGACCCTGATGGCAGACAGGGAGACAGATCGAGCTGAACGTCAAGCCAGCCTCGCAGCACTGCAACAGTTAGCCAACAACCAGCAGGGCCATGGACACCATGACCATCCAGGATCCAAACTCAAGAATTTCCAAAACACCAACCCACCTGTTTTCAGCAAGACTGAAGAGCCCTTAGATGCAGATGATTGGCTGCAAACCATGGAGAATAACTTGGAAGTAGCTGGAGTGGATGAGAATGAGAAAGTGCTGTTTGCTACGCACTACCTAGCAGGACCAGCAAGGGCTTGGTGGACAAGTGCCCGTGCATTAAATGCCGGACAGATGATGACTTGGGCTGACTTTAAGCTCAAGTTTAGCAAGTACCATGTACCACCAGGTTTGATCAAGAAGATGAGGGATGAATTCCGGGAACTGAAGCAAGGCAGGATGTCGGTGGTAGAATACCGCGACAGGTTCCTCACCCTGTCAAGGTACGCCCCCGATGAAACTGACACCAATGAGAAAAGGAAGGAGAGATTCCTGAACGGCCTGCACGACGAGATGCAGACAGTACTGGTCAACATCCCCTTTGCTGACCTTGAAGCCTTAGTGGATTCTTCCATCCAAATGGAAGGCAAGTTGCACCAGGCCAATGAAAATCGCAAGCGCCGCATGATGAATCAGAGTGGGCCCAGCAATGCCCCGAGATACCGCCCTAGCTCAAGCAGTGGATTCGCCCCCAGAAACAACAAGCCCCAGAACCAAGTGTCGCGCCCCGGATTTCAGAACCGGAGCGGAGGAAACCCAAGGCCAGGAGGCCCCCACCACAACAGCAACAACCCCAACTCCTATGTGCACCACAACAGCAACTTCAACCGCGCTCCGCCGCGAGCCCCCAACACCAACAACAACAACACCAACACTGCACCAAGGACCGGGAGCAATGCTATTCCGGTTGGAACCAAGGACAAGTCCACAATCACCTGCTATGAATGTGGAGTGGTGGGACACTTCTCCAATGAGTGCCCCAAAAGGCTGGCCAAGCTCGCCGGCAACACCGCTGCACCTGCTCAGCAGCAACGCCGTGTCTCCACCGGCAAGAAGTTCGCCCCCAACAACCCGCACAACCGCGGAGGTCGCCTCTACCACATGAACGCCGAGGAAGCCCAGGAAGCTCCAGATGTGGTGCTGGGTATGTTCTCTGTTAACTCAATACCAGCAAGAGTGTTGTTTGATTCCGGAGCATCACATTCATTTGTTACCGAAGATTTTGTGAGCACTAGTAAGATTCAACCAATCAGCTTGAAACATGTCATGATAGTTCAAATACCTGGATCAACTACTAAAGCTAGAAAATTTTGCAAAGAAGTACCCATCAGAATTCAAGAAATAATGTTTTTTGCAAACTTAATTGTTCTGGGAACAAAAGGATTGGAAGTAGTACTAGGAATGGATTGGATGGCGAAACATCATGGATTGATAGACTGCGCCAGGAAGGCCATCACCATGACTAGTAGCACCGGAATAACACTAGAACATGTGTCTGAAAAACTCCCCAGAAATTTCACTTGCAACCAAGGAGTAGCCAAACCAACTCTGGATCAGATCAGGGTCGTTTGTCGATACGCTGATGTGTTTCCGGATGATCTACCCGGTATGCCCCCGGATCGGGATATCGAGTTTATCATCGAGTTAATTCCTGGAACAGGACCGATAGCCCAGAGAGCCTATAGCATGAACCCGGCAGAATTGAGAGAACTGAAGAAGCAACTGGATGATATGTTGCACAAGGGTCTGATTCGACCAAGTTCGTCGCCTTGGAGATCACCAGTTTTATTTGTGGATAAGAAAGATGGTGCCAATCGGTTATGTACGGATTATCGTAAACTTAACGATGTCACCATCAAAAACAAATACCCCTTGCCAAAGATAGAAGATCTGTTTGACCAGCTAGCCGGTGCCACAGTATTCTCCAAGATTGACCTTAGGACTGGCTACCATCAACTGAAGATCCGTGCAACGGATATCCCAAAGACTGCCTTCACCACCAGATATGGACTGTATGAGTACAATGTCATGTCATTTGGATTGACCAATGCCCCCGCCTATTTCATGAACCTCATGAACAAGGTCTTCATGAACTTTTTGGATAAGTTTGTCGTTGTTTTCATCGATGACATTCTTATCTACTCCAAAACCGAAGAGGAACATGAACAACACTTGGAAATAATCCTAGAAACCCTGAGGCAGCACAAGTTATATGCCAAGTTCAGTAAGTGTGAGTTTTGGTTGAAGGAGGTAGGATTCCTGGGACATATCTTGTCCGCAGGAGGAATCGCCGTAGATCCCGCCAAGATCAAGACTGTCACAGAATGGAAAGCCCCAACCACTCAGACCGAGGTCCGCGCATTTCTCGGATTAGCGGGATATTACCGCCGATTCGTTGAAGGATTTTCCAGCATAGCCCGACCTATGACTCAACTGCTGAAGAAGGACAAGAAGTTTGAATGGACTGCCAAATGTGAAGAAAGTTTCCAACAGCTCAAGAACAGATTGACCACAGCCCCAATATTGATCATGCCGGATATCACCAAGCCATTTGATGTCTACTGTGATGCGTCCAAGATTGGTCTTGGATGTGTGTTGATGCAAGGAGGCAAAGTGATATCATACCTGTCCCGGCAACTGAAACAGCATGAGCAGAACTACCCAACCCATGACCTCGAACTCGCAGCCGTAGTGTTAGCCCTGAAAGTTTGGCGTCATTACCTCATGGGTAATCGATGCGAAATCTATTCTGATCACAAGAGCCTGAAGTATATCTTCACCCAGAAGGAGCTGAACATGAGGCAACGCAGATGGTTAGAGTTAATCAAGGATTATGATATGGAGATCCACTATCACCCCGGCAAGGCCAATGTAGTAGCAGATGCCCTGAGTAGACTGCCTTGTCAGTTAAACTCCATGATAGCAAAGGAACAGCCTAGCCTACACCAAGAGTTTGAGCACTTCAGAATGGAGCTCGTTAGTGAAGGATACCTAGCCAGCATAGAACTGCAGCCTACTTTGGTTGGACAGATCAAAGAAGCCCAGACGGGAAATGCCAGCATTGACGGAATCAAGAGTCAGATAGCTGCAGGAAAGGCACCAGGATTCACCATCGATGAAGAAGGAGTACTTTGGTACAACGGTCGCCTGTGTGTACCGTCAGATTCAGAATTGAAGCAAGTCATACTGAAGGAAGCTCACGACACCCTGTATTCCATTCACCCCGGCGGTACCAAGATGTACCAGGATTTGAAGGAACAATTCTGGTGGCATGGAATGAAGAGAGAAATTGGAAGCTACATCGCCAAGTGTGACATCTGTCAGCGAGTCAAAGCAGAACATCAACGACCCGCAGGACTGTTGCAACCCTTACAGATTCCTGAGTGGAAATGGGATTCTGTGGGGATGGACTTTATCACGGGATTGCCCAAATCTAGCAGAGGAAATGACTCCATTTGGGTTGTCATTGATAGGTTGACCAAGGTTGCACACTTCATCCCCGTCAAGACCACCTACCAAGGCCCAAAGTTAGCTGAGTTATACATCTCAAGGATAGTAGCCCTGCATGGAACCCCTAAGTCAATTGTGTCAGATAGAGGATCACAGTTCACCTCAAGATTCTGGCAGAAAGTGCATGAAGGACTAGGAACCCGTCTAAACTTCAGCACCGCTTATCACCCGCAGACTGACGGACAGACTGAGAGAGTCAACCAGATACTGGAAGATATGTTGAGAGCTTGTGTACTGGAGTATGGATCCAAGTGGGAAGATTGTCCGCCTTACGCAGAATTCTCTTACAACAACAGTTATCAAGCCAGCTTACAGATGGCCCCCTTTGAAGCCCTGTACGGAAGGAAATGCCGTACCCCCTGAACTGGTCGGAAGTAGGAGAAAGCCAAGTCTTCGGCCCGGATGTTCTGCGAGAAGCGGAAGAGAAGGTGCACAAGATCCGCGAGTACCTCAAGACAGCGCAGTCAAGACAGAAGAGCTACGCCGACAAGAGACGCCGAGAGATGACCTTTGAGATCGGAGACTTCGTCTATCTCAAGGTGTCACCCCTCAAGGGAATGCAGAGATTCCAGCTGAAAGGAAAGCTCGCACCCCGATATGTCGGACCTTTCAAAGTTCTGAGTCGCCGAGGCGAAGTGTCTTATCAACTGGAACTCCCTGAAGAAATGGCAGCTGTGCACAACGTGTTCCACATCTCACTCCTCCGGAAGTGCCTTGAAGTCCCCGAGAAGACGGAGGTATTCAAGAACATCGATCATCGATCGGTGGATATCAACACTGACTTGACATACCGCGAAGTGCCTATCCGCATCCTGGAGGAAGCCTACAGAACCACCCGCACCCGAAGTATCAAGTTTCTGAAGATACAGTGGAGCAACCATACCGAAGATGAAGCCACTTGGGAGCGGGAGGAAGACATGAAGAAAGAATACCCAGATCTCTTTAGTACCTAATTTTCTTTTAGATCTCGGGACGAGATCTTTTGTAAGGGGGAAGGGTTTGTAACACCCCAAAGTTCAATAAAAGAAAATTAGAAGAATTCCAGAAAGTAAAATTTCAAACCAACAAAAACTTTTTCTTACATATAGTACCATGCATAGGACTTGTGCATTTGAGTGATATGCCATGATGCTTGTTACCTGGTGCATATGCTAAACCCTAAAAACCCTAATGTGATCCAGTGAAGATCACAAAGAAAATAAAATAAAATAAAATCAATTGCTAAAACCCTAAAACCCTCACATAGACATTATGCCATTTTCATAAATCTTGACCCTAGACCAAATTGACCTTCACCATTAGTTGAAATACATTACTAAACTCATATTACAACTTTGTGAATCATAGAAACACCCATTAAATCAAATTCAAATAAAAATTGAGGTCACATAGAATAATGGTCAAATCTGCCCATTATAATCTGGTCACCACTTTGAGCCCCTGTATTTCAAAATTCTCAAACTAAAATCTTTCCACTCTTTGCATGTCATCCAAGACAACATCAAGATGAACACTTTTTGTAAAAACCACCATGCCAAATTATTTATAGATCCATAACTATGCTCACCCAAAGTGGCAACATTTTATTAAAATCAACAACCTCACACTTAGCATTTTTGAGAGTTCTTGGAATTTAAAAATTCCACCATCACCTCAAAACCTCTCTGGTCATGTACAACTTATATCAACACTCACAATTCAAAAACTTTCACCATTTGAATATTTTCGAATTTGGTTATTTTTGCATTTTACAAATTTGGGCACTATTTGCAACTATTGCAAATAGTGATCTACCTCAACCTAATCTACCCAAACCTAACCTACTGGTTCCCCTGGTCCCCTCTCTCACAAACACCAACATAAAAACCCTAGGAGGAGAGGCATTGCAAGCATGGCATGGCCATGCCGGCCACATGCCGGCCATGCCGCACCACCTCCTCTCTCCTTCACCCCCAACCATGGCCACCATGCCCTTGCCCTCCACCTCACCTCACTGGACCCTCTAGCACCGGCCATTGTCGAGGAGGAGCTCGACACCGGCCAGACAAGCACGCGTCCATGGCGCCCTGGACGCCGCTCGCGTCGCGCGTGTGCCCGACGCGGACACACCCTGGCCACGTGCCGCGCCACCACCCTGAGCACGCCCTGGCCCCCCTGACTAGCCGTTGAGCACGCACACGCCACCACGACGCCGCCAGACACGCGCCCAGCCCCAACCCGTGCTCGCCGCCGCCGGAGACGACGAAGAGATCCCGCCACTGCCGCGCAGATGCTCGCACGCGCCCGACAAAGTTAGGCACCGCCCAGCGTCGCCATTGACGCTCAGAGGACCGCCTGGACATGCTGAACAGCCCTGCGTCGTCGCCTAGCCCGTTAGCTCGCCGGAGACGCCGCGCCCGTGTCGACCACCTCACTGCCCCGCCCCCCTCACACGATTCTATAAATAGAGCGTTCCCTGGACCAAACCAGGCACACCATTCCACTCCCCTCTCTTCACCGCTCCTCCTCACACCATTAGCCACGCCAATCGTCGCCGGAGTCGCCGCAATCGCCAGCTCGGAGCCGCGGAAGCTCTGGAGGAATCGCCGTCGATCCAGGCCGCCTCAAGCTCCGCCACTGCTACAGGCTGCCTCCCCATCGTCAACAACGTCGCCCTGAACCTCGCCGCCGGCCGCCGGACCTCTGGTTAGCCCTCCGACCCCCTAGGCTCGCCGGAGCAGCGACGGCATCTCGTCGCCGTCGACGATGCATGTGAGCCGTTGGATCGTGTTCTGATCCAACGCGCCACAGCTCGCGTACCGTTTCGGGGCGAAACACCCACTGACGGGTGGCCCCCGCTGGCAGGCAGCCCACGCGTGCGTGGACGCGTGGTGGGCTGGCTTGGGCCCTTTTTAATTCGTTTGGCCCGTTAGCTTTTCCCGCCGGCCCTTTTTATTCAAATTTCATTTAAATAATTTAGTTGAATTACCCCACTGGACCCAACTTTGAAATTGCATAGAAATTGTTTGGCTTGGCCAAATTTAACAAATTTTATATATTCGGAAAGCTATTAAAATTATCTACAATATGCCACTGGTCTCATGACCAGATTCGTTGTAGAATTAATTCGACAAAAATAACAAGGCAGGGACTTTTCCCTACTCAATTAATTATTAAAAATCAAATAAAATAGATATTAAGTTAGTTCCAACTCTGGTAGTTCACATATTACTTACACTAATTGATTATGCAATAAAATGGTGTGGTCACCTTGCATGATCATGCCTTAGTTTAAGTAGTGGACAATATGGCTATTTTTCCCTAAGTGGTATTGTCCAAAAATATTAGTAAATCATATGGGAGCTTTTCTTCCATTTAAATTCTGTCATGACCAATCCAATATGAGGTGAAGCCTCTGATCATAAAAAAATCTCATATGGTTTGTTGATGATATTAAATTATTACCATGTTAGAATTAAATTGTATGGGGTGCTACACCCCATTTAAATCATTTTCTCCAAATGATAAGTGTGAAGAGGTTGACTTGGGTCAACCTAGGTCACATATTATACATAAGAGAAATTAAATCCTAAAAAGATAATGAGAGGAAATTATTTCGCTGAATAATTCAAAAGTAACATTTAAGATTATTATGAGAGGAAATTATTTTTCCTAATTAATAAGAAAAACCCATCCACAAACATAATAGTGATATGTGATGCTAGTTTAATTTGTGTGAATCATGTGTGTGCTTAGTTTAGTAAATAGATTGGTGTGATGATTGTGTATCCCGTATTCGTATTTTAGACGCTAGTACCGAGGAGTACCCAGAGGAGGAGGAGGTCTACTGTCAGGAAGAAGAAGACCACTTTGACCAGTTTCCCAACCAAGGCAAGATAATACTCTTGCAAGTGTTAGCTCATCCTGAGCCAAGCACCACCCATTTACTTTATATTATGAGCCTAATTCCCAGTTTTATGTTAAGTTTTACTTACTGTTATTTTGTACTATTGATTCGTAATTCCATAGGGTAAATGTTAGATTAGTACAAGAGTATCAAAGTTAGCCTAGGAGCAAAGCAAATTACTTAGCACCCCTCACCCTTAGATGCTAGTGCTAAATTAAACATGACTACTCTAGATGGGAACATGTGTGGTGAAATGTTGAAATGACTTTTGAAGGTGAATATGACCAAGAGAAGATGGTGATTTTTGATTAAAAACTAGTATTGGTTTGGATGCGATACCTTTCCAATTATTGAGTACCCCCACAATACCTGATTATGGGTAGGGCTTAACTAGAAGTTTATGTATCTTAGTATGAGTTCCCTCTGAACACACATCATAGGGGTTATGCCGAGGCTGCCTCCGTTGTTGGTGAATGATGTGAATTGAAGGTGAATTGTACGGCCAAGCCCTGTGCAGTTCCCAGGATGACAGTTGGTCATCACTGGGAGGCCAAGCTCATGGGGAGAGGTGCTCATACTAGGGTTAGTAAATGAAAGGTTATGGTTGATGATCCGCGTACTGTGTTACGATGATTCGGGAAATCCCGACGGATGAAATCAAATGTTGTGGCACAAGTGTGCAACCTCTGCAGAGTGTAAATCTATTCGAATAGCCGTGTCCACGGTTACGGACGGTTGGAAAGGCCATACAGTTTCCAGTATTAGAATTTGATCATGTGGTTGAAATGAATGGTGAATGGTGACTTGATTATATTGAAAACACAACAGAGTTGTGGGAATGACACTGATGTTCCCACTTGAGTTAGTTAGTATATGAATAAGTCTTTAGTAAATACTTGTGAACTAAAACTAGCTTATGCAAAGAAACTAGAGCTTAGCACCCCCTTACTAGAAATGTTAGCACTTACACTAGTATTAGTTTGCGAGTACATCAAGTACTCACGGCTGTGTCCCTGGCTATTCAAATGGCCAGACTATGAAGAGGAGCAGCAGTACGAGGAGGACGGTCAGCAGGAAGTCTACAACAACTAGGAGTCTGCTAACGTCAAGCGTTGGCCTGTGGACTATAGAGTCCTTGTATCTTACGCTTCCGCTATGAACTTATGTTTGTTCGTTGACCAGTTCGTTGATCGTTAGATCAACTATTTGTGTAATATGGATCATGTGATTCCAATTTGTAAGACTTTATGGGTTGTAATGAATGATGACTGTGATACTTAACTATTATGCCTCGCAACAACAATATTCCTGGGATTGCGATGTATGACATAATAGGCATCCGGACTTAAAAATCCGGGTGTTGACAGCTGCCTCGAAGCCACCGCATCGGCACAATCTCCTCCTCCTGCTGTTTCTCCAAAGAACAAAAGGAAGAGGAATGATGTCGAAGATTCCGGCACCTCCAAGCCCGAAGAAGCTGTTCCTTCACGCCAGAAGGCAGCTTATGATCCATATCTTGAGACCCTCATCAGTTCGTAAGTTCCCTCTCTCTCTTTTTTTATTTCACTTGAAGATTTTTGTCTATCTTGCTTTTTATGTTGCCAACATTTAATCGTAGTGATGATGAAGAAGAAGTACCAGCTTCTGATGTGGCTGCTCGAACGAGTACGTCACATACACTAGTCGCCTCGGAGACGCCAGTTGAAGGAGAGGAAACTTCGCCTCCTCAACAAAACGTCGGCGCTGCTACTCCTCCTTCAAGCCCCCTTGTCCCTTCACCAAAAAGGGCAAGGATTGAGACAATCCCGGAGCCTACTCTCCAATTGAGTAGCTCCTCTAACCCTCTCTTGGATGATGTAAGTTTTTATTTTACTTGTCTCTGTCTATATTTCCTCCGTTTGCTTCTGTGTGCCCTCATGTTTTGCCCATATCGACATTTTCTTTATCTATCTTTCTTTAACAGCCTATGATGAAGGAGCTTTTTCGTATCGGTGCTCAATTCATTGGGTACCGTGATTATGCCAGCAAAACTGAAGGTAATGCCTGGCTGCTTCTTTTTTGCTCCCGCTTTCTTACTCCTTTGTTGTCGATATTTTTAACTGATTTCAACTTTCTTGGCAGAAAAACTGGCGGAAGTCAACGAGCGTGCCAATACACTTGCTCAAAAATTAGAGCAAAGTGAAGAGGCTCGTAAGAAGGCCGAGTCAGATGCCGTTCAAGCTAGGCGAGAAGCTGACAAAGCCAAGGCCGATGCTGCTGGTGTCGAAGATCTTAGGAAGCGACTTCACGATGCCGAGACTTCGCTAAGCGAGCATATAACTGCACAATCTGCTCGTGAAGAAGCGATCCTTAAGCGTCTAAGGTCGCAAAATCGTCGCTTTGTCAGTAAGTATCTGAGCCACTTCATATCCTTTGGACTCTTTTTCTGCACTCATTTGTTGATCGGAATTTTTTTTATTTTGACAGTAAAACCTCTCAAGAATTTGAGCTTGAAGATCCCGACAATGATCCTCTTCTTGACGCCGTTTCGTTCCTTGAATTCCATGGGACAGAAGCACGCGAGGGCATTGATCAAGCTAGGGCAGGGCTGTCGCGACTCTTCCCCTACTTCTTCCCGAAGAAAGAGGAACCCGCAACTTTCCTTACTCTTGCCAAGTGCTTTAATCCACCGAAGATCTTGGGCTGAAGATGCGCCAAGAAAATTTGAAGGTCGCTGTTGAAAGCACTGTTGCCTTGGTCGCTGATAGTCAACAAACTATCGACTGGGCGAAAGTGGGCGACACGGAACAGATAGAGCAGACGAAATGGCGATCGTTGATCAAGGCGGCAAAGCCCAACACGAAGAAAATCCTGTCTTATTTCGGGATCAAGCCATCTTCGACTCCTAGTTCATCAAAGCCGGAGGTCTAGTTGAATGCCCCTTTGCTTTTTCCTTTTTAGTTTACCTCCTTCTTTTGGCACTGTCGCCATAGTGTTCTTGGCAATGACTGCTTCAGTAGGTCTCTAGAGGTCCTTCTTTTGTAATAGACATGTATATATTATGAGAATGAATGAAAATCTATCTTTTCCTCAACGATTGATGTCGAAATTTATTTTTTCAGTTAATTTTTGACAACTATACGTCAACTCCCGGTCCTTCCGAAGTTTTTCCTTCGTCTTCTTCGAAGAAAACCCCTGTCGCTGTTAAATTTGTTGAAGATTCTGCGAGTAAAGATTCGGCAGAAGATTTGGAAGAACTTCGACAACAACTTCAATCCATGAAGAAGCAATCCCTTATGCTCATGGAACAGTCTCGAAAATCTTCTGAGAGGGAGAAAGCTGCGCTCCAACAAGCTCAAGATGCCATAACTGAAAAGGATGCCGCCGTTGCTGAAGCTGCTGCAGCTACATCCCGCGAAAATTTTATGCTTGAACTGTTGACAGATGCTAGCTTGGATATGGCAGGTATGCTTCATTTATCATTGTCGTGTTTTTTTCTTTTCCTCCTTGCTTGTCTCCTCGCTGCTTGCTGATTCTTTCGAAAAATAGGTTCTTTTTTGGATGCTGCTACTGAAGATGAGCGTGTCGAAGCTCGATCCAATGTACTTCTTCGGCTTGCCAAGGATCATGGTTCAAGTTTTTGGGGCACGCCTGAACGAACTCGCCAGATTGTCAGGTTTCAGGATCGCGCACTCCAGGTTCGCGATTATCTCGACTTCTGTACAAGGACTCTGTCTCTGGTTTATGGCACCATGTTTCCTCGCAACAAGATGCCAGAGACTCTTCCTGCTTTAATGGACAAATTTCGGGATGCTCCTCAAATCCATGGCTTTGTACGGGCCCAATTGGCTGCTGGCGCAAGATTTGCTATGATCATGATAAAAATCTGCTACCCGAAGTTAGACGTGGGGCAGATTTCCAAGTGCTTGGCCAAGATGGCGAAGAGGAAGAAGAACTTCGGCAAGTATGATGATATTGTTACTCCTGTTGCCGAAGATATGATGGATGAACTTCTTCGGATGGACGCCGAATTCTTCGTGAAGGGCAGCTACGCTGAGCATAGCACTCGTGCTGTAAATAATGAGCGCTTGACAATAGACAACATACTGGGAAATCCCTGAAGACAAGCTGTTCCAATAATTGTATCTTGTGTATATATTTTTGTACTGTAAAGTCACTATGTTTTTATTTTCAACGCCAAGCCCCCGGGCGTTTTGATGGCAGTATTTTTGTTTTATAGTGCGAGGTTACCCAAGGCAAAATAAATACTGTATTATTTTTGTGGGTATGAGCCCCCGAGCTTTATGTTGACCGCTGTTTGTCGATATATTTTTATTTTGGCGAGGTATTTTATACCAAGGCGAGATATTGTCGCGAATTGTATTTTGTCGGCACCATATATATATATATATTGTATCTTTGTAGGGGGAAGCCCCCGAGTCTGTCGAAAAGATATATAATTCCACTATCTTTATTATATTGCAGCACCGCGAGCCCGCCTCATTAAAAACCTTTTCCGGCCCCACTCGGTGCCCCGAAAAAGGAAAAGAGTGCGTCTGAAAACTCGCGGGCGTTTCAGTACATTGTATGTTTACAAAGGAGACTATATTTCGACATCTAGGCGTAAAAACGCCTGAGCTGCGCCACGTTCCAAGGATTTGGCTCGGCAATCCCCGTCTTCTTGTCTTTGATTCTGTATGCTCCTCCTTCGATTACTTCTGTGACGATGTAAGGTCCTAGCCATGGTGACTCAAGTTTTTCATGACTTTTTTGATTGAGTCGCAAAACCAGGTCACCAACTTGGAAGGATCTTGGCCGCAATCGTCGACTGTGGTAGTTTTTCAGGTCCTGTTGATATTTGGCGACTCTTGACAGGACTTCGTCTCGAGCTTCATCAAGTGTGTCAACATCATCCTTGATACGTCTCCGACGTATCGATAATTTCTTATGTTCCATGCTACTTTATTGATGATACCTACATGTTTTATGCACACTTTATGTCATATTCGTGCATTTTCTGGAACTAACCTATTAACAAGATGCCGAAGTGCCAGGTTTTCTGTTTTTGGTTTGAAATCCTAGTAACGAAACCGGAATTGGACGAAATCAACGCCCAGGTCCTATTTTGCCCGGAAGCATCCAACACCCGAGAGCCGCCGAGGGGGGCCACACAGGTCCCAGATGATAGGCCGGCGCCCACCCCCGGCGCCCTATGGTGTCGTCGCCCCTTCGACCCTCCGAGGCTGCCCTTTCGCCTATATAAAGCCCCTGCATCGAAAACCCTTACCGAGAGCCACGATACGAAAAACCTTCCAGAGCCGCCGCCATCGCGAAGCCAAGATCTGGGGGACAGGAGTCTCTGTTCCGGCACCCTGCCGGAGCGGGGACCCGGAAGGCTTCTCCATCGACACCGCTGCCATCTCCACCGCCATCTTCATCACCGCTGCTGCTCCCATGAGGAGGGAGTAGTTCTCCATCGAGGCTCGGGGCTGTACCGGTAGCTATGTGGTTCATCTCTCTCCTATGTACTTCAATACAATAATCTCATGAGCTGCCTTACATGATTGAGATTCATATGATGATGCTTGTAATCTAGATGTCATTATGCTAGTCAAGTGAGTTTTACTTATGTGATCTCCGGAGACTCCTTGTCCCACGTGTGTAAAGGTGACAGTGTGTGCACCGTGTGGGTCTCTTAGGCTATATTTCACAGAATACTTATTCACTGTTATGAATGGCATAGTGAAGTGCTTATTTATATCTCTTTATGATTGCAATATGTTTTGTATCACAATTTATCTATGTGCTACTCTAGCAATGTTATTAAAGTAGTTTATTCCTCCTGCACGATGTAATGGTGACAGTGTGTGCATCCGTGTTAGTACTTGGTTTATGCTATGATCATGATCTCTTGTAGATTGTGAAGTTAACTATTGCTATGATAGTATTGATGTGTATTATTCCTCCTACATAAGCATGAAGGTGACAGTGTGCATGCTACGTTAGTACTTGGTTTAGTCGTATTGATCTATCTTACACTCTAAGGTTATTTAAATATGAACATTTAATTGTGGAGCTTGTTAACTCCGGCATTGAGGGTTCGTGTAATCCTACGCAATGTGTTCATCATCCAACAAGAGTGTAGAGTATGCATTTATCTATTCTGTTATGTGATCAATGTTGAGAGTGTCCACTAGTGAAAGTCTAATCCCTAGGCCTTGTTCCTAAATATGCTATCGCTGCTTGTTTACTGTTTTCTGCTACTGCCGTTACTACTGCTTGTTTACTTCCTACAATATTACTACCATCAACTGCACGCCAGAAGCTATTTTCTGGCGCCGTACTACTGCTCATATTCATTCATACCACTTGTATTTCACTATCTCTTCGCCGAACTAGTGCACCTACTAGGTGTGTTGGGGACACAAGAGACTTCTTGCTTTGTGGTTGCAGGGTTGCATGAGAGGGATATCTTTGACCTCTTCCTCCCTGAGTTCGATAAACCTTGGGTAATCCACTTAAGGGAAACTTGCTGCTGTTCTACAAACCTCTGCTCTTGGAGGCCCAACACTGTCTACAAGAATAGAAGCACCCGTAGACATCAAGCACTTTTCCGGCGCCGTTGCCGGGGAGGAAAGGTAAAAGGTACTCACACTCCGGATCTCGGCTACTAAGCTATTTTCCATTGTAAGTACTCGAAGCTATTTCCTTTAGACTCTGCAATTGCGACATTTGGTTTCTTGTTTACACTAGTTAGGCATAATGGACAACAATGACCTTTTTATTCTATTTCCTGATTTAAGACATGGATGGTTTGATGCGAAAATTAAAAAACCCATGGAACATATTAATATGAATGCTTTGAACACCATTGTTGCTAATGCTATGGAAAATTCTAAGCTTGGGGAAGCTGGCTTTGATGAGCATGATATTTTTAGTCCCCCAAGCATTGAGGAGAAAATTTACTTTGATGATACTTTGCCTCCCATTTATGATGATTATAATGATAGTAGTCTTTTGTTACCACCTGTTATGGAGGATAAATTTGATTATGATTACAATATACCTCCTATATTTGATAGCTACTTTGTTGAATTTGCTCCCACTACAACTAATAAAATGATTATGCCTATGTGGAGAGTAATAATTTTATGCATGAGACTCATGATAAGAATGCTTTATGTGATAGTTATATTGTTGAGTTTGCTCATGTTGCTACTGAAAGTTATTATGAGAGAGGAAAATATGGTTGTAAAAATTTTCATGTTACTAAAACACCTCTCTATGTGCTGAAATTTTTGAAGCTACACTTGTTTTATCTTCCTATGCTTGTTACTTTGCTCTTCATGAACTTGTTTATTTACAAGATTCCTATGCATAGGAAGCATGTTAGACTTAAATGTGTTTTGAATTTGCCTCTTGATGCTCTCTTTTGCTTCAACTTCTATTTCTTGCGAGTGCATCATTAAAACTGCTGAGCCCATCTTAATGGCTATAAAGAAAGAACTTCTTGGGAGATAACCCATGTTTTTTTTTACTACAGTACTTTGTTTTATATTTGAGTCTTGGAAGTTGTTTACTACTGTAGCAACCTCTCCTTATCATGTTTTTGTGCCAAGTAAAGTTTCTATGTCAAAGTTGATGTTATATTTGGGATCGCTGCGCAGAAACAGCATTGCTGTCTGTCACGAATTCTGGCACAAGTCTCTGTAGAAATTTCGAAAAAATCTGCCAATTTATGAGCGTGATCCTCAGATATGTATGCAACTGTCATTAGTTTTGAGTTTTTCCATTTGAGCAAGTCTGGTGCCATTTTAAAATTCGTCTTTACGAGCTGTTCTGTTTTGACAGATTCTGCCTTTTATTTCGCATTGCCTATTTTGCTATGTTGGATGAATTTCTTTGATCCATTAATGTCCAGTAGCTTTATGCAAAGAAGTGTAAAGAATGATTGTGTCACCTCTGAACATGTAAATTTTTGATTATGCACTAACCCTCTAATGAGTTTGCTTGAAGTTTGGTGTGAAGGAAGTTTTCAAGGGTCAAGAGAGGAGTATGATATACTATGATCAAGAGGAGTGAAAGCTCTAAGCTTGGGGATGCCCCCGTGGTTCATCCCTGCATATTTCAAGAAGACTCAAGCATCTAAGCTTGGGGATGCCCAAGGCATCCCCTTCTTCATCGACAAAGTATCAGGTTCCTTCTCTTGAAACTATATTTTTATTCGGTCACATCTTATGTACTTTACTTGGAGCGTCTGTGTGTGCTTTTATTTTTGTTTTGTTATCTTAGTTCTCTGAATAAGTTCATCCTTGTGTGGGAGAGAGACACGCTCCGCTGGTTCGTATGAACACATGTGTTCTTAGCTCATAATATTCATGGCGAAGTTTCCTCTTCGTTAAATTGTTATATGGTTGGAATTGAAAAATGCTACATGTAGTAATTGGTAAAATGTCTTGGATAATGTGATACTTGGCAATTGTTGTGCTCATGTTTAAGCTCTTGCATCATATACTTTGCACCTATAGTGAAGAAATACATAGAGCATGCTAAAATTTGGTTTGCATATTTGGTCTCTCTAAGGTCTAGATAATTTCTAGTATTGAGTTTTGAACAACAAGGAAGACGGTGTAAAGTCTTATAATGTTTACAATATGTCTTTTATGTGAGTTTTGCTGCACCGGTTCATCCTTGAGTTTGCTTCAAATAACTTTGCTAGCCTAAACCTTGTATCGAGAGGGAATACTTCTCATGCATCCAAAATCCTTGAGCCAACCACTATGCCATTTGTGTCCACCATACCTACCTACTACATGGTATTTCTCCGCCATTCCAAAGTAAATTGCTTGAGTGCTACCTTTAAAATTCCATCATTCACCTTTGCAATATATAGCTCATGGGACAAAATAGCCTTAAAAACTATCGTAGTATTGAATATGTACTTATGCACTTTATCTTTTATTAAGTTGCTTGTTGTGCGATAACCATGCTTCTGGGGAACGCCATCAACTATTCTTTGTTGAATATCATGTGAGTTGCTATGCATGTCCGTCTTGTCTGAAGGATCTATCACCTTAATGATTGGAGCATGCATATTGTTAGAGAAGAACATTGGGCCGCTAACTAAAGCCATGAATCATGGTTGAAGTTTCAGTTTGGACATATATCCTCAATCTCATATGAGAATAATAATTGTTGCTACATGCTTATGCATTAAAGAGGAGTCCATTATCTGTTGTCCATGTTGTCCCGGTATGGATGTCTAAGTTGAGAATAATCAAAAGCGAGAAATCCAAAATGCGAGCTTTCTCCTTAGACCTTTGTACAGGCGGCATGGAGGTATCCCTTTGTGACACTTGGTTGAAACATGGCATTGCAAAGATCCGGTAGTCCAAGCTAAGTAGGACAAGGTGCGGGCACTATTAGTATACTATGCATGAGGCTTGCAACTTGTAAGATATAATTTACATAACTCATATGCTTTATTACTACCGTTGACAAAATTGTTTCATGTTTTCAAAATAAAAGCTCTAGCACAAATACAACAATCGATGCTTCCCTCGTCGAAGGGCCATTCTTTTACTTTTATTGTTGAGTCAGTTTACCTATCTCCCTCCACCTTGAGAAGCAAACACTTGTGTGAACTGTGCATTGATTCCTACATACTTGCATATTGCACTTATTATATTACTTTGCATTGACACTATCTATGAGATATACATGTTACAAGTTGAAAGCAACCGCTGAAACTTAATCTTCCATTGTGTTGCTTCAATGTCTATACTTTAAATTATTGCTTTATGAGTTAACTCTTATGCAAGACTTATTGATGCTTGTCTTGAAAGTGCTATTCATGAAAAGTCATTGCTTTATGATTCATTTTTTTACTCATTATCTTCATCATTGCTTCGAATCTCTGCATTCATCTCATGTGCTTTACAATAGTATGATCAAGGTTATGATGGCATGTCACTTAAGAAATTATCTTTGTTATCGTTTTACCTGCTCGGGACGAGCAGAACTAAGCTTGGGGATGCTGATACGTCTCCGACGTATCGATAATTTCTTATGTTCCATGCTACTTTATTGATGATACCTACATGTTTTATGCACACTTTATGTCATATTCGTGCATTTTGGAACTAACCTATTAACAAGATGCCGAAGTGCAGTTCCTGTTTTCTGCTGTTTTTGGTTTCGAAATCCTAGTAACGAAATATTCTCGAATTGGACGAAATCAACGCCCGGGTTCCTATTTTGCCCGGAAGCATCCGAACACCGAGAGCCGCCAAAGGGGGCCACACAGGCCCAGGATGATAGGCCGGCGCGCCCCCCGGCCGCGCAGCCCTATGGTGTCGTCGCCCCTTCGACCCTCCGAGGCTGCCCTTTCGCCTATATAAAGCCCCTGCATCGAAAACCCTTACCGAGAGCCACGATACGGAAAACCTTCCAGAGCCGCCACCATCGCGAAGCCAAGATCCGGGGACATGAGTCTGTCCGGCACTGCCGAGCGGGGAAGTGCCCCGGAAGGCTTCTCCATCGACACCGCCGCCATCTCCACCGCCATCTTCATCACCGCTGCTTGCTCCCATGAGGAGGGAGTAGTTCTCCATCGAGGCTCGGGGCTGTACCGGTAGCTATGTGGTTCATCTCTCTCCTATGTACTTCAATACAATAATCTCATGAGCTGCCTTACATGATTGTGATTCATATGATGATGCTTGTAATCTAGATGTCATTATGCTAGTCAAGTGAGTTTTACTTATGTGATCTCCGGAGACTCCTTGTCCCACGTGTGTAAAGGTGACAGTGTGTGCACCGTGTGGGTCTCTTAGGCTATATTTCACAGAATACTTATTCACTGTTATGAATGGCATAGTGAAGTGCTTATTTATATCTCTTTATGATTGCAATATGTTTTGTATCACAATTTATCTATGTGCTACTCTAGCAATGTTATTAAAGTAGTTTATTCCTCCTGCACGATGTAATGGTGACAGTGTGTGCATCCGTGTTAGTACTTGGTTTATGCTATGATCATGATCTCTTGTAGATTGTGAAGTTAACTATTGCTATGATAGTATTGATGTGTATTATTCCTCCTACATAAGCATGAAGGTGACAGTGTGCATGCTACGTTAGTACTTGGTTTAGTCGTATTGATCTATCTTACACTCTAAGGTTATTTAAATATGAACATTTAATTGTGGAGCTTGTTAACTCCGGCATTGAGGGTTCGTGTAATCCTACGCAATGTGTTCATCATCCAACAAGAGTGTAGAGTATGCATTTATCTATTCTGTTATGTGATCAATGTTGAGAGTGTCCACTAGTGAAAGTCTAATCCCTAGGCCTTGTTCCTAAATACTGCTATCGCTGCTTGTTTACTGTTTTACCGTTACTACGTGCGTTACTACTGCTTGTTTACTTCCTACAATATTACTACCATCAACTGCACGCCAGTAAGCTATTTTTCTGGCGCCGTACTACTGCTCATATTCATTCATACCACTTGTATTTCACTATCTCTTCGCCGAACTAGTGCACCTACTAGGTGTGTTGGGGACACAAGAGACTTCTTGCTTTGTGGTTGCAGGGTTGCATGAGAGGGATATCTTTGACCTCTTCCTCCCTGAGTTCGATAAACCTTGGGTAATCCACTTAAGGGAAACTTGCTGCTGTTCTACAAACCTCTGCTCTTGGAGGCCCAACACTGTCTACAAGAATAGAAGCACCCGTAGACATCAAGCACTTTTCTGGCGCCGTTGCGGGGAGGAAAGGTAAAAGGTACTCACACTCCGGATCTCGGCTACTAAGCTATTTTCCGGCGCCGTTGTAAGTACTCGAAGCTATTTCCTTTAGACTCTGCAATTGCGACATTTGGTTTCTTGTTTACACTAGTTAGGCATAATGGACAACAATGACCTTTTTATTCTATTTCCTGATTTAAGACATGGATGGTTTGATGCGAAAATTAAAAAACCCATGGAACATATTAATATGAATGCTTTGAACACCATTGTTGCTAATGCTATGGAAAATTCTAAGCTTGGGGAAGCTGGCTTTGATGAGCATGATATTTTTAGTCCCCCAAGCATTGAGGAGAAAATTTACTTTGATGATACTTTGCCTCCCATTTATGATGATTATAATGATAGTAGTCTTTTGTTACCACCTGTTATGGAGGATAAATTTGATTATGATTACAATATACCTCCTATATTTGATAGCTACTTTGTTGAATTTGCTCCCACTACAACTAATAAAATTGATTATGCCTATGTGGAGAGTAATAATTTTATGCATGAGACTCATGATAAGAATGCTTTATGTGATAGTTATATTGTTGAGTTTGCTCATGTTGCTACTGAAAGTTATTATGAGAGAGGAAAATATGGTTGTAAAAATTTTCATGTTACTAAAACACCTCTCTATGTGCTGAAATTTTTGAAGCTACACTTGTTTTATCTTCCTATGCTTGTTACTTTGCTCTTCATGAACTTGTTTATTTACAAGATTCCTATGCATAGGAAGCATGTTAGACTTAAATGTGTTTTGAATTTGCCTCTTGATGCTCTCTTTTGCTTCAACTTCTATTTCTTGCGAGTGCATCATTAAAACTGCTGAGCCCATCTTAATGGCTATAAAGAAAGAACTTCTTGGGAGATAATCCATGTGTTTTTTTACTACAGTACTTTGTTTTATATTTGAGTCTTGGAAGTTGTTTACTACTGTAGCAACCTCTCCTTATCATGTTTTTGTGCCAAGTAAAGTTTCTATGTCAAAGTTGATGTTATATTTGGGATCGCTGCGCAGAAACAGCATTGCTGTCTGTCACGAATTCTGGCACAAGTCTCTGTAGAAAATTCGAAAAAATCTGCCAATTTACGAGCGTGATCCTCAGATATGTACGCAACTTTCATTAGTTTTGAGTTTTTCCATTTGAGCAAGTCTGGTGCCATTTTAAAATTCGTCTTTACGAACTGTTCTGTTTTGACAGATTCTGCCTTTTATTTCGCATTGCCTCTTTTGCTATGTTGGATGAATTTCTTTGATCCATTAATGTCCAGTAGCTTTATGCAATGTCCAGAAGTGTAAAGAATGATTGTGTCACCTCTGAACATGTAAATTTTTGATTATGCACTAACCCTCTAATGAGTTTGCTTGAAGTTTGGTGTGAAGGAAGTTTTCAAGGGTCAAGAGAGGAGTATGATATACTATGATCAAGAGGAGTGAAAGCTCTAAGCTTGGGGATGCCCCCGTGGTTCATCCCTGCATATTTCAAGAAGACTCAAGCATCTAAGCTTGGGGATGCCCAAGGCATCCCCTTCTTCATCGACAAAGTATCAGGTTCCTTCTCTTGAAACTATATTTTTATTCGGTCACATCTTATGTACTTTACTTGGAGCGTCTGTGTGTGCTTTTATTTTTGTTTTGTTATCTTAGTTCTCTGAATAAGTTCATCCTTGTGTGGGAGAGAGACACGCTCCGCTGGTTCGTATGAACACATGTGTTCTTAGCTCATAATATTCATGGCGAAGTTTCCTCTTCGTTAAATTGTTATATGGTTGGAATTGAAAAATGCTACATGTAGTAATTGGTAAAATGTCTTGGATAATGTGATACTTGGCAATTGTTGTGCTCATGTTTAAGCTCTTGCATCATATACTTTGCACCTATAGTGAAGAAATACATAGAGCATGCTAAAATTTGGTTTGCATATTTGGTCTCTCTAAGGTCTAGATAATTTCTAGTATTGAGTTTTGAACAACAAGGAAGACGGTGTAAAGTCTTATAATGTTTACAATATGTCTTTTATGTGAGTTTTGCTGCACCGGTTCATCCTTGAGTTAGCTTCAAATAACTTTGCTAGCCTAAACCTTGTATCGAGAGGGAATACTTCTCATGCATCCAAAATCCTTGAGCCAACCACTATGCCATTTGTGTCCACCATACCTACCTACTACATGGTATTTCTCCGCCATTCCAAAGTAAATTGCTTGAGTGCTACCTTTAAAATTCCATCATTCACCTTTGCAATATATAGCTCATGGGACAAAATAGCCTTAAAAACTATCGTAGTATTGAATATGTACTTATGCACTTTATCTTTTATTAAGTTGCTTGTTGTGCGATAACCATGCTTCTGGGAACGCCATCAACTATTCTTTGTTGAATATCATGTGAGTTGCTATGCATGTCCATCTTGTCTGAAGGATCTATCACCTTAATGATTGGAGCATGCATATTGTTAGAGAAGAACATTGGGCCGCTAACTAAAGCCATGAATCATGGTTGAAGTTTCAGTTTGGACATATATCCTCAATCTCATATGAGAATAATAATTGTTGCTACATGCTTATGCATTAAAGAGGAGTCCATTATCTGTTGTCCATGTTGTCCCGGTATGGATGTCTAAGTTGAGAATAATCAAAAGCGAGAAATCCAAAATGCGAGCTTTCTCCTTAGACCTTTGTACAGGCGGCATGGAGGTACCCCTTTGTGACACTTGGTTGAAACATGGCATTGCAAAGATCCGGTAGTCCAAGCTAAGTAGGACAAGGTGCGGGCACTATTAGTATACTATGCATGAGGCTTGCAACTTGTAAGATATAATTTACACAACTCATATGCTTTATTATTACCGTTGACAAAATTGTTTCATGTTTTCAAAATAAAAGCTCTAGCACAAATACAACAATCGATGCTTCCCTCGAAGGGCCATTCTTTTACTTTTATTGTTGAGTCAGTTTACCTATCTCCCTCCACCTTGAGAAGCAAACACTTGTGTGAACTGTGCATTGATTCCTACATACTTGCATATTGCACTTATTATATTACTTTGCATTGACACTATCTATGAGATATACATGTTACAAGTTGAAAGCAACCGCTGAAACTTAATCTTCCATTGTGTTGCTTCAATGTCTATACTTTAAATTATTGCTTTATGAGTTAACTCTTATGCAAGACTTATTGATGCCTGTCTTGAAAGTGCTATTCATGAAAAGTCATTGCTTTATGATTCATTTGTTTACTCATTATCTTCATCATTGCTTCGAATCTCTGCATTCATCTCATGTGCTTTACAATAGTATGATCAAGGTTATGATGGCATGTCACTTAAGAAATTATCTTTGTTATCGTTTTACCTGCTCGGGACGAGCAGAACTAAGCTTGGGGATGCTGATACGTCTCCGACGTATCGATAATTTCTTATGTTCCATGCTACTTTATTGATGATACCTACATGTTTTATGCACACTTTATGTCATATTCGTGCATTTTCCGGAACTAACCTATTAACAAGATGCCGAAGTGCCAGTTCCTGTTTTCGCTGTTTTTGGTTTCAGAAATCCTAGTACAAATATTCTCGGAATTGGACGAAATCAACGCCCAGGTTCCTATTTTGCCGGAAGCATCCAGAACACCCGAGAGTCGCCAAGGGGGCCACACAGGTCCCAGATGATAGGCCAGCGCGGCCCACCCCCTGGCCGCGCGGCCCTATGGTGTCGTCGCCCCTTCGACCCTCCGAGGCTGCCCTTTCGCCTATATAAAGCCCCTGCATCGAAAACCCTTACCGAGAGCCACGATACGGAAAACCTTCCAGCCGCCATCGCGAAGCCAAGATCTGGGGGACATGAGTCTCTGTTCCGGCACTGTCGGAGCGGGGAAGTGCCCCGGAAGGCTTCTCCATCGACACCGCTGCCATCTCCACCGCCATCTTCATCACCGCTGCTGCCCCATGAGGAGGGAGTAGTTCTCCATCGAGGCTCGGGGGCTGGTAGCTATGTGGTTCATCTCTCTCCTATGTACTTCAATACAATAATCTCATGAGCTGCCTTACATGATTGAGATTCATATGATGATGCTTGTAATCTAGATGTCATTATGCTAGTCAAGTGAGTTTTACTTATGTGATCTCCGGAGACTCCTTGTCCCACGTGTGTAAAGGTGACAGTGTGTGCACCGTGTGGGTCTCTTAGGCTATATTTCACAGAATACTTATTCACTGTTATGAATGGCATAGTGAAGTGCTTATTTATATCTCTTTATGATTGCAATATGTTTTGTATCACAATTTATCTATGTGCTACTCTAGCAATGTTATTAAAGTAGTTTATTCCTCCTGCACGATGTAATGGTGACAGTGTGTGCATCCGTGTTAGTACTTGGTTTATGCTATGATCATGATCTCTTGTAGATTGTGAAGTTAACTATTGCTATGATAGTATTGATGTGTATTATTCCTCCTACATAAGCATGAAGGTGACAGTGTGCATGCTACGTTAGTACTTGGTTTAGTCGTATTGATCTATCTTACACTCTAAGGTTATTTAAATATGAACATTTAATTGTGGAGCTTGTTAACTCCGGCATTGAGGGTTCGTGTAATCCTACGCAATGTGTTCATCATCCAACAAGAGTGTAGAGTATGCATTTATCTATTCTTATGTGATCAATGTTGAGAGTGTCCACTAGTGAAAGTCTAATCCCTAGGCCTTGTTCCTAAATACTGCTATCGCTGCTTGTTTACTGTTTTACTGCGTTACTACTGCTGCGTTACTACTGCTTGTTTACTTCCTACAATATTACTACCATCAACTGCACGCCAGTAAGCTATTTTCTGGCGCCGTACTACTGCTCATATTCATTCATACCACTTGTATTTCACTATCTCTTCGCCGAACTAGTGCACCTACTAGGTGTGTTGGGGACACAAGAGACTTCTTGCTTTGTGGTTGCAGGGTTGCATGAGAGGGATATCTTTGACCTCTTCCTCCCTGAGTTCGATAAACCTTGGGTAATCCACTTAAGGGAAACTTGCTGTTGTTCTACAAACCTCTGCTCTTGGAGGCCCAACACTGTCTACAAGAACAGAAGCGTAGACATCAATCCTCCAAAGCTTTTCTCGAAGTTTCTTCATCATATTCTGTAACTCTTGGAGAATCATGTTCTATTTCTATCGGCAGGACTGCCTCAGCTCCATGGACTAGAAAGAACGGCGTCTCCTGTGTCGCCGTATTTGGTGTTGTTCGAATACTCCACAACACACTTGGCAGCTCCTCCGGCCAAGTATGCCGAGCTTTTTCCAATGGTCCTAACAGGCGCTTCTTGATACCATTGCAGATGATGCCATTGGCCTTCTCGACTTGACCGTTGGTCTGTGGATGTGCGACAGACGCAAAACTCAATTTGATGCCCACTTCTGCGCAATATGCTTTGAACTCCTTGGACGTAAAATTGCTGCCGTTGTCTGTGACAATGCTGTGAGGGACTCCAAATCTAAAGACGATGCTTTTCACGAACTTGATCGCCGACGCGCCATCCGGTGAATTTATCGGCTTTGCTTCTATCCACTTAGTAAATTTGTCGACAGCAACGAGCATATACTCATATCCTCCTGGCGAAGCTTTGTGTAGTTTTCCCACCATGTCGAGACCCCATTGAGCAAAGGGCCAAGACAAGTGGGATTGGCATAAGTTCTGCTGCTGGCGAGTGAGGTTTTGCAAATCTTTGACACGCATCGCAGGTTCGCACTATTTCCTTCGCGTCCTCGATTGCTGTTAGCCAATAAAATCCTGCTCTGAAGACTTTGGCCGCAATAGCTCGGCTGCTCGCGTGATGCCCGCATATTCCTTCGTGTACGTCTTTTAGGATGATCCTTCCTTCTTCGGGTGTGACACACCTCTGTAGCACACCCGAGATACTTCGTTTGTACAACTCCCCTTTTACCACAGTAAAAGCTTTTGATCGCCTAATTATTCGCCTTGCTTCAACTGGGTCGTCGGGTATTGTTTTCCTTAGGATGTATGATATATAGGCCTGCATCCATGGAATTTGCACCATCATGACTAGCTCCTGTTCCTCTTCTTCTTCTACTGAGTCTTTGGTGGTACTCGAAGATTTCTCTTCTTTCTCCTTCTTCTTTATTTTCACTGGCTTTGTTGATCTCTCGCTTATTTCTTCCCAAAACACGCCTGGAGGGATCGCGAGACATTGTGACCCGATGTTTGCAAGAACATCGGCTTCATCGTTACTCAGCCTGCTGATGTGGTTTACCTCGCATCCATCAAACAATTTTTCCAGCTCATTGTACACCTCCTTGTATGCTATCATACTTTCGTTGACTGCATCACATTGGTTCATAACTTGCTGTGCCACCAATTGTGAGTCGCCGAAGATTTTCAATCGGGTTGCACCGCAAGCTTTCGCCATCTTCATCCCATGTATGAGAGCTTCATATTCTGCTTCATTGTTAGATGCGTTTGGGAACGTCATCCGTAAGACATACTTCAACTTGTCGCCTTCAGGTGATACTAATATCACGCCTGCTCCAGCGCCTTCTAACCTTTTGGACCCGTCAAAGTTCATAGTCCAGGTTCTCGATAAATCTGGAGGCCCTGTGTTTTGTAGCTCCATCCACTCTGCGATGAAATCTGGTAAAACCTGTGATTTTATTGCCTTTCTTTTTTCATACGTGATGTCCCGAGGGGAAAGTTCTATTCCCCAAAGGGAGACACGACCCGTAGCTTCTGGGTTGTTCAATATGTTTGACAAAGGAGCTTCATTGACCACTATTATCGGGTGCGCCGAAAATAGTGTCGCAATTTTCTTGCTGTCGTGAATACTCCATACGCCAGTTTCTGATATTGCGGGTACCGCTGTTTTGAAGGCGACAGTACTTCGCTGATGAAATATACTGGCCTCTGAACTCCATGAAGCTTTCCTTCTTCTTCTCTCTCGACTACCAGAACCGTGCTAACCACTTGAGGTGTGGCTGCAATGTATAAGAGGAGAGGTTCTTTATCTTTAGGCGCCACCAAGATTGGTGGTGTCGAAATTGTCCGCTTGAGGTTCTCGAAGGCCCTATCTGCTTCCTCGTTCCATTGAAATTTTTCCCCCTGTTTGATCAATGCGTAGAACGGCAACGCCTTTTCTCCTAGCCTGGCGACGAATCTGCTTAAAGCTGCGACTCGCCCCGTTAGCTGTTGTATTTCTTTCAACTTTGTTGGCTTTCTCATAGTAACGATGGCCTGGATTTTTTCGGGATTAGCTTCAATCCCCCTTGCTGATACTAAGAACCCGAGAAGTTCTCCTGCAGGAACTCCAAAAGAGCACTTTGTCGGGTTCAGCTTGAGGCAGAACTTGTCGAGGTTGTCGAAGGTTTCCTACAAATCTTCGATCAGAGTCGACCCCTTCTTTGATGTTATCACGACATCGTCAATGTAGACTTGCACATTTTTTCCAATCTGTGTTGCTAGGCACTTCTGCATCATCCGCTGATATGTTGCTCCCGCGTTTTTCAAACCAAAGGGCATTGTTTTGTAGCAAAACACGCCGTAAGGTGTTATGAACGCTGTCTTGGCTTCATCTTCTTCTTTTAACCTGATCTGGTTATAACCAGAGTATGCGTCCAAAAAGGAAAGACGTTCGCATCCTGCCGTGGAGTCGATGATTTGATCGATCCTTGGGAGGGGAAAGTGATCCTTAGGACAATGTTTATTGAGACACGTAAAGTCGACACACATGCGAAGGACTTTTGTGTTTCTTCGGCACCATTGATACGTCCAAAACGTATCTACTTTCCCGAACACTTTTGCTATTGTTTTGCCTCTAATTTGTGTATTTTGGATACAACTAACACGGACTAACGTTGTTTTCAGCAGAATTGCTCTGGTGTCTCGTTTTTGTGCGAAATCCAACTTTCGGGAAAATCCTCGGAATTTATGCGAAGGCCCTATTTTCCCAGAATACGACGGAGCCAGAAGGACAAGTGAGGTGGAGGCCCGAGGGCCCCACACCATAAGGCGGCGCGGCCCAGGGGGGCCCGCGCGGCCCTATGGTGTGGCCCCCTCGGCGGCCTCCGACGCCCCTTCGGACTACTTATCGGGTTCGACCTAAAAACGCACGGAGAGAAGTCGAAGTCGCCAGAACCCTCCAGAGAGCCGCCACATCGCGAAACCGTCTCGGGAGCCAGAAGTCTCCGTTCGGCACTCCCCGGGACGGGGAATGGGAGGAGATCTTCACCGCCATCACCGCCAACGCCTCTCCATCGACCAGCCATGTTTCCCCCATCCATGTGTGAGTAATTCCCCCCTGTAGGCTGAAGGGGATGGTAGGGATTGGATGAGATTGGTCATGTAATAGTCATAAGATTGTTAGGGCATAGTGCCTAGTATCCGTAGATGTCACTTTTATGATATTGTTGCAACTTGTTATGCTTAATGCTTGTCACTAGGGCCCGAGTGCCATGATCTCAGATCTGAACATGTTATTGATTCATGAAGATATTCGTTGTTTATGATCTTACCTGCAAGTTGTATACACATGTCGCTGTCCGGAACCAATGGCCCCGAAGTGACAGAAATCGGGACAACCGGAGGGGATGGTAGCGATGTGAGGATCACATGTGTTCACGGAGTGTTAATGCTTTGCTCCGGTACTCTATTAAAAGGAGTACCTTAATTTCCAGTAGTTTCCCTAGAGGCCCGGCTGCCGGCTGGTAGGACAAAAGATGTTGTGCAAGTTTCTCATTGCGAGCACGTACGACTACATATGGAACACATGCCTATTGATTGATTAGTACTTGGATACCGTTTTATTATTATCTGCAAATGCCCCTGCTTTGATTGTTACATGAGTTTCTCTCATCCATGCAATAATCCGTCCTGTGCCTACAATATTTTAATCCTGCTGTTTACTATAATTACTGCTGTCTTATTTCACCGCTGTTGTTATTTCACTATTCCTACTGCCATAAAACTGTTACTACTGATAAACTCTTGCGAGCAAGTCTGTTTCCAGGTGCAGCTGAATTGAAAACTCCGCTGTTAAGGCTTACACGTATTCTTTGTCTCCCCTTGTGTCGAATCAATAAATTGGGTAATACTTCCCTCGAAGACTGTTGCGATCCCCTATACTTGTGGTCATCAAGACTATTTTCTGGCGCCGTTGCCGGGGAGCATAGCTTTATTTGGAAGTTCACTTGGATTGATATTGTTCGCTGCAAATTCTCCATCATGGGTAAACCTCGCGATACTAAGATCGCCATATTACCATCCACTACAAGAAAAGGTACAACTCTTAGTACCTCTGTGCTCTTGATTCACCATCTGTGATAAGTAAACTTGTTTCACCACCACAAGCTTCAAATGCTGGTACTTCTACTGAATCTGAAAATTCCTCTTATAATTGTGATGATGCTTCTGTGCTTGATAATGATGGTTCGTTAGGATCTTTTCTAGATGCTACAATTGCTAAGTCTAGACAAATTGAAAATACTGAAACTCCTAATGAAAATGCTGCTACACCTGTTAATTCACCTGAGTCTGTTGAATATTCTAGTGATGATCCTGATGAAGATTATGTAGAGCTTGATGATGATTTTATTGAAAAATGCAATGCTACTACTGATGCAAGAAAAATTAAAAAGTTGCTTGCAGAACATGCTGTTAGATATAAACTATCTCCTGATCCTAAATTTGCCACATCTCCTATAAACATTAGGGATAAAGATTATGATTTTTCTCTTGATTTATCTCATATAGCTATTGTTGAGAAAACACCCTTTTGTGGTACTGAAAAAGAAAGTGCTGTTGAACACATGACTGAGTTATCTACTCTTAGTGGCTTGTTTTCTGATGATGTCAAGATGCGTACTTATTTTGTCGCTAAATTTTTTCCTTTCTCATTAAAGGATGATGCTAAAACTTGGTATAATAATTTGCCTCCTGGTTCTATTAAAAGCCCAAAAGAATTGCTTGATGTTTTCTTCCGGAAATACTTTCCTGCTAGTGCTCAACATGCTGCTTTGCAGAGAATTTATAATTTTGACCAGGAAGATGGAGAGAAATTGCCTGAGGCTTGGGCTAGATTTTGCTCTCTTATTAGAGCTCAGCCTGACCATGATTTGGAAAAGCATGATTTACTTGATATATTTTATAGTGGACTAACCATTGAGTCTAGGGCATACCTGGATAGTTGTGCTGGTTGTGTTTTCAGGAAAAGAACTCCAGACGACGCTGAAGAATTATTGGCTAAAATAGGCCGGAATCATGATGATTGGTCTACACCTGAACCAACCCCGACACCGATATTGAAGAAGAGGGGTATGATTAAATTAAATGATGAAGATATGAGGGAAGCCAAGAAGTCTCTTAAAGAGAAGGGTATTAAACCTGAAGATGTGAAGAATTTACCTCCTATAGAAGATTTATGTGAGATAACTCCCCCTTCATCTATGATTGAGGTACACTCTCTTCAACGCTTTACTAGGGAAGATATTCCGTATTCAAAACCTCCTGCTCAATGCTTAGATGAGTTTGATAATTATATTGTTAAGCAAGAAAACTTTAATATGAGAGTAGAGAATCATTTAATGGAAAATTCTCGAGCTATTAGTGAATTGCATGGTATTGTGGAGAGAACCTCCAATGATGTTAAGATACTTGTTAAACATTTTCAAATGGTTCAAACTCAAATTGATCAACTTACTAAAGTGCAAAATGACTTGTTGGGAAATAATTCTAAAGAAAAACATGCTTATGAAGTAACAACTAGAGGTGGTGTTTCTACCCAGGATCCTCTATATCCTGAAGGGCATCCCAAAAGAGTTGAACAAGATTCTCAACTAATTAAAACTAGTGCTCCATCTAAGAAAAAGAAAAAGAAACATAAGAATATTGTAGAATCCTCTGAACCTGTTAATGATCCTAATAGTATTTCTATTTCTGATGCTGAAACTGAAAGTGGTAATGAACATGAGGAAGATAATGATAAGAATAATACTCCTGATAAAGAAGAAATTGAAAAAGAACCTGAAAAGCCTGCTAAAAATAAAAAGTACACTAAAGAAGATTTTATTACTGAGAAACATGGTAATGAAAGAGAACCTTGGGTTCAAAAGCAAATGCCTTTTCCTGCTAAGAAACTAAAATCAAAGGAGGAGGAACATTATAATAAATTTTGTGATTGGATGAAACCTTTATTTTTGCAAATCCCTTTGATGATGCTATTAAATTGCCTCCTTATTCAAAGTATATGAAAGATATTGTTACTAACAAAAGGAAAATCCCCAATGAGGAAATTTCCACTATGCTCGCTAATTACTCCTTCAATGGTAAGATTCCAAAGAAGCTTGGAGACCCAGGTATACCGACTATTCCTTGTTCCATCAAGAATAATTATGTTAGAACTGCTCTATGTGATTTGGGAGCAGGTGTGAGTGTAATGCCTTTTTCTCTTTATAAGAGACTTGATTTAGATAAGTTGATACCAACTGATATATCTTTGCAAATGGCTGATAAATCTACTGCTATTCCTGTTGGTGTATGTGAAAATGTTCCTGCAAGTTACTCAACATTGCTTGATATTAACTGATTTTGTTGTGTTGGAAATGCCCGAAGATGATAATATGTCCATTATTCTTGGAAGACCCTTTCTTAATACTGCAGGGGCTGTTATTGATTGCAATAAAGGCATGGTTACTTTGAATGTTGATAATAAGGAACACACTGTCTATTTTCCCAAGAGGATTGATAAAGTATATGGAGTTAATACAATTTCTAATGTGAAAACTATCAAAGTGGGAACCATTGATTGTCCTATATATGAGCCTAAAGAAGAATATCAAACTCTTGTGATTGGATCCATATCAATTCAATATAAGGTAACATGATTGATTTGAGGTTTACTTCTTCTTATGTCATATAAAATTTATTTGGTAGCAAGACTTGATCAACCTTGTTAACAAGTATATTTTAATGCATAAGAGAGCTAAACAACATTTCTTTCTTTCTTTCTCCCTCCACTTATTTTACTTGCTGTAGCACTTTTTGTTTTGCAATATGCTTTAGTTGTTTAAGATTTTGGAAATCATTTTCCTGCGCAGTAATAATTAATTTAATACCCAGAAATGTGCATTTTTCGAAGTTCTCTAAAAATTACAAAAATTATACCGTTGGTCCTATTTTTCGACGAGGCACCTGGGAGTACCAGAGGATGACCTGTGGGGCACCAGAGGGTGCCACACCACAGCCGGCGCGGCCAAGGAGGTGGGCGCGCCACCCTGTGGTGTGGGCCCCTCCTTGCCCCACTATTTCATCTCTTCCTCCCAGCATCTTCTCTCTCCCGAAAAACTCGCACCAAGTTCCTCTCACTCGTGTTTCTGCTCAAGAACTCGCGATTTTTCGATCTCCTTGCTCAGCCCAGATTTCTGTTTGAAATTTGGCACATTTACTCCTTGGTATGTGACTCCTTTGATTGTCCAATTAGAATTTTGTTTGGTTGAGTATATCTTGAATATTTTGCTGCTGTAGATAACATGTTTAGTGAGCTTGCATGCTTGTTCTAAGTGGAAGAAACTAGTTTTGATGCATGTTTAGTACTCTAGCAAGTTCCTATAGTAGTTCCCTTCAATTATATACCTTGAAATCAAATTTTATAATGATTGTTGAAAAATTTCAGAAAATGGAAGGGAGTATGCACCAACTTAACCAACAAGAGTTGGAGGTACAGCAAGTCATGAGAGTTCATCGTGAAGAGGGAGTATACCCCTCTTATTACCCATGCACGGATTTTATGCGGAATGCAGGAATCCTGCAAGATGTTCAAACACTGATTTCCAATGCAGGGTTGGAAGGTTTTACTGTTGGTGAACCTCACCAATATGCTAAACTAACGGTGTCGGTTGTGCAGGATTTCGAATTTCACCGGTCTCAAACTAACCCCATGGTCCGGTACAAGATTTATAACAAAACTATCAACTTGCCTTTCAGTGATTTTTGTACAGCAATTAGAGTGCCGCGGTGGGGATCCTGCGAGAAGATCAGGGGAACGCCGCGGGAGCTCTCGAATCTTTATACAATGATTTGTAATGGGAGGAGCTTCTCCAATGATAGTGGTAAGATTAGTAGCATTCAACAGCCAGCTATCCGCTACTTTGCTTATTTCGTTACAAAGTGCGTTCTTGCTAGAAAGACTGGAGGTAAATTATCTGTCCAAGATTTGGCTTTCTTAGCTGCTGCTTTGCAACAGGATAGGACTTATAATTTGGGTGCTTTAATAGCTTGTAGACTTGCTACTAACCGTGAGAAAGGAGGAATTTGTGGAGGTCTTATCGCCTCTCGCTTATTAGCTATGCATGGTGTAGGACCTCACCATTTAGATATTCCGCTTTCTATAGAGAAGCTTGATGTTGTTTCCATGATTAAACATGAGTTTATTTCAGATGCATCTAATTTGAACAACCTGTATTATAGGATAACTTTGTATAAGAAAAATTGGAGCATAACTAAGAAAATTGAAAAACTAGTACAATTGCCTGCACCTGCTCTGTTTAACCTTGATGCCAGGAAAGGGTGGTCGATCACAGAAAATGAGCTAAACGCATACATAGAAAGGGAAAGCCGTCGTGCAAGGGAAGGTGAGGAGGAGGCCGAGGAGCACCCCGACTCTTCATCCGATGCAGCGAGCTCCTCATATCAACATCATGGTCATGTGGAGCCTCCACGATATTCTTCTGCGCAGGGGCCTTATTATCACTCCATGTATGACCCACCGGCGTGGAACTCCGACCCTCGTTGGGAATGAACTCCACTTAGGCCAAAAGCCTAAGCTTGGGGGGAGGTATACCGGCATCACTCATTCTTTGCATATTATGATTGCTGGATACTTGTACATACTTGTTTAGTCTCTTAGAGTGGTTTTCTAATGAGAGGGAGATGATATTTGGGGAAGTGCTGTCCAAAAACAGATTCTGTGCTGTTACCAAAAAAATTCGTACGCACAGCCAGAACGTTATTTTGAGCTGCCAATTTTTGAGCATGTTCCCCAGGTTGTTATCTAACTTTCATTAGTTGAACACTTTTTGGTCTGAGCAATGGAAGATTTTTGTTAATTTCGATTTCTGTACTGCTGTCAGGATTTGGCAGATTTCTGTCATCCTGCTTTTCTGTGTTTCTTTTAGTTTGCATTCTTTTGTTTTTGCTTTGTTTCTTTCCTAAAACACAAAAAGACCAAAAATATTTCTGTTGTTTCTCTTCACCATTTGTTTATTTGGTTCTTTGCTCTTATTTTATTTCGTTTGCTATCGTTGGTTTGCTATGAGAAAACCCAAAAAGATTTTGCTTTGTTTGCTTGTTTTCTTTCGTTCTTGTTTCTAATTCGAAAACACCAAAAATATTTGCTGTTCTTCTTTGGTTTGTAAAGTTCATCATGAGTTCAATGGTCTTCGGTGGCTGGAGCGTGGTTTTCATTTCATATTATCCAAGCTACACAAGTGAAAGGCAATAATGACGATCTACGACAATCTGATTGTGGTGAGAGGCTGGTATGAACTCTATTTGTTTTCATTTTTGTACATATACTCATCCATGTGAGCATGCTTAGTTGGTTCATGTGAGGTATATGTTATTTGAGAAAATCTAGTAGTTCATGATCTCTCATGTTTAGCTCCAATTTATTAATATGAGTAGCATGTCATGGATGTTCGCTTGCATTGTTTTATTCATAAGTAAGTATGGCATTGTGGTATCCTCCTCTGAATAACTCATTTATATCGACTTGGCACATGCTCACGCATGCATATGACTGAACAAAAAGTCAATTAAGCCTCGATGATTTATATTGCTTCAGAGTTCTTGTATCACTTTTATGCCTCCGTTAATTTATTTTGCCGCAAGCATGATTATGACAGTTACTGCTCTCTTGATTTGTCGCTCCCTAGTCTTTTGCTAGCCTTCACTTGTACTGAGCGGGATCGCCGCTCGTGCTTCCAAACACCTGAAAACCAAGTTGTTCCAAAGTGTCCACCATAAATACCTATGCATGGCATTTCAAACCATTCCAAGTAAATTCTCATGCGCTACCTTTAAAACTTTCAAAATGCTTCTCAATTTGTGTTAATGTTTCATAGCTCATGAGGAAGTATGTGGTGTTTAGCTTTCAACCTTGTCATTTACTTTTGACGGACTCTCATATGGACTAGTGGCACATCCGCTTATCCAATAATTTTGCAAAAAGAGCTGGCAATGGGATTCCCAGTCCCAAATTAATTAACTTAAATAGACACTCCTCCATGGTTTGTGATTGTTGGACGGCACCCGAAGGATTCGGTTAGCCATGGCTTGTGTAAGCAAAGGTTGGGGGAGTGTCATCATCATAATAAAACTTAAATAAAAGGCACTCCTTCATGGTATGTGATTGTTGGCAGGCACCCGAGGATTCGGTTAGCCATGGTTTGTGTAAGAAAGGTTGGAAGGAGTGCCACATAAACATGCAAATAATTCATGGGAGCCGCTCTTAGGAGTCCGGTTGATGAGGTAGTTAGTATACCCATTACCATTCGTTGACAACAACAAACACCTCTCAAAATAATTTTACTCCTGCTTTACAAATGAAAAGCTCTAGCGCATGTTAATCCCTGCTTCCCTCTGCGAAGGGTCAATCTTTTACTTTTATGTTGTGTCTCCATTCTTTCTTTGAGCACTATCTTGAGAGCACAACTGTCATTCTTAGTATAATATGCTTGTCTCAAAATATAATTGATTGTGGTATAACTTTGATGCTTTTATCTTTGACAATCACTACTTCTAGTCTTTCTATGAACTCAAGAGGTGCCTCGGCATTTATGTTTTGCCGATCAAATACGGCAAGCGAGATACCACTTTATCATATTCTCTTATGAACATTGCAACCTGCTTATATACATGATTCATGATGCTTATTATTAATTGTTGGTACCTCTTCATGATTGACATAGTTGGATGATCTTATTTGCATGTATCTTATTATGAATGCTTAAGTATTAGCCATAGCATGAGAATATATACATCATATGAGCAAATGTGTTCGTGAAAGTTATTTTATCGCTCTTTGTTAACTGAATTGCTTGAGGACAAGCAATAAGCCAAGCTTGGGGGAGTTGATACGTCCAAAACGTATCTACTTTCCCGAACACTTTTGCTATTGTTTTGCCTCTAATTTGTGTATTTTGATACAACTAACACGGACTAACGCTGTTTTCAGCGGAATTGCTCAGGTGTCTCGTTTTTGTGCAGAAATCCAACTGGAAAATCCTCGAATTTATGCGAAGGCCCTATTTTCCCAGAATACTGACAGCCAGAAGGACAAGTGAGGTGGAGGCCCGAGGGCCCCACACCATAAGGCGGCGCGCCTAGGGGGCCGCGCCCCATGGTGTGGCCTCGGCCGGGCTCCTCCGACGCCCTTCGGACTACTTATCGGGTTCGACCTAAAACGCACGAAGAGAAGTCGAAGTCACCGGAAACCCTCCAGAGAGCCGCCACATCGCGAAACTCCGTCTCGGGAGCCGAAGTCTCCGTTCGGCACTCCGGACGGGGAATTGGAGGAGATCTTCACCATCATCACCGCCAACGCCTCTCCATCGACCAGCCATGTTTCCCCCATCCATGTGTGAGTAATTCCGCTGTAGGCTGAAGGGGATGGTAGGGATTGGATGAGATTGGTCATGTAATAGTCATAAGATTGTTAGGGCATAGTGCCTAGTATCCGTAGATGTCACTTTTATGATATTGTTGCAACCTGTTATGCTTAATGCTTGTCACTAGGGCCCGAGTGCCATGATCTCAGATCTGAACATGTTATTGATTCATGAAGATATTCGTTGTTTATGATCTTACCTGCAAGTTGTATACACATGTCGCTGTCCGGAACCAATGGCCCCGAAGTGACAGAAATCGGGACAACCGGAGGGGATGGTAGCGATGTGAGGATCACATGTGTTCACGGAGTGTTAATGCTTTGCTCCGGTACTCTATTAAAAGGAGTACCTTAATTTCCAGTAGTTTCCCTAGAGGCCCGGCTGCCACCGGCTGGTAGGACAAAAGATGTTGTACAAGTTTCTCATTGCGAGTACGACTACATATGGAACACATGCCTATTGATTGATTAGTACTTGGATACCGTTTTATTATTATCTGCAAATGCCCCGCTTTGATTGTTACATGAGTTTCTCTCATCCATGCAACGCCCGTTAATCCGTCCCTGTGCCTACAGTATTTTAATCCCGTTGTTTACTATAATCACTACTGCTGTCTTTATTTCACCGATGTTATTTCACTATTCCTACTGCCATAAAACTGTTACTACTGATAAACTCTTGCGAGCAAGTCTGTTTCCAGGTGCAGCTGAATTGACAACTCCGCTGTTAAGGCTTACAAGTATTCTTTGTCTCCCCTTGTGTCGAATCAATAAATTGGGTAATACTTCCCTCGAAGACTGTTGCGATCCCCTATACTTGTGGGTCATCAACCATCACGTTAGCTACCCACGTGGCTTGTAGATATTTCTTTAATAAAACCAACATCTTTGAGTCGATCTATTTCGATAACATAGTTTTGCGGTTGTTCGAGAAACGCCGCAAAGGTTGCTTGATTGGTCTCGCGAGAGGATCCAAATTGAGGTGGTGCTCGGCAAGTTCCCTGGGTACTCCTGGCATGTCGGCTGGACACCATGCGAAGATTTTCTAGTGCTCACGGAGGAACTCGACGAGCGCGCTTTCCTATGCGATATCCATGTTTGTTGCAATGGATGTCGTTTGGGTCTGTCGGGTGGATCTGTACTCTTTGAATCCTTGGTTGTGCAAAGTTGGCTCCTTAGAAGCTCCCTACCTCTGGCAGCACATCATAATCAGTGAACCTTGGCGCCATATTCTGCTTGCATCCCGAAAGTTTCGATAGTCGATGAAAATCTTGTCGCATTTATCAGATAACGCGAAACTTCCTTAATTAGCCGGGTCCTTGTCCGGCAACTCTACAATAGATACGTATAATGTGGTACCGCTGGCAACCTCGGCGTATGCTGGTCATCCTAACAGAGCATGATACTGTGTCGGGAAATCCACAACTTCGAACTCCAAATTCTCTATCCCGTAGTTTTCTCGGGTTCCAACTGAACGGCGAGGTTGATCTTGCCCAATGGATAACTTGGTTCTCCGGTGTAATCCCATGGAAACGTGTATCGGTTGGTTTCTGCTAGGGATATGTTCATTTTCCTCAATGTATCTCGCATACATAAGATTTAAAATGTTGCCACCATCTATAAAAACTCTCGAGACATCAAAACCAGCAATTACTGCGGGTAGGATGAGTGCCGATTGTCCCGGTCGAGGAACTTGTTGTGGATGATCCGCAATTGTGAAGCCAATATCTTGCCCTGACCAATTTAGGTACTCAACTGTTGGTGGAGGCATCTTTTCTACCATGAATACTTGTCGTGAGATTACCTTCTGCGCCCTGTTGGATGACCTAGCTTTCTGAATCATCGAGACCGCCCCATTGGAGTTAGGATCGACATACGGTGGTGGATGTGGTGCTGCCGCTATTCTGAGCTGATGCCGATTTTCGTCCGTGATTGCGTGGGAGGAGGTGGAAGGTAACCTCACCTTGGCCCCGAGGCTTCTGCTCACGTTTGGGCATTTGCACCCTCATGCTCGCAACATTGCCTCGAAAATTTCAATCTTCTCGGGAGATGTCCCGATCGCTCTTTCCATTGTTGTCGAGATAAAAGTGCATTTGACACGGACCGTTCATCATCTCCTGGGACACGTAAGGTCTTTGAAACCTTGGTCCACTATTTTGCCTCGTTGCCGCGAGAATCACCCCATTGTCGCCTTGTTGCTCATTACCCTCGATAGTCATTCGACGATTCTCCAGATGGCCGTGGAGCGCGTTGTTGTAGAACCTGCGAGAAATCGCCTTCTATTTTGAATAATTTCGACCACGATCCTCTTCTCGGCGATCTGTGTCGCTTGTTGTATATTGCGTCTTCTCCATCCGCCCACTTATTAGCTATCTCCATTAGTGCTGATATGGTCTGGTTCGCCCTAAGTCCTCGACGAAATCTCCTCGCTGAATTCCGCCACGAACGCATCTATTGCTCTCTTGTCGTCAGATATATCCTCCGCCGAGTTTTTTATAATGTTCCACCGCTATATATATTTTCTCATCGATCATCATGTTTCGTCGACACGCCCTAATTCTTCCAATGACGCAAAGCTGCAGTGGACTGCATTTCTACGAAGATGTCCTTCGAAATTATCCCCCAAATTGCCGATGGAGCCCGGGGAAGTTTCTTTATCCAAGATCTTGCGGCACCACTCAAGTGAACTTGGATACTTTGCATAGCTGTTGCTCTGGTTCCTCCTACCAGCTTCACCCATCTCGAGATAATCCACGAGCCAACCCTCGGGATCTTCGAACTTCTTGAAATTCTCTGGTAACTTGAACCCTTTTGGGACCTCGAGTCTTTCGAACTCTTCGTAAAGCACGGGAGTCCACACATATCTTCATCATCTTCTGGTGAGTGCTGACGTTCCCTTCTTTTCTGTCTCGCTCATCCACCCTCACTTGAATCACGTGGTCTTCTGCCCACTTGTTCTCGGATCTTGAACCGTTGTAGTGGGTCGTGGACTATTTTGCCTAGGATTTCCTTCGGGGGGCGTGGCTGCAAATGCTGTCCCCATAACTCCTACTCCAGCCATTGCCATATTGAACAATGGTTCTCTCGGGTCCCCAGGAGGTGGTCTGGACGCGAGGATGTAAGCTTGCGTTGCCATGTAACCTGCTTCTAGTTTTGGGATGATATTTCCCCTTGTATCAATCGTCATGAAAGACATGTCAGATTTTGAATTATGTTTCCTCTCTCTTCTTGTATATTTTGCAGCCGAGATCTCGCTCTCCTTCAGCCTCTCTATGGCTATCTCGCTAAAGCGTCGCTGGCCTCATCGTCAGCGCCGGAGCCGCCGTCGACGCGAAAGCTGCCTCTTTTCTCCTATTCAAGGATGTTGTCTGTTTTTCCTCTCTACTTACCCGAGCAAGTCTATATTGATATACGTGGAAGTTCTTGGCATTATACAGTAGCAGTGGTGGTCATTGGTTCTGAACCATCCATGGCTCTGCAGCCCTATCCCACGCCGCTTGCGGGAGTTGGACTTTCGAGTTGAAGACCCAAAGATATTTAGTGCCTAAGCCTTTTCTGAGAGGGATCGATGTATGGATTTCCCAAATCATCGAAGCCTCCGACGCTTGGTTCTCGATCGGCCCGCCTTTCTATCGCAGGATCCTGATGGTATTTGCGATTGATTTTTAGTCAGATTGGCGACACCATCGAGTGATTGGTGAAGACCTTTCCGGTGGCAGCAGACTTGTCGATGAAGCTGGAAGTCAAGTTACGCCGCTGGAATCGCTGTTTATAAAGGAGTCCGCAGACGACTCGAAAGATGTGTCGCTGAAGATCCGAGCTTTTCGCTTGCCTTGGTGTCGATGAAGCGTGGCGACGAAAACCCTTCGTCGCTTCGACGAAAAGTTAGAATCGACCGCTGAAAATTCCGACGAGATCGGAATTTCGAGACGATACAGATCCTTCTTTGCTGACGCCAAATCGGAATTCTCCGAACCATGACGATGGGCTCCTCCGATAGGCACATGCATCCAAACGGAGGGCGGGTGAGGAATAAAGTCAACTAGATCAGTTTCCCGTTTACCTCGATCCATCGCATTGCTAGCCACCGACGAACTCGACGATTCTTGAACGTGCCAACGAGATCAGCTCCTTGCAACCTCTAACCCCCACAGACGGCGCCAATTGAAAAAGGATTAATCACAAATGCCTACAGATTGTAGACTAGGTTTTGCTAGAAGTAGAGTGGCAAGTAGATCTCAAAGGCCCAGCCGAAAAGCACGACGATCAGAAACTAGGGTTGCGTTACCGTGATTCGATCTCAGCGTCCCTCGACTCCCCTTATAGAGGGTGGAGCCGAGGGTTTCGTATAACACACAAGTTACAGAGTTCGGGAGGGTTTCGTATCCAACCCGTAAGATTACAAATCTCTATCTTTCCTAATACAAACTATCTTTCCTTAACACTAAACGGGCTTCCAAGTCTTCTTATTCTTCAAGTCCTGGGCCTTTAGTAAAGGGTACCATCATCGGCAGGTCCATTGGGGATGCCTATGTCAAGGTCCTTCGGGTAACTTCAGCTGTTTTTCCTTCAACAGCAAATCAAAAATTTGCTTCGTTTTGCTCAAATCAAAGTCAAACCCCTTCAGGCCCCGGTTGTTTCACCCACTTGCAAGACACGGCTTTGCCCCCGAGTCCATTCGCACTAGCACTGACTTCCCGATCTTCTCGTAATCTTGATCTTCCATCTCTCGGAATGCGCGACGCGCTTGAACTTGTCCTCGGTACAATTCTGGTGGCGCTGCTCACGATGTCAATTTCGAACCATGCGCCAAAGGAATCAGAACCGCTTGAAGGTCACATCTTTGAGCTAGCCGATAGCCCATGACGTCGCCGATCGTTTCCTTTCAGATAAACTAACCGAATAATGGTCGTCCCCGACGGTCCTGGTTACTGGATGTATTCAGACACTGCCTTCCTCGCTTGCCAACTGGTCGATCGGCAATGCCAGCCGCAGCTTCGAATGATATTGTAAGTGTGGAATCGTTCTTCCAAATGCTTCCATGTCCGAACTGAATCTGGTGGCAACGAGGTGTACCACCAAAGGCCAGACCCGTGAGAGATTGTGAAAAGAACCTCACACGTAGCTCGGCTGAGACCATGCCCAACCGTGCCAAATATCGGCTCACGTGCTCACTTGAGCTGGTTCCTTCTGATCCACTGAATTTTGTGAAGTCAGGGAGCCGATACTTAGGCGGTAGTGGGGTTAGGTCATACTGCTGGGATACGGCTTGGAATAGCCGATCATTCTCTGCTTCGGCAGGATGCCGAACTGATCTGCAAAGAATCGATCCACCGAGCATGAGGTTGAGCTTTCATGACTTGTTCCAGGTTATTTAGCGAATACGCCTGCTTCTCAGCATCCGCACCCGTAACCGTCTTCTTGTCAGGTAATCCTCCTGGCTGTGGCAGTCCTCCTGTCGGCAGTCCCCCGGCAGAACTGCTCATCCAAGCTGTTGGTGGCCCCACACGATGCACACGTATCCATGTGGAATCTCCTTGGGCGGCCCATACAGGAATTGGTAATCGCCCGGATCACCTCCAACCTTGTAGACGACGTATGCCAGCAAGTGAACCCTAAGGGCCGTGAGCCGCAACCGTGTGGGCGGTGGCAGTGGTTCAGTGTAGAATCTGCATTTCCCCCGGTGAGTTCCTAGAGCAGGTCCTGACGGAATACTGATGTTTCATGATTTCTTGCACCACGTGAAGCCAACACGCTCCAAAGTGTTCACCAGGCTCTGCACGCCGATGTAGAGAATTCCAGCAACGCATAGTTAGCCTCTTGTCATAGGCTCAGTACGTTCCCTCCGAGGAGAGATAGATCTAGTCCCTCTAACGCGCCTTTCGGGTTGGAACCCTTTGAACTTAATGCCGTGCGAACGGGTCCTTTCAAAAGAGCCGATGAGATCGGTCAAGATGGCCTTGAGATCATCGATTTTCTTGTGGCCGAGTGGCAGATTCGTACTTGATATTTTCTTCCGCCACCTTATGCACGGGTTGTTGCGAGAAGATGGTCCACCGGGGCGTGCTTTAATGTGTTGCTCAAAAACCCACCGCGAGTGCTGGTTAAGCAACACGAAGAGCCGGGAGGCTTCAAGACTGCAGTGGGCCCTGGTCCCTCGACATCGTCCCGCAATGTTCCGGCACACGCCCTAGCGGTTGCAAGGGCGTGCCACCTGACCTATACCTGGTCAGGAAGGTGTTGGATTGCTTCGATTAGTTTCCCGCATGGCACACGTGAACATTAAATACGAGCCCTATCGGCTCTCAAGTTGCCCTGTGGATCGGCTCAGCCGACGCCCCATGGTTCACGTCGGTTAACGATGACATGGGGCTCCTGCTTGATCAATATAAAGTTAACCCAATCTAACAGTTTAAGGTTTTCACCGCATGATCGGAGCATCCTACGCGTAGTTGAGCCTAATAGACACGAAAGATAATGGAAAACTAACCCTAAAAAAGGCCTAAAAACCAACCATTAAGTTAATTCCCGTAACATCCCTCTTAGGACTAACAAACCATACCTTACGTACTACCGGGATCGCTCAACCCGTTTGCAAGGCCTAACCATACGTATATTAAACTAATCCTTGATAAACAAGTTGAGCACCTGGCAACAGATTGGATCTACTAAATAACGAGCAAGAAGGTGCTGCCCTTATACCAAGTTAGGTATAAGGGCAGCTAGATATCGAGGGGCAGCATAGCTAAGCAAGCATGTATAAGAAAAGCATCCATGCAAGCCCCAAAACACCTATGATAAATAGTGCTACTCGCCATCAACAACGCTTCAGCACGAGCAACACAATGTAAACGAATAAACGTACTGCCTAGATCGCAAGATGCGATCTAGGCAGCATGATGCTTACCCGAAGAAACCCTCGAAAGAAAGGGGTGGCGAATGCACCTGATTTGTGTTTGTTGTGAACGTGATTGTCCTCCTTTCGATAACCCTTAGATACATATTTATACCATGACTTAATCCTGCCACACCTAACCGGCGCACGGGTTAACTCTATCTTTTAATTCTAAACTAAGATGCGATCTACTATATTACAGATACACGGGCAATCAAGCCCAAACTCTTCGTGCAAGGCCGCTTCAAAGATGCTCCACGTGTATATTCTTCGAGCCCATTTTCAGATCTCTTATCTCTATTTGGGGGAAAATTATGCTGAGATGGCTGTGTTGGACCATTCTTTAGATAAGCAAATCTAACATCTTCTCTAACATTAGGAGCAAATTCATCAACTTGAATGCGAAGTCCAGGATCAGGTTGTATATACTCTATGAAATCAGTTATACCTCCAGCTTCTAGAACCACATGCTCCGAAGTCCCCTGTCCTCCTTCCAGTTCTTGTTCTTGCTCTTGTTCTTGGTGTGCTATATCACTTTCATGGGTGCTCGGGTTAGAGCTATTTTCGGTCCTTCTTCCGCTTGCTCTTCAGCTTGATTTGGCATAACATTTGTAGTTTCCTCATGGATGCTTGGTTTAAATTGGCTGCTACTAGCAATGGGCATAAAATATCTCTTCAAATCTGCAATTGAAAACATAAAATACATTAGCAGTTTTCCCATGTTATCGATCTCACAATTCACAAATTTAAAGTTTATTCAATTGACAAAAAACATCTACAATTGTACCTCCCCCTTTACCTGCAACATTCTTCACTTTCTTGTCCATCTTAGTTCTTCTCGAACCTTGACCACAAAATCACAGCAAAAAACTATACGAACTTCGAACACTATACGCACTTCGAACTGCGAAATCCCATAGATAACCTTGACCAGCGCCGGCCGCCGGGTGATTTGCAGCCTACAGAACAGGGCTAGGACGTGTCGGCGGGTAAAGTCGGAGGAATTGGCTTGGGAAGAAGCCGCCAGGATAGGGCATCAGAGGGCGCAATGAAAAGATGACAAGGACGGTGGCCGAAAGGTCGTAATCCCGTCGGCCGTCGCGGCGTTGCTTACTTGACCCGATCGCGTCGAAGATGAAAGGCAAGCGCAGGCGGCTGCGGCTCGTTTCCCACGAAGAGTGCGGGCGGTTTTCCTAACGCACGCGATCAGGACGGTAGGCGATCCTAGACCCTGGGCGATCGCGTATATGTACGCTCGCTCCCTTGCACGTCCGGCCGATCGCAATATATGGGCCACGTAAAATCCCCGAGTGGTCTCCCCGCGCCACGTACCGGCGGTAGCTAATGGGGAGGAGAGAGAAGATCGAGTTGTGTCATTTTTTTCCTTTTTGTTCTAGATTCTTTTTTCAAAATGAATATCTTAACCGTAAGTCCAAATTGCGAACCGTTTTCACTTTTGAGATCGCGTCGAGATCTTCAAAACTAGATCCCATGTTGATAGGTTTGGAGATACTTTTCGTATCTAACAATATTATGATCTGCACTGCCACACAGACCTAATTGTACTCGTGTTTCAACTGATAAGTACTTCCGTTTTTAGTGTATTTGGTGCAATTTTTCCCTTTACTCTCGCTAACCGTACTCGCCCGTGTGTGGACTCAGCACTGCACTTACGCGCGATCGTACGTGCTCCTGTGCACCATCGTACTCAGACATGTATTTGCTCGTGTTCACGACTGTATTCTCTCGTATGCGCGTTTCTACCTCTCGTATGCGATCGTATCAGACTGGCCGCAGAGCAAGACTGTACCTGCTCGTGTGCGTGACCGTACTTGTACTCGCCCGTGTGTGCAAACTGTACTCGTGTGTTATACGCAACTGTACTCGTGTCTTTTACTTTGTTGTACTCGTATTCGGGTACTCAGACTTACTTATAATTGTACTCGTGTCTTATATGTAACTATGTTCGTATGTATCACTAAGTTGTACTCGGGGGTATTCAGATATGTGCTTTCTAGTTTGAAACTAAAAAATCGATCGCAGCAAGTGGTTCAATCGGTCCGGGTTGCATGCACAGAGTAGTAGCTAGCTTTTCAACAAAACGAGCTTGCTCACGTGGCCTGGTTACGTCGCGCGTCGGACGGGCGTACTTCGTCCGCGCTCGATCCGTACCTGCTCGCGCGCGTCGCGTATGCGCTCCCGCGTGGTTAGTACCTTGCTCGTACCGGCGCGCGCTTCCATCGTAGGTTTGACACGTGTCGATTGTTGGTTGATGTGCGTGCTGGTGTTTCTCTTCGCGAAGGTTGGTCTCTAGGTAGTGATACCCGTATATATGTAGGCTCGCTAGTCTCTTCCTTGCACGTCCGGCCGATCGCAGTATATGGACAGCCCAGCTAGGTAACAGCCCAGTTCGGTCCATTTGGCCTAATTCTTCTTTTCCCTTCTCATTTTTTCCAGAAACGGATGTAACTTTACAAAATTGATTGTATGTCTATAGATCCATATTATATGCATTTTTAAAATAAAGGTAGGGCAGCTGCCATACCTTGCCCAAAGGGGAGCTCCGCCCCTGCCTGCCGCGGTGCCGCCAGACTCACACGTGAGAGAATCCTCCCGTCGCTCCCTCCCAGTACTAAAAGGAATGCACTGGTGGAAAAGGCCTTGGCGCGGTGCGCAACTGCCATTGTGCCCCGCGGCGGCACAACCGCATGGAAGGAAGGTGGCCGAAATTTGGGCTTGCCGGGCAGGGGCCGCCCGGCGCGCTTCCACCCCGATGCGTCTCCCCTTGGTCGGCGATACCGGCACCGCTCCCTCCATCTCGTGGCGGCGGGTGCCCCGTGATCCGCGGCTTGGGCGGCAACCTTCGGCTTGGAGGTCTTGCTGTGGTGGTCTCGGCGGGTCGGACAGCCGGAGCGCGGCCCGGATGGTGGCGCCGCGCCGTCTTCTTTGGCAGCGGTGGCCGTGGCCCCGCGTGTGGGCGCGAGTGGCGGCGAGATCTGTCCGGGGTGTCATGGCGGCCGGTGCCGAGCCTCGACCTCGGTCTTGGCGGATGATGGCGGCGTCGGTCGACGTCGTTACCTTGTCGAAGGCGTCATCTTTGCCCATCTTGGCACTACACTCGGTGAGTTGGGGATGCGCGGCTGCCGGTGAAAACCGTGCTTCGACCTCGGTTGGTGGACGATGGCGACGTGTCGCGCCGCTACCTTCTTGAAGGCATCGTCTGCGGCAGCCTCTGGGTCTCTCACTCGTGCCTTGCCCGGAAACCCTAGGTCCGGGTCTCCGGATCGGACGATGCGGCATCGCGTTGTTCTACCTCTTGGGGCATCGTTTTTGGAGCAGCGGCTGGATGGTGCGGATTTCGTGGAGTGGTGTTCATCTACCACATTGTTGACGTTGAGTCTCAGTGGCATGGTGCTGCAGGGTATCGACGACAGATGCGGGATGATGTATACGTACAGGATGGTGGAGCCGTTTGGCGTCATGGTGTCGTCGACGGTAGATCTTGCAAGGTTAATGCGATGATCTCTCTTGAAGATGGAGTCGAGGAAGACGGCGGGAGCGACTTCTGTGGCGTGTGTGTTGGCGTGCGCTGAGAGTCTGATGATGTGCTTCTCACCTGCTATTGGGCGGTTTGAGAAGATATTTAGTTTTTGGATGATGTGAGTTGGTGTATTGTCACCCTCATCATCCCACTGTAGGTATAGTAAGATTGCTTCGAGATTAATCTTTTGTATTGTTCTTGAAAGGCTTTGTGAATAATCTAATAAAAAAGCCGTGTGCATCTTTTGGATGCTAATGGGGCATTTTTCTATTTCGGAGAAAAAATGTATTTAGCATTCCTTGTGTAAAAATAAGGTGTAAAAAAATGTGTATAGCAGATGCATCTTTGCCGCTAACACAAGATCGATCTGGCAGTACTATCGAGTTCTACTCGGTCGAACAATTATGAGGCTTAAATAACAATTAATAAAGCGACATCTTTTTTTCTGAACAAAGAAAAATCTAAGATTGGTCCAATGCTGCCTAAGCTGGTTGGTACAAATCAAGGTGCTTTTTAAAAGGGTCAATCTTTATAAGTTGGTTAAGGAATCAACAAAATTTCTTCGCTGTAAAAATTAAGAAGACTTCTCCTCAAACTTGATATTGCCAAGGCATTTGTTATGATAGCATGGCAATTCCTAATGGAAGTGCTTGTCCAAAAGGCTTTAGTAACAAATGGAAAGAATGGATCCCGGGCCCATCTATTTGGTACCTCGGGGTACGTTTAAGGGAAGTAGACATCCTCTCTAGTCTCTCCCATGCTTTTTATTTATTTTGGTAATGGAAGCTCTTAGTCTGTTGTTTGCCAAAGCTGAAGTGAATGGTTTGATTTCTTCCTTCTCCACTGGAAGAAATATTCAGCAAAGATTTTCGGTGTATGTCGGTGATGTTATTATCTTCCTTGAGGCCTCAAACGCAAATGCGCCCACTGTTAAATTTATGCTGGATATATTTGGTGGAGCTTCCAGTCGAAATTGTAAAATGGGGAAGAACTATATTTCTCCTATCTATGATTGTGAAGATATCTTTAGAAGATCAACAATATTTAGAGTGCCAATTCACTAGACTGCCAATAAAATATCTTGGACTCCCTCTCTATTTTAGAAATGCACGCAAGGAGGATTTTCAAGAGTTTTTTTTTTGAGAATAGGATTTTCAAGAGTTTTAATTGACAAGATTGGGAGTAAACTTGCCTCCTGGAGGAATTTCATGCTTACAAAGAAAAACAATTACCTATGCCAATGGCGTCGGCGTAGAATTTCATGCTTACAAAGAAAAATAATTAGCTATGCCAATGGTGTCGGCGTAGATGTCGCCCTGACGCCGTCAGGTAGTACGTCATGATGGATGTTGGGAGAGCCTACGTGGGAGAGCTACACCAACGACCCAAGCTAGGCTGACGGCTACCATCAGCATAGGTCCATCTACGCTAACGGTCACACGGTACCCCTCCCCTACTCGAGACCTACCCGACATCCCTGACAAAAAGCCGTCGTCATAGAATCTAGGCCATCGGAGTACGTCAAATTTCCTGTATTGACTTGATGCGGATGATGCACACTCGGGCTTGCATGCTCCCTTTAAATGTGTGGTGGTTACTTCCAATGGCAGGTGAAGTGGGCCCGCAGTAAAATGTATGTTATTTTCAGCCTTTTAAAAACGTATTCTAGAATTTAGAAACTTTTGAGGAATATTGCATGTAGGTAATGGATGCACGTAGATGTGTACGAAGTTGCATGTAAGTTTCAAAATTTGTAAATTATCTTTAACTTACTGGTAGTCTGGTAAGCAAAATCCAACAACTCGCATTTGGAGTTTTCGCTACTCCAATTCACCACAAAGCGCAATGTTGAAGAGGTTAGGGTTTCGACCATCACAACACTAACACTAGCAGGATTGCACAATTATTTTCCTTGGATTTAGCCAATATGGAGCTATAGTAGTAACAACCTAAAAGGTATATTTTTTCATAATATAAACATAAATAAATTAATGTTTATAACATATAATAATTACAATAGTTCCCAACGCTGATAGCTAATTAGCGGATTAGTTACGAAGCCAGTATGCCAATCCCGGCCTAATAGGCTTAACGGATATACGTGGGCTGGATATATGGGTTTCGGCGGACTCAACGCACGAAAAAAAATTTAACTATAATCCTTCAACTTTATTTAGGGAAGCACCGCGCAGCTCTCCGGGTAAGAATAGTTCATCTTTACGAGACACAAAAGCATCGAACATGGAATGATCCACTTTTCTAAGTATCCAAACCAAACCCAAACCATGCGACCAATGTTTGATGTCACTTCGATTTAGAATGAGTAGAACCGATAACAGATCTAACAACTGACATGAGTGCTCAAGTCCTCTTGAAAGGTAAATCACGAGTATTTCTTGGAATTAATTAACAGAGGCATTACAACGGATTTGCAAAATAACATACAGAGTTAAACATACATTCTGGCACAGCTAGCTGCGAACAAAATTCTCAGCCACTGCAACAGTCTCCACACAATCTAAGGACCAGTGCATCAGTGCATACACGGCGAATGGCTGCGTCGTACACTCGTACGTGGTCGCCGTCGTTCGCCGGTCGGCGCATAGCGACCGCGCGTGCGCCGGCCGATCAGATCCGCGTGGTGGTCCTCCGGTGGCCGGCGCGGCCGAAGGAGAGCGCCCGGACCAGGCGGCGCCACAGCGCGCCGATCGACGGCATCCGCCGGCTCGTCCGGACCACCGGCGTCGTCGTCCCCGCCCTCTTCCTCCTCCACAGCGACGGCATCGCGCGCTAGCTAAAGCCTCTTGCGGTTGAACTGTACGATGATGGAAAGCTTGAAGATGGACCAGATGGTGAGAGCAGCAGGAGTCGGGATAGTGAGATCGATGGTGGTTTGTGGTTTCTGTGTGCTCGGTCCCATGGCGATTTTATACGCTTGCGTGCCACCGGCACGGCGCCTTGGCGGGGCTGCACGCGGGCTTGCGGATAGAAGCATCGAAGTGTGCAGGTGGCAGATTCGTGCGCACGCGTCGGATGACTGGGAGCTGTACGTGGCGATGCTGGCCTCGTCATCGATCGTCGATGGTCTGTGACTATGTACCTGCAGCCGACGCTGGCGGGGCACGTGTGCACCATTTCTGGTTGTAGCGTATAAAATACCGTCGGTTTTACTATGGTCAGCTCAGTAATCAAGGCTTTCCATGAAAGAATGTTTCAGGAAGCATAGCGGAAAGTGTCTTTCCATGAAACATCGGTGCTCCCTTCATTTTTATGACATTAAATATATAGATAGATATATATAATAGAAATGTATGCAAAAAAATCGTGTTAAAAAGTACATTGTATTTTGAAATAAAAAAGAAAAATTCCTAACAGTAAATTGATAGTAAAATAGTATTTTGTCAGAAATTTGTAAATCTTTTATTTCCCACAATTTAAAGTATCTTTTACCAGGATTTTTTGCGTACACTCCTCATGTATCTATCTATATATTTGATGATATAATTTTTAGAGATTTTGAAATTTTTAAAAATCTAAAAGTGAAGGAGCACTAGTATATCCTTTCCAGTTTGAGTTACCGTAGTTTCATAAAAAAAAGCAGATATATCTTACAACAGTTATCAGCGCAACAACAGTAGTCGTGTCTGTTTTATGTTAGTTTTCGGTGGGCGATCCTCTTTTACTAATACAATAATCGAAAGATGCCCACGAGTTTGAAAACAACACCAGCAATATTTATATTATGTCAAAACAGATATATCTTTACTTAACTCAGATACATGTATTTGCTTTTATGCAGTGTTCAAAAACTACCAATTTTTTTAAATAATACATTTTTTCCTTTAATTTGAGAAATAATAGTCTGTTTTAACAAATTTCACAAATAATACACTGTCGGGGTATTATTTCCCGAGAGCTAAATGTCGGGCTAGAGTTCTCCGACTAATCCTAATTCTGTGGGTCAGCTTTCCAGAGAATACAGGCACTAATCGGGTTTCAGTTCGCCGACTGTGCAGAGGTATCAAAAAATGCTAACCCGAGAGGCCCATCCTGGTGCTTGCATGCGTTCCTGTAGACAGCACTCTGCATGTTGGTGGCAGTGATGAGCGATGGGATTTGGCAGTGCGTTCAAGCAAAGACAACCAGAAGAGATAAAATGCATCTTCAGCGGGGCGACGCATTTCAGCGTCTGAAAATGTCCCTGTGCGTCTGTTTGTGTTGGTCTAAATGGTCGAAATTGACCGCGCGTCCGTTTGCGTTGGATGGCTCCAGCAGCACGACGTATTTTTTCTCGATTTTTCATTTTTATAACATGAAAACATAATTTACATAGTAAAAGAAAGGAAAATAAAACCCTAAGAACGCTTGTGACCATCAAGTTCTCCTCATTATGTCGATCACGACGAGTCTTTCACGCAACGCGCTGGGAAACATACGCGATACTGGGTGGCTGTGGAGCGGAGGAACCTGCATGTGGTGAGTGGAGGTGGAGGAGTGGGCCTGCGAGGCGGGGCGGCGGTGTTGAACCAATGGCGGGCTTCGCGGCAGCACGCCGTAGGGCTTCTCCTCGTCCCCGGCATAATGCCGGTCGGTCGGGCAGCGTGGTACGGGTCGGTCCACCTCGAGACGAGGACGCGAGCCTCGCGATCTTGTCGTCGTCCGTGTTGTGCCGGGCTCAAACTCCCGGCCCTCCGCCACTGCCATTTTGGAAAATGCACGCGACGTAGTTGTCGTCGTCGTCCTTGGCCTCTTCTTTGTAGGCCGCGTTCCCCGCTGTAGTCCTCGTCGTCGTGGGCGTCCTGTGCGTCGGCGCCTACCGTCTTCGACGACGAGGCGCCGGTGGACGGTCGAAGAAGTCCCCGCCCGATGAAACCCGCCCTCCTCCTTGATCCTTCTGACTCGAGATAAGTGCATGTTGTCGAGTCGATGGCGTGGCGGGATCAGGCCGCGGAGGTCCGGCAGGCGCTCCTTCACACGATCCCGGCGCTCCTATCTCTGCTCGCGCGTTGCATGGCGGGACGGGCACCCACAGCCAGCCGCTCCACCTTCTTGGTGCCGCTGCCGGACGCCTCGAAGTCGTTCTTCTTCTTCCACATGGTGTTGCGGCGGCGCGCAACGGTGGTCGTGGGAGTGGAGGTGTGGGCGATGGCAGGAATGATGCGTGGACTTTTAAGGCTCGCGCCGAGAACGATGCCATTGAAGGCGACGAAGCCCGGCCGCCGCCCGCCATGCGCACAGAAGAGGCAACGCGACATTGATGATGAAGGCTCGCGACGCAGATGCGAAGCTGACCGCGAAGTGATGCCTCGGGATGGCTGCTCGTCACAGGCTGGTGGAGAAGCGAACGTCACTTGGGGCGTCCGCAGCGCCCACCGCGATGCATTCAGCAAATATGCCGAATTTGCGTCGCTGCTGACGATCCGTCTCATGCATCGCCTGGAGATGATACCAGACGCATTTTTGGCCCGGATGAACACAAACAGTCACTCAACATCAATTTGCATCGTCGCCTTAAAGATGCCCTAAAAACGAAATCCAACACTAGTACTCCATGTCTTTTAGAAAGCATGCGATTTCTATCAATATGGTAAGCATGATCGTGGCGTGGCAAACGAAATGTAGTGATTAGCCCGACGTACTGCCCTAAGCGCCAGCCAATCGGGTTTGATTAGCCCGATAACTTATGTCGGGGAACGCTTGCCCGATACTAGGCTGCAATTGGAGAAGCGAAACCCGATTAGTGCCTTACCTGCTCGTGTCGAGGCTGACCCATAGAATCAGGACGAATCGGGAAACTCTAGCCCGACATGTAGCTCTCGGGAAACATCCGACAGTGTATTATTTGTAAAATTTGTTAAAATTAAGTAGTATTTCTCAAATTAAAGAAAAACATGTATTATTAAAAAAATTCGCCAAAAACTAGGCCGATTCAACGATTACTAGGCCGATTAATCACTACTAGGGGCCTAACCGTGTCGATTACCATTAATCGTTTGTGTTAATCCTTTAGCCCGATTAATCGGTCTGAAAGTCTAATTACTAGGTATGATCCCGATTAACTACTACATTTGGTCAAAAAAGTTACAATTTTTTTAATGCATATCGCTAATACAAGAGCTACCCCTCTCTAATAAAGTAGTTTTTGCGAAGCTCCCGCTTGATTGCAACCTCTAGTAGCTTGATTTTCATTGTCACCAAATAGTTCCTTGCCCTCCTAGACCAGTTACTCATTTGCCCAGACCTCTGATACAAGAGCTCGACACCTTTGAGTCGCCCAGGAGCTGAGTGTTTCATAGGTTAGGTGGTTGAGGCGCAAGAGGTGTCTTACCCTAAGTAGGTGGTGGAGAAGATAAACTTCAGAGTTAGAGGGAGAAGAAGTGGAAGGAAGGAACGCGGCTTTGGCTAGTGGATCCTGATTCGCTCGTGACTTTGATAATTAGGTCACAGAGGAAAAACGTACATGTTTTTCTAGGAGTTTAGGCTCTAGAGATGTAGGAACAAACATGAAGAGGTTTATATACTATTATTTTCTTATATAAACTGTTTTAAGTGCTAATTTATGTAGGTTGCACCGATTAATAGCCGACCGATTAAATCAGTTAACCGAATTCCGATTAATCGCCATCTCAAAACGACCCGGCAGTTAACGATTAACCATTTTCTTAACATTGCTTTTATGTGAGTTCACATGGTTCCTAACTCGTAAGCTAAGATTTAAATGTATTTTTCTTTTATCATTATAAGTTGATTTATGCATTTGGAGGTTGTTACAAACACTAGAGCAGCCAGGCATGCCGCCGTGGCAAAGCTTGTCAAGTAGAGCATATTATAGTAGACATATAGAAAATCGTTGTACTAAGCCGTCAAAGGATCAACACAACAGAGCAACAAGCAACACCAATGGTGAGAACCGTGGATAAAAAAGGCAAATAATTAAAATAACAATTGATGATGGAGTACCATATTACAATAACGATTAAAATTCTCCAAAATTGATGATGGGCAATGTGGATAAACTTTAGCACGGTGTTTCCTAATAAATTATAATTAACCATGCGATTCTTTCCTACTTCAGTCACCGATGGATGGAATTGCTTGTGTACCCCCAAAAAAAAGAGTCAACTATATTTTCTATTTCAGAATGGATATATCTTACTCAAATCAAATACTCCTATCTAATGTGTTTTATATGAGTTCACATGGTTGCACGGCTATTACACATCTTTTCCCACATCCACGTTTTCATGAATTTTGAGATTTAATAAAAAAATAATCGTAAAAAAGAATAATTTTTTGCATTGTATACGTGTAGCATTGAATTAATTTATATAAGTCGAGATATCTATTTATAAGTACACAAATACGCTATGAAAAAAGACTTTGAATGGAATAGGGCTGCTCATGCAGATGCTTGCAGTTCTTCTGCGTTACGCCATTAGAGCAACTCTACCGGACCCTGTGACCATGTGAACTGTAAAATCAAAGCAGAGGCGACTGATAATCAGATTTGCAGTTTTTAATTCGTTGACGCAGATCGAAGATGGTAAACTGAAACTGAATTTTTTTTAAATTTTGCACTTGCAGCAAAATTCAATGAAGAACACGAGTTCGATCATGCACAACTTACGGACATAGCAGCGACAAAAGCTATGAATACTTATAAATAGCTAGGAGGAGCGTGGCCGCGACCTAGACCAAAATCGAGCTACCTTGTCGGCGGGAGCTTCAGGGCGCAGTGGCGCTGAGGCGGCGATGACCTCAATCCTCGAAGAGGTCGATGAGGTCCATCAGCTGGACCTTCACCATGCGCACGAGCCCCCTCTCCCTGGCCACGTGCGCTTCGACAAGCGCGATAGCACAACGCCACTCCGCCTGCTCGCGGATGATCTCCTCCTCCGCGCGAGCTCGGACTTGCGCATCATCATCTCGAACGCCATGCGCTCCTCGTCGGAGTCCTTGGCCTAGTCCACATCAACGACGACGCCCGCATGCGGGGGTGATGGCGTGCTCCACTTATTGGAGGAGTGGGGGGACGGATGAGCAGGCCCGCGTGAGGAATCCTCCCCGCAGGCGACGACGGTGCCGGCAAGCGACGGCGCGCGTCGCAACATCGATCTTGAGGAGTGCCACCAGGCCGACACGTAGGCACGGAGGGACGGCCGAAGCAAAAGGTAGCGGCTCATCCATTTGAGCGACACCCTCGTCTTCACCCCCTCCGAGTGCTTGCCCTTCCACTCCATGTCAGCATGATCGTGGCATCAGCGTGGGGGGCGGTCATCGTCGCCCCCGCCTTCGGATCGGTCTCCCCCAACCCCGAAGCTGCCGCAACGGCTTGCCACGGTGCGGATTTCAGATTTGGTGTTCCTCCGCGACTAATTGATTGCGAGTCTCCGAGATACTGTAGCGGGGCTTTTATTTCTTAGTTTTCTTTTTCTTTTTTTGGCTGTGCGCATCCATAGCGCCATTGGCGTGTCATTACATATAATAAGTTTAATTGATATCTTTTTTATATTAATATATTCTTTATCTAATTTTTTGATTGCGAGTCTTTTGGTTGGAAGTGCTGAGTTAACGAATTTGGGTTCGACGGGTACAGCGTGTTTCAACCCGTTGACTCCTTTCCTGGCCGATATTTGTACCGACCCACCAACCGATTTCACGGCCACCGGAAACATTTTCACTAGGCAGCCTGTAGTGGCTGCACTCCGTAGCTCGACTAGCCACTCACAACCACACGCTGGTTTACGCTTGGCCCCTTTGCGGGTCCGTTAGAGTTGCTCTTACGCCAAGAACAATGAAGAACGTATAAATCTTCTACAAAGGCATCTTCAGCGGCGCGACGCATTTTAGCGTCGGCCCTTTTGGTCGAAAACGACCGCGCGTCCGTTTGCGTCGGGGGTGGCTCCAGCGGCACGACGCATACGACGCATTTTTTTAGAACGAATTATTTTTTTAAAACTGAAACATAATTTACATACTTTAAAACATAAAAAAAACCTAAACGCCTACTGCTGCTCATCGTCGCTGTGCTGCTCTCGGCCGCCGTCGAGCACGATGATCTCCTATGCTCGAGGTTGAGGAGGCTGCTGAGGCGGGTGCGAGGCGCCTGTGGCTGCGGCCGGGCGATGATGATACCCGATACGTCTCAACGTATCTATAATTTCTTATGCTCCATGCTACTTTATTGATGATATCTACATGTTTTATACACATTATATGTCATTATTATGCAATCCCGGAACTAACCTATTGACGAGATGCCGGGAGGCCAGTCTGTTTTTCGCTGTTTTTGGTTTCAGAAATCCTAGTAAGGAAATATTCCTCGAATCGGACGAAATCAACGCCGAAGATCTTTTCACCGGGAGCATCCAGAACACCCGAGAGCCACTGTAGGAGGCCCCCAGGTCTCTGTGATGACAGTATGGTGCGCCAGGCCCGGGCCGCGCCCTGAGTGTGTCGTCGCCCGCAGTTCCTCCGAGGCTCCCTTTCGCCGCATAAGGTCCCTGACCTAAAACCCGAGACGAATAAGCCACGCGCACGAGAAAGTTCCGTAGCCGCCGCCATCACGAAGCCAAGATCCTGGGGGACAGAGTCTCTGTTCCGGCACGCCGCCGGACGGGGAAGTGCCCTCGAAGGCTTCTCCATCGACACCA
>JAUUTY010000526.1:0-276715 GCA_030979885.1 Lolium multiflorum | reverse complement strand
TGCCCACCTGGCCTACGGTTGTTTTGTGCGTCCTCCACTGCGTACTCCTCTTGATCTGTGACGATGAACATAGTTCTTTAGAACACATGCAACACTTACAGTTGATAGGCCGTTGCAAAGCTAATCAATGATAAAACCTGCTTTTATAATCCATTGTACTTTGATTTAATTAGTCCCTCTAATGGACCCCAACTATGTGTGCTTGAGATTTAGCAAAATGCTTTGCCGCCGTGCCACATAACAAATAATAAACAGACCAATCAAGTTTTTATCATTGCTAGACCTAACTAAGTGTTCAAGTGCTCAATTTTGACCACATTAGAGTTGAGGGGCCAAACATAATTCTTAAATACGTGAGGGACCGAACATATACTTCTAAACACCCGAGGGACAAGACAAATTTGAGTACTATTGTTATTATTAGACTAGTCACAATGGGGAGTATCATATAATAGTATCATACATATGATACTAATGTACGATATTATTTTCACAGTCCATAGTATCATCATGTAGTAGTATAATATGTTACATGTATTTAGGGATTTGTAGAATCTCAATACAAAAGTGTGTACAAGATTTGTTTGGCAGTAATTTTTCTAGTTCTACATGATATGATACGATATCTACCTATGATACCACTATCGTCTCTTTCATCATTAACTGATATGACACATCAACATTTTGCATGCATGTAGTGCATGATACTACTTATGATATTGCCATTGCGAGTAGTCTCCCTTTGTCCTAGAGTACAATGCCAATTTGTTTTCAGAGGCAAACTTAGACTAATACTTGGGCCCGCCAATTATGAGTTGCATGTCATTCAAAACTATATCATCGGATGCTTGTTTCGATGAACTTTCCAATGGTATATTTTGCGGATGTCATAAAATTAGGCTGGTCATACTATTTCTATAGTGGGTAGTATCATGGAGTAGTATCATAGTAATGCTACATTTATTATTTTTTAGAATCTCAATGCAAATTTGTGTACAAGATTTGTTTAGCATTAAGTTTTCTCGTTGTTTGCGCTATGATACAGTATCTACCTATGTTACACTAATCTCCTCTCTCCTACTTAATTAGCTGCCACATCAACATTTTTGTGGGACCAATGTGTATGATACTAGCTATGATACTAGCACTATCATGTGGGTACCTAAATCTCGAGTCAAAGTTTGACACGAAACCGATGTGGACTTTATTCATGGTGGAAGGGAGTAACAATCATAAGCACATTATTATTATTGTTTGAACAACATTTTATTTGATGTGCCATAAGAAGTTTAGAAACTCCTAGCCTGCGGAGGTGGCGTTTTGGCACACGCGTGCATATGCACCAATTATAGAAAATGATTAAAAAAAATTATATAAATGTTAATTTTTTTGGTATACATTGTGACATCATATGTTCGTTCACAAGTTTTCGTGGAAAAACGACATTTTGTGTGGCGTGTAAAAAAAGGCAAAAAATATACTGTACGTAGTCGTGTTACAACATCAAAATTTGTCTTTTTTATAGGAGCCACATAATTTTTTTGTGAGAAAACTTGTGTACCAACATAAAATGTCTAGATATACATGTAAAATTTTAGTTTAGAATTTTTTGACACTTTGAAATATGGATTCACATAATGGGAGCATATGCTCCTATGAGGCAAAGTGCATTTCCGCTAGCCCCCGCCATTTCTTATATCTCTATATTGTCTATATATCTATACCTCTACCTCTACCCCCTTGGATTCCTGAACAGACGTACAGTACTAGTAGGGCCTACTATTTATTATTATTACATACTCTCAAAAAAAAAACCTACTGCAGCCAAAATTTAATATCATCGAGCGGTAAAATTCCCCGCCAACGCCCAAATATCTCGCGCCGCAAAGTTTCAGATCTGCGAATATTTTTTTCCTCAAAAGAAGGACTGCGAAATTCCCTTCTACTCCTCTATCGCCCAGCTTCGCCCTAGTTTCGCCCGCAAGCCCTCAGAGAAACCGCCCCTCTTGCCTACCTCCAGACCTTCCCGGCCGCCGCACTTCGCCGTTCAAGCTGCCACGGCTTCAAACCCCGAGGCTGCCCTATCCGCTTGATCCGCACCTACTCCGGCGTCCACCGCACCGTATCTCGTTCGCCGACTCTATCGACCACCGCACCTGACCAGCTTCGCCGACACCGACGCCCCCGTGCACTGCACATCATCTGCTTCACCGACCTTCTAGTTCGGCCGGCGCGCTGAACACTTCATCGACCGCCCAGCATGTCCTTCTCCGACCCCCCAAGATCTGCTTCCCCGGCACCCACCGCAACAGCAGTCCCCTCGCCGACCTCCACGTCACCCGTAAGAACGCGGAACACGTCTAAACGCCGCCCAGAAATAGGTAACCAGACATCCCTGCGCGTTTTGTTCTGTTAGGAGTATTGCAGCTGACTGTATTTCTGAATTCGTGCTATATTTCTAACTTACAAGTGCTTTCGTTGATAACCACCTCATCCTTTAGGTTTAAACACGACGCATAAGTATGTTTTTCCGTGACCAAACCCACCCATTCGCTGAAACTCTACATGGTATCAGAGCCTAGGTTTCCTTCCTGCTAGCCGCCACAAACAGTACCAAACAAGTTCTTCCTTTGATCACAAAACCCACCGTTGAGATGTAGAAATCCAGGCGGCGGGAGGCCGCATCAGGTGCTCTGCGTGGGTTGCGGCTATCACACACAGCGATGTGAGCTGTGTGAGATCGGCGGCTGCTCGCGCGGGGAGAAAGAAGAGGGTGAAGATCGTTTTGGTTTAGAAAGGAGAGAAGAGGAAGTGAATCCGTGGCAGAGAGATCTGGATCCGTGTGAGGGGCAGAAGTTGGAGGCGTGCGGAGTGGGGCGAGCCTTTGAGCGCAGGGCGGAGCCGGAGGTTGGTGCTGGACGTTGACCAGCGCGAGCCGGTCGATGTGGCCAGGTGCGGTCCGCCAGGTTGGCCAGGGCGCGCAGACGAGGCGCCATCCGAGTGGAAGTGAGGAGAAAATGGAGATGTGAGGCTGTGAGGATATGTGGTGATGGAGTTGATGAGGCTGCGGTTGAGTCGTGATGGAGTTGATGAGGCTGCGGTTTAGTGGTGATGGTGATGGTTGTGGATATTGTTGAGATATATAAGTGGATTGCCTAGCCCTTTCCATCAGTTCGGACTTTTGGTTGCGTTGGCTAGTGCAAGAAGCTTGACATGGTATCAGAGCCCAGGGTCTCGAGTTCGAGTCCTGGTTCTCGCAATATTTACCCACCCCTATGTCCGCCGCGTATACGATCATTCATACGTGTGCTATTCTGTTTTCCACGTGTTGGCCTCCTCTTCTCTTCTTCCGGTCACACGTGAGGAGGGGTGTTGAGATATATATTGTTGAGATATATAAGTGGATTGCCTAGCCCTTTCCATCAGTTCGGACTTTTGGTTGCGTTGGCTAGTGCATGAAGCTTGACAAACCTTATAGGCATGCGTGCCTGAGGTGAGACTGGTTGAGGCCTGACCGGGGGATAGGCATGGGTGCTTGAGGAGTGGATGGTTGAGGCAGGAGTTGGCTGGGGGTTTGTGGGAGAGACGGAAGAGGTGGCCGGGCAGAGTGGAGAAGAGAGGCTGAGGACATTGAGGCGAGTGTGGATGGTTCTGCGGAACTTGTGTGGTGAGGCAGCCGGGGTTGTTGAGGACGTGTATGGTTAGGAGTTGTGCGTATCCCAGATGGTTGAAGCTGGATATCTTCGCTGCTGATGAAGAGATGAATCGAGATGACAAGATGATGGAAAGTGCAATGTTGTCATGTATCCTAGGAGTTATGCTGAATGTTCATTACTGGTAGTTGTCATATGTGTCATGTTGTTGTTGCAAGATGGCCATGGTTGTTTACCCATGATCATCTTGAGGGGGTGTGTTACCATGAGTGAGTTTAGTAGTAGCGTTGTAGTAATATTGTATCCAGTGTGAGGCCCATAGAGGCCCATGTCCAGTAGTATTGTAACCCTAACTCAGATGATATAAATACACAGTGTGGTGGTCTGAGTAACCTAACCCACCCATTCGCTGAAACTCTACAAAATATGAGCCACCAATCATGAGCCGTTGAATGCTCTACATGTCCACGATTGACAACAACAACAACAAAGCCTTTATTCCCAAACAAGTTGGGGTAGGCTATACAAGTCCACAATTGACACGATTACAATTTCTCACTATTTGGCCGTAGGCTACTGCTCTAGTTACATCATGTTTGATATCTTTCTGCGATCCTGTATTACATGTTTATGCACGTCATAATGCTTCTACTACTATTTGGTGTCAATTTAATTATAGCAAAGCCGTGACTCGTAACTGTTTGTTGTTATTACACGTGCAGCAGGCACATCTTACACTCATAAACGTAGAGTAAAGCTCGCCTATAATCATGTAAGTACCTGCTGTTTTTTGTATATTGCTTAATGCAAACTTCTATATCTTGGACCTGTTTCTGTTTACAATTGGCCTCTCCTTCATGCAGAGGAGAAACAGTGAGGCACCAGGTTCTTCTGTCCAAGTACCCGATGAGGTCCGTGTGACTCAAAAAAAAGCTCACGTAAGTTCCCTGTTTTTTTTGGAATGTTAATTTACCTCCTGTGCATAGTTCAATTGCATCATTTTCTGTATGTTGCACTACCTAAGTTGCCTAATGGAATCTAATAAAATATAAACAATGACCATATGGAACATTGCACACTGCCTTTGACCCATCTGGCATCCGGCATGCCTGGGTATAAGTTACATGATTTGGCTATGTTAATACAAGTCCTGAAATTCTATTATGTTAATTTTTTGCATGTTGCTTCATTGAGTTTGCCTGTTGTTCCATGGCTAGTGCATGAAGTTTGATAGAAATGATCCTAGCTGAAATGATGCACTTTGTGTTTTTTTATTGCTTTATTCCTAACCTAGCTTCCTATTCTACTTGAAACATGATTGCTTTATTCCTAACCTAGCTTCCTATTCTACTTGAAACATGGTGAAAAAATAGTTATATTACTTGTTTAAATGTCTAGCTTTGTTTTTCTGAGTCCCATTGACATGATGTGGTATATCCATATTCAAATGATCTGGCTGTTTATATAATACGCTCCATGTTCAATTGCTTCATTCAGTTTCTAGTAATCTATTATACATGATGCACATGGTGCTACTTGTTATATGCCCTTTTTTGTTTGAGTTTGATCATGAATTCAAGATTAAGCATTGCCTAAACGTTGACCAACGTAGGAAGATTCCCTCCCTTGTCTATACGTTGTGAGATAGATGATGAGACCTCTCTAGCAGCGAATTTATACGCGCTAGATAACACCCCGTTTAATTCGGTCCTGTTGGGACTCGAACCCGGGTGGGCTGGCTGCGCACTCGCAAGCCTTGCCACTGAGCTAGCACTCAGTTCTCAGATTAAGCAATGCCTCGTTATGCTTAATTTAAATGTTATGGCACTTCATACAAGCCATACAATTAATTGTTGCATTGACCTTCTGCGATGTCGAAGGCACTATCTGAGTCATGCTTAAATCAATCATACATTATTTTCCTAATAGTATCAAATCCAACATGCACATCTTTTGACTGTATTTGGCTATTTGCTAGATTTCTTCTGTGCAGTGACCTGGCTTCGTTATTGGGCACATGATGTCTAGTTGCTTGGTTCATTGTATACATCATCGCCATGATCTAGTTTGGTTTGTTCTAAGAGGCATGTGGCTTAACTGGTTTCTTTGTTGTATCTGCCCATGGTTCTTTCAAAATTATGTCAACAATGTTGTTTGTTTGCCTTGTATTGTATTGCATTTTAACTTGTTTTGTCTTAGTTTCAGCCTGCAAACAAAGCTGTAATGTCAGTAGGGACAACCCATTTATCAAGTGTTGCGGTCATTTCACAGAGCAACAGTGACAGTGGCACGTGCTCTCATTGGTCCACTGAGTCCGGTACACCAACCATTCCAGAAGAAATAGATGTACGAGGCTCTATTTTTGATTGCTTGTTGTGTTATATCAGCTCAATGATGTTCTTGAAATTGGAGGTCTTTTATTGCATCATATGATGTTGTAACTTGTTTTATCTAAATTTCAGGCTTCAAATAAAGCTACAATGCCAGAAGCAAGGGCCAATGCCTCAAGTATTGATGTTTCACAAAGCAGCAGTGAGAGTGCATATTGCTCGCATAGGCCCATGGTATCTATTGGTCAACTTAATCCGGCACAAAGAGATTTCGGGGATGCACTCCAAGAGGCAGTTGATATATTTGGGCGGGAAAACAAAGATGCTGATGAATTAATTGCCAAGACACGCCAAGAGATACATGAATTGAAAAATAGGCAAACTTTGACAGAAAATGTTCTAAAGAATCTCCTATGCACTTGTCATGGTAAGCCAGTTGTGATGTGTCTGGGAATTGAAGGTGTCTAAATAAACTTTGATTCTGTTGTTCAGTCAAGTGGACTGCTGATGCCAATGCTGTAACTAATTACTGCTCAAAATTTCGTTCAAAATTTCATGGTCTGTAATAATTGCAAATTTTGTTGTTGTACTAAAATTAGATATGTTCCATGTGGCTGCTGTATTTTGTGTGAAATAATATCCTGATGTGTACTTCAATTAAACCATAAATCGACTGCATGCTGAAAATTTGAATCTGAGCGCACGTGTGAACTGTTTTCTGCTCGTAATGCAATAACGGCTGTTTCTTGGAAGGACTACGTACATGGGTGAAAAGTTAGAGAAGCTACAGTACTCTAACTTGAAGGTGAAAAGTTAGAGAAGCTACAGTACTCTAACTTTCCTTCCCCCAAACCATATGTCTAAAATCCAAATAATTTAAATTAATTTGCACAATACAAACTTGTGTCTTGCATTTGAAGTAATTACATGCAGAGAAAATTATGGTGTAATAAAATTTAGTTTAGTTTTTAAACATCTACAGTAATCACCTTTATTAGTTAAAGACAGTGCATAACCTTGTACTTATGCTACAGAAGCCTGACTTTGCTTCTTTATTTTTCCTGACTTAGCTCCTTCACGTTAGAGGATACGGTTCCCGTACATGGTAGCCCATTAATAATTATGCCTGCTAGCAAGATAGATGGTCCTTATTATAGTCAGGCATGTCAACTTGTATGATTAAAAGTAGTTCGTACACATTAAATCTACCATCTGCATTTTTCTCTGTAATAACTTTTCTTTTTACACAACTCAAAACTTGTCTGGCTAATATGAAATTTGAGATGGCAAAACCCGGGAAAGATAAAGATATCACCAAAAACTCTTTCCTGCGAAATGCTGGGTTTTGAAGCCCAAGTCCAAGTCTTTCTCTGCTCAAGTTTTGGAGGAACAACTCCAAGTAGAACGAGTTGCAACAGCTATGCTAAGAACAAAAGTTGACATGTTGAGATCGAGATTAGAAGCATGTGATGCCCTATTGCACGAGGCCAATCAAGTTCGTTATAATCTCCCAAAGACTAAGAAAATGCCATAGATAATTGGAGATGAACACTAACATAGTGAGTACATTGGTCTTGTGAAATGTTTCCTTAGATTAAGGCACCGTTCAGACTTTTGTTGGTGGATGCATTTATCTGCGGTTGGGATCAACTTGGTAGTTGTTCCTGTGGATGTTATATAAATTAATTGCCTAGCCTTTTTTGAATCAGTTCGAACTTAAATGGTATCATAGCCAAGGTCTCAAGTTTGAATTGTCGAACGTGTGGTTTAATTTAATCTCTGTCGGGCGGCAAAATCTCCCACCAATCCTGAAATATTTCAAACGCATTTTTGAATGGGATTAAGAAGATAGATCATGATCATGGTAGTGACCTATATTCAACGTGATGATGATTTGATTTTGCACTCGGCCATGAACAGAGGTACTAGTACGGTGTCACAATTTTTTATCATTATACTTGTACCTTAGCGAAATTCAAAATCTCATAGCGGCAAAACTTCCCGCCCACAAAATACAAAAATTTCACACGCTTCCAAATTCCCATTCTACCCCTGTGGAGATGACAACAAAGTCGGTTGGTGGTTTGCCCGTCATTTTTTCGATCACCACCTCCCTAGCCCGGAAACCCTCCCAAAAAAAATACATTTCCTTCAGTCTCTCATCTGAGACCACCCACCGGAACTTCTCAAGTCCCTCTCTCTACCACCTCCACGACCACCGCACCTGGCCTCCCCGAGCCCTCGCGATCCTCGTCATCCGGCTGCCTGCCGGAGCCGCTTCATCGACGCCGTCATCAACCGGACCGGATCATCCCCGCCGAACCTCGAAACCATATGCTCATCCAGCAGTCTACCGCAGTCGCTTCAGCTACGGTATGCGTCCCCACCCCCGCCCCGGAGCCGACCGCGGATCAAGTGCGTCCCCCATCGAGGATCTTGCTCACCCAAACACCGCGCGCAGACCGGATCTGCTTCACCGGCGCCATGCATGATCTAAACTCTTCTACTGTCGCTTTTCTATTGCTTGCCTGCAAGTTCTTGTTTAATCTTGGGGGAACCTGTTTGTGCTAACGACACGCCGTTACGTTTTTGCAGATGAGATGAGTAACCATGAAGTGTAATGGCCGTCTCTCCAACCCCAAGTAGCACATGTAGCGTACTTCATCACCGGATCTATCAACCCCAGGAAGATCTGCTGTGACTCCCACAGAGTGCTTCTCCTAATGTAAGTCCCTTGTTTTAGCGCCATGTTCTAGGTTCAGATGCTTGTTTATCTGAAGCTCTTTTAGTTCATTCCTAGCTATGACCGTAACACGTTGCTATTTTCTACTTCATTGCTAACTTTAAGCGATTGAACATTTTGGTTTGCATTCCCTGCTCTGTAGATGTAGCCATCATAACTTCTATCTTGCTCAGTCGTTGTTACAAAAATTATACTGTAGGTATTATAGTAACATCCTGCTATTATTTAGTTCATGGCCAATTTGAAGTAATTGCACTTGGCACATGTTGGTTCACATTCCCTGCTCTATAGCTTTTGGCATCGTAACTTCTATATTTGGTTTACATTCCCTGCTCTGTAGATCTAGCCATCATAACTTTATCTTGCTCAGTCGTTGTTACAAAAATTATGGCATGCTACTATGTTGTTTGTGCCAATTTTTTACTCCATGAACATGTTGGCTTGCATTCCCTGTACTACAAGTGATGCCATTGTTTTGTATCTAGTTCATTGTAAGCTAACAAAGTAAGGACTTAGTTTGGCATGCTATCACTCTGCTATCTAGCTTGTAGTACAAATAAACTTGTCATATACTACTAGATAATAATTTTGCATGCCATCTTGTTCTTCAAAAGCTGCATTATTGACTTGTTTCTCTGACTTGGCATGACGCTCACATATGGAAAGCTGAACATATTGGTTTGCATTCCCTCTTATACAAGTTCACAGGTGATCCCACTATATTCTGTATCTGGTCCATCCTAAGCTCCAGCATTAACTATCCTCCATGTGTTGCTCATTACAAGTTTATATCCCGAAACATCTTGATTTGCATCCCCTTCACTATAAGTTCAGGAGTATTATTTAGTTCACGGCCAAAATGAAGTAATTGCACTTGGCACATGTTGGTTCACATTCCCTCCTCTTTAGCTTTTGCCATCGTAACTTCTATTTTTTGGTTTACATTCCCTGCTCTGTAGATGTAGCCATCATAACTTCATCTTGCTCAGTCGTTGTTACAAAATTTATAGCCTGCTACTATGTTGTTCATGCCAATTTTGTACTCCCTGAACATGTTGGTTTGCATGGGACTCGACAGTAGTAAGTCTGCTGTTTCATTCTAACATGCTCTATTATATTGGCTGTTGGTATGCGGCATGCACTCTTTGTTTGCTTATTGTGCGCATTACAATGATCTTGTTATAACGACGAAATGATGAGTTCCAAATTCTTTGGCAAACAATATTGTAGTGTCTTTGCCTTTCCATTGTTGTTGTCTTAACTTGTAATGTCTTTGTTTCAGATATAGGTGTTGCATGGACAACTTAAAAGATTGCCGGATCGCTTCATTGTATTGCTAGGTTTAATTACCATTCAATTTCTCTGGGTTCTGTAATATTTTTTCAATGCCTTGCAGCTGATGTAATATTTAGTTAGTTTTTATAGTTCTTTTGCGCATTTTTTCTTTGGTGCTTGTGGTAAGTGAGGCTATCCGACAGAAATCAATGCTGCGTAAATATTCTCAATATCTAAATCACGAATTCCCATCCCTTAAACGGCCCAATTAAGCGAAATCACATATGTGCCTGCCCGCAAAATCCTAAAGCGCATATTATGCCGGCATATAAACAGCAACTAAACGGGCTGGCCCACTTACTTCTTGGGTGACCCATTTGACTCACGGTGGACCCACACACTAATTGGGTGGCCCTTGCTTTAAGGTGGACCCCGCCCCAACTCTTTGGGCGACCCGCTGGTGGCCAGCCCATTTGCTTTTTTGGAGGACCCCACATAATAAATGGGCCGGCCTTTAAGAGGAAAGTGGGACCCACATGTGTTTTAGCCCCGGAAGCCCACTATCTTGTTAGGTGATAACGCTGCTATTGTGGACCCCTTACTAGTTGGGCGGCCCTTTAACGGAAAGTGGGGCCACTTTGTGCTGTGGTAGGCCCACTTGCTCTATGGTGGTCCCACATGGTAAATTGGGCGGGCCCTTTAAGTGGAAGGTGGGACCCACCTGTGTTGGGCCAGCCCACTTTCTATATGGTGGACCCCGCCATACCAAATGGGCCGGCCCATTAATAGGAATGTGGGACCCACCAATGTTTGACCCCAGTATCTTGGTGGGCCCACTGGCTATATGGTGGACCCCACATGCTAAATGGGCCGGCCCTTTAGCAGGAAAGTGGGACCCACGTGTGTTTTTGGCCCGGCCCACTTTTTGTTAGGCGAGGCCCACTTGCTATATGGTGGACCCTAACTAAATGGGCCGATCCTTTAACTGGAAAGTGGGACCCACCTGTGTTTTTGGGCCGGCCCACTAGCTTGTTGGGCCGGCCCACTTGTATATGGTGGACCCCGCACACTAAATGGGCCGGCCTTTTAAGAGGAAAGTGGGACCCGTGTTTTTGGCCCGGCCCACTTGCTTCTTGGGCGAGGCCGATTGTATGAGTGGACCCCACATGTTAAATAGGCGGCCCATTTAAGTTTTGACGATCAACCTTAGAGGTTAGGCACGGCCAGCTTAACTAATGGACCAGCCCGGCTATATAGTTGACCGGTCAAACTATGTCATCTGGCCCGACCCGTAAGACGTGGCAGGCCTCGTGTGGGCCTACCATCTACCACGGGGTTTCATCCAGGTTCGCCGTTAGCGCGATTAACGACGTACGCACGTGTCGGTTGCATGGCCGTCGGCGATCCGCGGGCTCCAGAAAACACTTCATAACGGTCCGATTTTCCGTGGCGGAAGGGCGCCCAAGCGCGACGGACCGAAAAAATCGTCGTTGGACTTTGCCTGACGCAGTTTCGACAATAGAACCCATATCGTGGGTTAGGCCCATGGCGGCAATGCCCTTAGTTGACGCTGTTGCCAGCATCTCCTGCCGTTTGGCTTCTAAGGCCTCCGGGTCTGCAGCCTCCTCGGGAGTTATTGGTTTGTTGAGAATATCAGACTGCGCGACTAAATCCATGCGCGCTTGCTCGACCATCTCTTCTGGTGACAGGACATCCTTTTGTGGTCGTGCCCGATCTAAGGGAGACCTTACATTGGATGGTCCTGGGTCGGAAGTGGAGTCTTCGTCTTCCGTTTCCTGCTGATCCAGCGGTGCTACGGTTGCTAGAACCTGCATCGGCTGGGCGGATTCTACTTCAGCTTGCTCACCGCCTCCGAGTTCCTCGAGCTTGCGGTTGAATTCCTCTGTATTCATGGATGAGGCGCCGTCAGCCTCTTCCCCGATCTCGAGCTCCTTCGTCAAGCGATTGTATTCTTCTGTGCCTATTGAGGAGGCATCGTCGGAATTTGGGCTCAAGTTACCGAGGATTGATTCCTCAGGGTTTCCGGCTTCCTCTTGTCCCGGAGCGTCGCTGTCTCCGACTGCTTCTGGCAGATCCGGAGCGACGTTGTTTCCGGGTGCCTCAACCTGCAAAGGATCGGCCTCGTCCTGGTGGAGGGCGTCTCCTGCGGTATGGGCCAAGAAGTGCACGAAGTGACACCTTTGCTTCTCTAACACCTGGGAGACCCAAGCGGATCTGCATTGGTTTTCTCACCTTTCGGGCGGATTGGGAGGGCTTTGATTTTTCCTGATCTAAGGCGGAACCTTCCTTAAGAAGTTCCTGCGACTCAGATCGGATCTTCGCGACGGCGTCCAGCTCAGCGGCGGACGCGTCAGCGTTACTTACCAGTGCGTTTCCGTCGGAATCGACGGTCTCGCCGATGAAGATGTGGATGCCGCCGATTGGGACGATGGAGAGCTTGACGGGGTTTGACCTAGCCGGAATCCAGAATTCGTCCGGAGGGACGATCGGAAAGTTTCCGGCGTAAATTGGGGATGCTGATACGTCTCCAACGTATCGATAATTTCTTATGTTCCATGCTACTTTATTGATGATACCTACATGTTTTATGCACATTATATGTCATATTTATGCATTTTCTGGAACTAACCTATTAACCAGATGCCGAAGAGCCAGTTGCTGTTTTCTGCTGTTTTTGGTTTCAGAAATCCTAGTAAGGAAATATTCTCGGAATTGGACGAAATCAACGCCCAGGGTCCTATTTTTGCACGGAGCTTCCAGAAGACCGAAGAGATAACGAAGTGGGGGCGACGGCGCCGCCACCATAGGGCACGCGGCAGAGAGACCAGCCGCCGCCCTGTGTGGGCCTCGTCGGCCCCACCGACCTACCCTTCCGCCTACTTAAAGCCTCAGTGTGGCTCCCCGATGCAGAAGCCACGATACGGAAAACCTTCCGGAGACGCCGCCGCCGCGGGTCCCATCTCGGGGGATTCGGAGATCCCTCCGGCACCCTGCCGGAGAGGGGAATCGTCTCCCGGAGGACTCTTCATCGCCATGATCGCCTCCGGAGTGATGAGTGAGTAGTTCACTGACTATGGGTCCATAGCAGTAGCTAGATGGTCGTCTTCTCCTCATGTGCTTCATTGTTGGATCTTGTGAGCTGCCTAACATGATCAAGATCATCTATATGTAATTCTATATGTTGTGTTTGTCGGATCCGATGGATAGAGAATACTATGTTATGGTGATTATCAATCTATTGTTTATGTGTTGTTTATGATCTTGCATGCTCTCCGTTATTAGTAGAGGCTCTGGCCAAGTTTTTGCTCTTAGCTCCAAGAGGGAGTATTTATGCTCGATAGTGGGTTCATGCCTTCATTGACACCTGGGATCGTGACAGTAGGTTCTAAGGTTGTGATGTGCTGTTGCCACTAGGGATAAAACATTGATGCTATGTCTAAGGATGTAGTTGTTGATTACATTACGCACCATACTTAATGCAATTGTGTTGCTTTGCAACTTAATACTGAATGGAGTTCGGATGATAACCTGAAGGTGGACTTTTTAGGCATAGATGCGGTTGGATGGCGGTCTATGTACTTTGTGCCCAATTAAATCTCACTATATTTATCATATCATGTATATGCATTGTTATGCCCTTTTTCTATTTGTCAATTGCCCGACTGTAATTTGTTCACCCAACATGCTTTTATCTTATGGGAGAGACACCTCTAGTGAACTGTGGGGAACCCCAAGAGGAAGGTATGATGCGCACGGTAGCAAGTTTTCCCTCAGAAAGAAACCAAGGTTTAATCGAACCAGGAGGAGCCAAGAAGCACGTTGAAGGTTGATGGTCGCGAAATGTGATGCGGCGCAACACCAGGAATTCCGGCGCCAACTAGGAACCTGCACAACACAACCCAAGTACTTTGTCCCAACGAAACAGTGAGGTTGTCAATCTCACCGGCTTGCTGTAACAAAGGATTAAACGTATCGAGTGGAAGATGTTTGCAAAGAAAACAGATAGTAAAACACAATTGCGGTAGATTGTATGCTATGTAAAGAATAGGACCGGGGTCCACAGTTCACTAGAGGTGTCTCTCCCATAAGATAAAAGCATGTTGGGTGAACAAATTACAGTCGGGCAATTGACAAATAAGAAAGGCATAACAATGCATATACATGACATGGTAAATATAGTGAGATTTAATGGGGCATTACGACAAAGAACATAGACCGCCATCCAACTGCATCTATGCCTAAAGTCCACCTTCAGGTTATCGTCCGAACCCCCTCCAGTATTAAGTTGCAAAGCAAGAGACAATTGCATTAAGTATGGTCCGTAATGTAATCAACAACTACATCCTTAGACATGGCATCAATGTTTTATCCCTAGTGGTATCACACATCCACAACCTTAGAACTTCTGTCACTGTCCCAGATTCAGTGGAGGCATGACCACTATCGAGCATAAATGCCCCTCTTGGAGTTAGAGTAAAAACTTGGCCAGAGACTCTACTAATAACGGAGAGCATGCAAGATCATAAACAACACATGAACAATAGATTGATAATCACCATAATCATAGTACTCTCTCCATCGGATCCCGACAAACACAACATATAGAATTACATATAGATGATCTTGATCATGTTAGGCAGCCCACAAGATCTAAACAATGAAGCACAACAAGGGAGAAGACGACCATCTAGCTACTGCTATGGACCCACGGTCGAGGGTGACTACTCACTCATCACTGCGGAGGCGACCATGGCGGTGTAGAGTCCTCCGGGAGATGAATCCTCTCCCGACAGGGTGCCGGAGGCGATCTCGAATCCCCGAGATGGGATTCGCGGCGGCGTCTGTAAGGTTTTCCGTATCGTGGCTCTCGGTACTGGGGTTTCGCGACGGAAGCTTTAATAGGCGGAGGGTCAACGCGGGGGGCCACGGGGCCCAGGGGGTAGGTCGGCGCGGCCAGGGCCTGGGCCGCGCCGGCCCCCTACGACGCCTCGTGGCCCCACTTCGTTTATCTCTTCAGTCTTCTGGAAGCTTCGTTGCAAAGAAATAGGACCATGAGCGAGTTTCGTCCAATTAAGAAGAATATTTCTTCTTGAAGTTTCTGAAACCAAAAACAACAGAAAACAGCAACCGGCTCTTCGGCATCTTGTTAATAGGTTAGTTCCAGAAAATGCATAAATATGACATATAATGTGCATAAAACATGTAGGTATCATCAATAAAGTAGCATGGAACATAAGAAATTATCGATACGTTGGAGACGTATCCAGCATCCCCAACTTAAGTTCTGCTCGTCCGCGAGTAGGTAAACGATAACAAAGATAATTTCTGAAGTGACATGCCATCATAATCTTGATCATACTATTTGTAAACATATGTAATGAATGCAGCGATCAAAGCAAAGGTAATGACATGAGTAAACAAGTGAATCATATAGCAAAGACTTTTCATGAATAGTACTTCAAGACAAGCATCAATAAGTCTTGCATAAGAGTTAACTCATAAAGCAATAAATCAAAGTAAAGGTGTTGAAGCAACACATAAGAAGATTAAGTTTCAGCGGTTGCTTTCAACTTGTAACATGTATATCTCATGGATATTTGTCAATGTAAAGTAATATAACAAGTGCAATATGCAAGTATGTAGGAATCAATGCACAGTTCACACAAGTGTTTGCTTCTTAAGGTGGAAGGAGATAGGTAAACTGACTCAACAATAAAAATAAAAGAATGGTCCTTCGCAGAGGAAAGCATCGATTGCTGTATTTGTGCTAGAGCTTTTATTTTGAAGGCTTGTAAAACAATTTTGTCAACAGTAGTAATAAAGCATATATGTATTATGTAAATTATATCTTACAAGTTGCAAGCCTCACGCATAGTATACTAATAGTGCCAGCACCTTGTCCTAATAACTTGGACTACCGGATCTTTGCATGCCATGTTTCAACCAAGTGTCACAAAGGGGTACCTCCATGCCGCCTGTACAAGGGTCTAAGGAGAATGCTCGCATTTCGGATTTCTCGCTTTTGATTATTCTCAACTTAGACATCCATACCGGGACAACATGGACAACAGATAATGGACTCCTCTTAAATGCATAAGCATGTAGCAAAGTTATTATTCTCATATGAGATTGAGATATATGTCCAAAACTGAAACTTCCACCATGGTTCATGGCTTTAGTTAGCGGCACAATGTTTCTTCTCTAACAATTTTGCATGCTCCAACCACTAAAATGATAGACCTTCTCGGACAAGACGGACATGCATAGCAACTCACATGATATTCAACAATAGTTGATGGCCGTTCCCCAGAAGCATGGTTATCGCACAACAGGCAACTTAATAAAATATAAAGTGCATAAGTACATATTCAATACTACGATAGTTTTTAAGCCTATTTTGTCCCATGAGCTATATATTGCAAAGGTGAATGATGGAATTTTAAAGGTAGCACTCAAGCAATTTACTTTGAATGGCGGAGAAATACCATGTAGTAGGTAGGTATGGTGGACACAAATGGAATAGTAGTTGGCCCAAGGATTTTGGATGCATGAGAAGTATTCCCTCTCGATACAAGGTTTAGGCTAGCAAGGTTATTTGAAGCAAACTCAAGGATGAACATGTGCAGCAAAACTCATAAAAGACATATTGTAAACATTATAAGACTCTACTGTCTTCCTTGTTGTTCAAAACTCAGTACTAGATATTATCTAGACCTTAGAGGAAACCAAATATGCAAATCCAAATTTTAGCAAGCTCCATGTATTTCTTCATTAATGGGTGCAAAACATATGATGCAAGAGCTTAATCATGAGCACAACAATTGCAAAGAGTATCACATTATCCAAGACATTTTAGAATTACTACATGTAGCATTTTCCAATTCCAACCATATAACAAATTAAGAAAAAACTTCGCCTTGAACATTATGAGTAAAGCCTAAGGACACATGTGTCCATATGCAACAGCGGAGCGTGTCTCTCTCCCACAAAGTGAATGCTAGGATCATCTTATTCAAACAAAAACAAAAACGAAAACAAACCGACGCTCCAAGTAAAGAACACCAGATGTGACTGAATAAAAATATAGTTTCAGGGGAGGAACCTGATGATGTTGTCGATGAAGAAGGGGATGCCTTGGGCATCCCAAGCTTAGAAGCTTGAGTCTTCTTAAAATATGCAGGGGTGAACCACGGGGGCATCCCCAAGCTTAGAGCTTTCACTCCTCTTGATCATAGTATATCATTCTCCTCTCTTGACCCTTAAAAACTTCCTTCACACCAAACTTCAAGCAAACTCATTAGAGGGTTAGTGCACAATTAATAATTCACTCATTCAGAGGTGACACAATCATTATTTTCACTTCTGGACATTGCATAATGCTACTGGACATTAGTGGATCAAAGAAATAAATCCAACATAGCAAAAGAGGCAATGCGAAATAAAAGGCAGAATCTGTCAAAAACAGAACAGTCCGTAAAGACGAATTTTAAGATGGCACCAGACTTGCTCAAATGGAAAAACTCAAAACTAATGAAAGTTGCGTACATATCTGAGGATCACGCTCGTAAATTGGCAGATTTTTTCGAATTTTCTACAGGGAACTGTGCCCAGATTCGTGACAGACAGCAATGCTGTTTCTGCCCGCGTAGCGATCCCAAATATAACATCAACTTTAACATAGAAACTTTACTTGGCACAAAAACATGATAAGGAGAGGTTGCTACAGTAGTAAACAACTTCCAAGACTCAACAAAACAAAAAATTGCTGTAGGTAAAAACATGGGTTGTCTCCCATAAGCGCTTTTCTTTAACGCCTTTCAGCTAGGCGCAGAAAGTGCAAATCAAGTAACATCGAGAGATGAAGCATCAACATCATTACCAGGGGTGTTGGGAGTTTTCTCAACAATGCATTGTATCTGGTCTATATAAGTTTTAGCGTCTCCCTTTTCATTAGTCTTAGGCTTGCTACTCTCATCGAACAAATTTTCAGGAACAAGCCAAGCATAGTTATTTTCTAGTGCATCATTCATAGCTAGGAGTTTACATGGTATTGGTGCTTTGATTTCCCCACCATCATTAATGTTATTAGTGTACATTATTCTATCCATGTCCATTTTTTCAAGGAGACCAATAAAATTGGTATGAGAACCTAGCATATTAAATTTAGCAAAAACCTTTCTAGCCTCTCTTGCTAGACCACCAAATTCTCTAAGAAGGGTTTCTAAAACAAAATCTTTCTTTTCCCCCTCTTCCATATCACCAAGTGTAAGAAACATGTGTTGGATTATAGGATTGAGATTAACAAATTTAGTTTCCAACATGTGAACTAAAGCAGCAGCAGCAATTTCATAGGTAGGTGCAAGTTCTACCAAGTGTCTATCTTCAAAATCTTCAGTAATACTAACATGATTGAAAAATTCTTCTATATTAGTTCTCCCAACTATGGACCCACGTCCTACCGGTATGTCTTTTGTGGTAAAATTAAAAGGAAACATAATGCAATAAGCAAAAAGTAAACAAGGCGAATAAAGTAAAGACAAGTAACTAATTTTTTTGTTTTGATATAGAGAGCAAGACAGTAAATAAAGTAAAACTAGCAACTAATTTTTTGTATTTTGATTTAGTGCAGCAAACAAAGTAGTAAATAAAATAAAGCAAGACAAAAACAAAAGTAAAGAGATTGAGAAGTGGAGACTCCCCTTGCGGCGTGTCTTGATCTCCGGCAACGGCGCCAGAAAAAGAGCTTGATGGCGTGTAACTCCTGATGAGTTGGGAACCCCAGGAAGATGTGGGTATGCAGTGGCAAGTTTTCCCTGGAAAAACAGGTTTCCAAGCTGAACGAGGAGGAGCCAAAAGCACGTTGAAGGTTGATGGTCGCGAAATGTGATGGCGCAGCACCAGGGATTCCGGCGCCAACTAGGAACTGCACAACACAACCCAATTACTTTGTCCCCAACGAAGCAGTGAGGTTGTCAATCTCACAGGCTTGCTGTAACAAAGTTAAGCATTATCGAGTGGAAGATGTTTGCAAAAAAAACAGTAAAAAATTGCAGTAGAGTGTATGCTATGTAAAGAATAGGACCGGGGTCCACAGTTCACTAAATTCTCCCATAAGATAAAAGCATGTTGGGTGAACAAATTACGAGTCGGGCAATTGACAAATAGAGAAAGGCATAACAATGCATATACATGACATGGTAAATATAGTGAGATTTAATCCGGGCATTACGACAAAGAACATAGACCGCCATCCAACTGCATCTATGCCTAAAAAGTCCACCTTCAGGTTATCATCCGAACCCCCTCCAGTATTAAGTTGCTAAGCAACAGACAATTGCATTAAGTATGGTGCGTAATGTAATCAACAACTACATCCTTAGACATAGCATCAATGTTTTATCCCTAGTGACAACAGCACATCACAACCTTAGTCTGTCACTGTCCCAGGTTCAATGGAGGCATGAACCCACTATCGAGCATAAATACCCCCTCTTGGAGTTAAAGGTAAAAACTTGGCCAGAGCCTCTGCTAATAACAGAGCATCCAAGATCATAAACAACACATGAACAATAGATTGATAATCACAATAACCTCATAGTACTCTCTATCCATCGGATCCCGACAAACATAACATATAGAATTACATATAGATGATCTTGATCATGTTAGGCAGCTCACAAGATCTAGCAATGAAGCACAACAAGGAGAAGACGACCATCTAGCTACTGCTATGGACCCATGGTCCGAGGGTGAACTACTCACTCATCACTCCGGAGGCGACCATGGCGGTGTAGAGTCCTGCGGGAGATGAATCCCCTCTCCGGCGGGGAGTGCGGAGAGGCGTCTCGAGAATCCCCGAGATGGGATTACGCGGCGGCGGCGTCTCGTAAGGTTTTCCGTGCTCGTGGCTCGGTCTTTGGGGTTTGGCGACCAGGAAGCTTTAAGTAAGCGGAGGGTCAGCGCGGGAGGCCACACGAGGGGCCCGGGGGGTAGGTCGGCGCGGCCAGGGCTGGCGCCGCGCAGGCACCTACGGCACCTCGTGGCCCACTTCGTTGTCTTCGAGTCATGCAGAGCTTCGTGCAGAAGAGGAAATAGGACACGGCGAAAGTTTCGTCAATTCGAATATTTCTTTACTAGGATTTCTGAAACCAAAAACAGCAGAAAACGGCAGCTGGCTCTTCGGCATCTTGTTAATAGGTTAGTTCCAGGAAATGCAATATGACATATCATGTGCATAAAACATGTAGGTATCATCAATAAAGTAGCATGGAACATAAGTGCATACGATACGTTGGGAACGTATCACACCTCTAGTGAATGGACCGGTCCTATTCTTTATAGCATATAATCTCTTGCAATACTTGTTTTACTGTTTCTTGCAAACAATCTTCTTCCCTCGATACGTCTAATCCTTTGTGTTCAACAAGCCGGTGAGATTGACAACCTCGCTGTTTCGTTGGGGCAAAGTACTTGGGTTGTGTTGTGCAGGTTCCACGTTGGCGCCGGAATCCCTGTTGTTGCGCCGCATCACATTTTGCCACCATCAACCTTCAACGTGCTTCTTGGCTCCTCCTGGTTCGATTAAACCTTGGTTTCTTTCGGAGGGAAAACTTGTCACTGTGCGCATCATACCTTCCTCTTGGGGTTCCCAACGAACGTGTGAGTTACACGCCATCAAGCTCTTTTTCTGGCGCCGTTGCCGTGGAGATCAAGACACGCTGCAAGGGAGTCTCCACTTCTCAATCTCTTTACTTTGTTTTTGTCTTGCTTTATTTTATTTACTACTTTGTTTGCTGCACCTAAACAAAACACAAAAAATTAGTTGCTAGTTTTACTTTATTTATTGTCTTGCTCTCTATATCAAAAACACAAAAAAATTAGTTACTTGCATTTATTTTATTATCATGACTAGTCCTGTAGTTGTTGCTCTATCACCTGAGGAATCGATCTTTACCTTTAAACAAGGGGGTGAGGAGAGTTTTGAGAAAGCTTGGTCTAGAATTTTTGATTCTTATAGTAGAACTGAACCTAAAATGCCTCTAAGTTTGCTTCTTAGTAACTTTTATTTTGGTCTTACTCTTCGTTATAGATACGCCTTAGATGCTGTAGTAGGAGGAGATTTCCTCCATTGTGATGGAGATCAAGCTTTTAATGCCATAAAAAAATTAGTCACATCATCTAGCTCTGCTAGTAACTTTGATTCATCTCTTGCTAGCATTCTTAATAGATTGAACACTCTCGAAACAAATATATCTTGTTTAAAAGAAGGGTACAACCATATTCGCGAATTTTATGATTATGTTCCATTAAGCTTTGAACCTTCAATGTGGGTGCCTACTATAAAAGTTACCATTTGTGATGAAATTTTTTATGCCCGCTGTGATATTATGTCTGAATTCTGCCTTATGCCTAAAAGCATTTATGAATCTTTGCCACTTTGGGAACTTACTGAAGGAGGAGAAGGAATAACTCTTACTGATAATTCTGTTATAATTCCTAAGGGAATAGCTGAAGGTGTTTTCACAACCTTTCTTGGAAGAACGGTATCCACTGATTATCTTGTTATTGAATGTGTAGGGACAGGACAAATTACGCTTGGAAGATCCCTGCTGAAACTCATGGGAGCAATCATAGATATGGGGAAGGGCACTCTAAATTTTACCTCTACACCAGGATGCGGTCATGTATTCCCTAAACCAAAAAGTAAGAAGAGTAGGCTCAAAGCCTCTGGTAAGAAATTGATGCTTCTACTCTCGATATTACTTGATTTGCACTTTGCGCCTAGCTGAAAGGTGTTAAACGCTTATGGGAGACAACCCATGTTTTTACTACAGCGATTTTTGTTTGTTGAGTCTTGGAAGTTGTTTACTACTGCACAGCCTCTCCTTATCATGTTTTTGTACCACCAAGTAAAGTTTCTATATCAAAGTTGATGTTATATTTGGGATGGCTGCGCAGAAACAGCATTGCCGTCTGTCACGAATCTGGGCACAGTTCTCTATAGAGTAATTCAGAAAAATCTGCCAATTTACGAGCCTTCCTCAGATATATACGCAACTTTCATTAGTTTTGAGTTTTCCATTTGAGCAAGTATAGTGCCATCTTTAAATTCGTCTTTACGAACTGTTTTCTGTTTTGACAGATTCTACCTTTTTATTTCGCATTGCCTCTTTTTGCTATGTTTATTTATTTCTTTGATCCATTAATGTCCAGTAGCTTTATGCAATGTCAAGAGTTAAGGATGATTGTGTCACCTCTGAATGTGAATTATTAATTGTGCACTAACCCTCTAATGAGTTTGCTTGAGGTTTGGTGTGAAGGAAGTGTTCAAGGGTCAAGAGAGGAGTATGATATACTATGATCAAGAGGAGTGAAAGCTCTAAACTTGGGGATGCCCCCGTGAATTTCAAAACCAAAACACAACAATTTCCCTAGTTCCAAATTTTGGAACCAACAAAAACTTTTATTAAATTAAGATTGATACATAATAATCTTGCATAATTCTTGTGCTCTTGCCATGATAGCTTGTTATTAGTATTTGAAATAATCTTAAACCCTAAAACCTCACCCTTCTTTTCACCATCCTAGTTAAAATAAAATAAAAGGAAATTAAATAAGAAAAAGGCATATGTGCCTATGGCTATAATTATAAATCTTTACCCTAAGCTCCTATATTTTGGTTAGGGGTTTGTAAAACCCTTACACACCCTACCTAGTACTTATCAAACCTAAATCAAGTTGTTTTCCAATAAAATAAAAAGAGATTAAAAATGCCATAGAGGCATATGAGAGTAAAATAGTAAATAAGGGAATTTAAGAAAATTGACCCTAGGACTTGTTGTGATGGAGGGATCACCTCCATATATCATTTCAACAATTCACAACACCATTGTGAATCAAACCAAGTCAAATTAAAAATAAAATACCACATATGCATAGAAGCCTATGTGACACATAGCCAATTCACTAAACTTTGACCTATGACTTCAAACCTTGACCAAATGGTGTGAAACCATCTCTAAACCTAATATAACACTAAATGGACCCTAACCCATGTCCAAGTGAGGCAAGAACAACCCTAGTACAAGTTTATGAAAATTTGACACCTCATCTCTTATGTATTAAGGCCAATTTTGCAAATCTTTGAACAAGACCATTTGATTTAGTTTCAATGCTCTTAAAATGTTACTAAACTCATAAGAACCACATTAGAGTCAACCAAAGTCAAATCAAATGGAAAGAAATCAAATAGGGAGAAAATTCCCAAAATTCACTCACATACACATAACCCAATTTTGCAAAACTTCAACCAAGGGCACCATTGCTTGATCTCTTGCTTGTAGAATGTTTATATATGATAAATAAACACAATTGCATCAAAGAAACCAAAAACAAATCAAAGCAAAACTCAAAATCAACATACATGTGATAATGGTCATTTTGTCACTTTATAAAATGTTCCCCACTTTACCCCTCTGTAATTCTCATTTCTTAAACCAAACTTGGTCAACTATGACCATGTCATCCAAGACCATGTCAAGGTCAACAACTTTCATGTTGACCATCTCTGCTAATGTTGACCAGGTTGACCAGTAAAGAATTGCCAAGTGGAGACTTTGAATTAATGTGAAGATCATACCAAATTTGGAATCTCACAAACCTTGACCAAATTGACCACCACCACCACCATTCAATCACATTTAATATATAAATGAGATCCACCAAAAAGAACTGCAAAATTCCACAAAAATCTTCATGCGGCCATTGTGTCGAGCACCTTGTGTGCACAAATCTGGAAATGTGAAACATGCTATAAACCTCTGGTCCAAAGCCTCCACCACTTTCATTTGGTGATCATCACACTCTTGTACAACCCCTGCATCAGTGCATGTACTGGCTCTTGTCGATTAAAGTGAGAGTGGAGCATCATTTCTTCACCATGCCGTGCACCATGCCACCCCATTGCCACTCATTCTCTCTGGCCTTCCCCTCTCACCTACACCATGTCACAGAGCTCCCCTAGCACACAAGGACGACGCCTGTACCCTCCCTGGATCGAAACGGGCACGGCACTGGCCAGACAAACCGCGCCCAGACGCGCCCGAACCGTGCCAGCGGCACGGCCGCGGTGACCGCCTGGACGCGCCAGTACACCAGCTCAGCTTCCGTCCTTCTCGGCCAGCTACCATCGCGTGGGCACCTACTCCCGCCCTCTGAGCTAAACAAGCCCCCGAGGCACAGCACACCGTAGCCATCGCCATGATCGCCGACCTGCCGCGCCGGTACTGCCAGTACACCACCGTCGCCAGGGCGCCACAGACCATCATTTGAAGCGCCATCAAGCGCGCTAGCCTCGCCTAGCCGTCGCCTACACGGCGCGCATCCTAGCCTGCCCCTTCGCGCACCGTAGACGCCGCGCCATGGTCGACCCGCCAGCACCCACGGCCCCTTCTCGAATCTATAAAAGGAGAGCTCCTCCTCCTCAATTCGACGCACCACTCGACTTCCCTCCTCACTCTGACCCTCCTCAGCCCCTAGCTCCTCGACATTGCCCAGTCACACCGCTCAATTTCACCCTCACTGCCCGTGCTCCTCCGCAGAAGCTCGCCGGAGCTAGAAGCCACCCCAGGAGCTGCGGTTTGTTCGAGGAGCTCCGCCATCATCTGCAACGTCGTCCTGCATCAACGCCGTTGATCGCCGGAGCCCCTGGTCGCCGTCGACCCCCTAGCCTCGCCGCGCCCGTAGACCTTCTCGCCGGAGACGACGACGCATAGCGTCCGTCCGATCCCCCTCTAATCCTACGGCTCACCTCTCTCTGTACCGATTCGGGGTTTTAAACCCACTGACGCGTGGACCCCACGCTGTCAGGCGGCCCGCTGCGTGGACGCGCTGCTGGGCCGGCCCATTTTCCTTTTCCGCTGTGCAGCCCGTTTAGTTTCCCGCCAAGCCAGTAATTCAAATTCGGTTTAATCTATTTAGTTAAAATCAATACTGCTGCCAACTTCAAAAATTAATAGTTTGAAATCTACTGCACCAAATTTAGCAAATTTTATATATTTAGAAAGCCCATGAAATTATCTAAACAATGTCACTGGCCTCATGTCCAAATTCGAAATTAAATTTAAATGATAAAAATAACAAGGCAGGGACTTTTCTGACTTCAAATAAATATTAGAAATTATCTAGAAATGATTTTAAGTTGATTCCAACTCTAATAAATCACATTTGACATAATATAATTGTTTATGCAAAAATATAGCATGGTTGTTTTGCATGATCATGGACTAGAGTTAAATAATGGCTATGGAGCCATTTCTAGATCATTTAATACATACACATAGAATTCTTTAAATAGTATGAGGGCTTCTCTCTCTTTTAAATTGTGATCTTAAGTAATTCAAATAGAGGTACTGACCTAGATCAAATAAGTCTCATGCTTGGTTAATTAGAGAGGTTAATCATTTAGATGATAGTTTAACTTATATGAGGTATATCCTCTCACATAAACCATTAGTCCAAATAGTTCAATAAGAATTAATAACACATAATTAATGACCCATAGGTTTATATTTGAAAATACTTAATCCTTCTCATAAGTAGTATTTAAATATTTCAAACCTATTTATTAAATCATATAATAGACTTTGGTCTCATTTAAATCTTACCTCAACCAAATTAATATGAAGTAGATCCCATGGTCAATTAAAATTCACTTTTAATTAATTAATAATATTAAAACATTACAAGGTGTTACTAAAATAGTATGAGGTGCTCACCTCATCATCTTTCTCAAATAATATGAAGTAATGTTTTGACCTTTAATTTCCTAGGCTCATGCTTGCTCATTTATAAATCTTAAATCTAAATAATATTTAATTAATTAAATCACATGAGATGATGAATCTCATTTACTCACTTTCTCAAATACTAAGTGTGAAGTGTTGACCTTGGTCAACATGGGATCATCCCTGATTATTTGAGAATATTAAATCACCTCAATAATAGTCCTTTAAATAAATCACCACTATGTGTTAAATCATATGAGAGATACTCCTCTCATTTAAATCTTGTTCTCAAGTAATACAATATGAGGTAGTAATCATAATCTAAGTAACCTCATATTGAATTATTTGGTGGCATTAAATCACTACCAGGTTATTATTAAATTGCATGAGGTATGGAACCTCATTTAAATCATTTTCTCAAATGATAAGTATGAAGAGGTTGACTTTAGTCAACCTAGGTCATATATTATTCATAAGAGAAATTAAATCTTAAGAAGATTCAATGAGAGGAAATTATTTTCTCACATACTAAAGAGAAACCCTAACTCCATTTTTCAATGAGAGGAAATTATTTTCCTATTATTAAATAAGGAAACCCTAGCATAATCTTGTAATAAATGTTAAGTAGTGATGCTAGATCATTGTGTGAGCCACTAAGGCTAATTAAGAGTACTTAAGTATTGTTTGGTGATTGTATCCTCGTATTCGTTTATAGACGCTAGTACCGGAGACTATCAAGAGGAGGAGGTATTCTACCAAGAGGAAGAAGAAGAATACTTTGATCACTTCACCAATCAAGGCAAGCTAGTATTCTTGCAAGCTGATATTAATATTACCCCTACAAGCAAGATAATACTCTTGCAAGCTATTACCCATGCAAGCTAATCCATGCAAGCTAATCCTTGCTAAACCCAAATGCTTAGCTCTACAAGAGCAAAGGCAATCCACCTTTACTTTTATGTATTACCTATCCCATGTTTTTACTTACTTTTACTTGGTTTATTTATTTCAAAGTACTTTTGATTTATGATTCACTTGGTCTAGAGTAGCAATATGGTTTTAGTTGACACCATTCAAGGCTAGATAGCACCCCTCATATAGTTGCTATTGCTAATCAATTAAAATTGGACTACTCTAGATGGGAACATGTGACTTTGAAATGAAGTGGAAACCTTGGAATGATGGTTCATTCCATTGAATGACTTTGAAGGTGAATATGACCAAGAGAAGATGGTGATTTTTGATATAAACCTGATATGGGTTTGAATGCGATACCATTCCAATTTTGAAAGTACCCCCACAATACCCAAAATGGGTACGGGCTTAACTAGAAATTTATGTGCTTTAGTATGGGTTCCCTCTAAACAAGCGTCATCGGGGTTATGCCAAGGGCTGCCTCCAAAGACATCTGAGATGATGTGACGTGATTGAGGTGAATTGTCCGGCCCAAGCCCTGTGCAGTTCCCGGGTTAACAGGTTGGTTTTCACCGGGAGGCCAAGCTCATGGGGAGAGGTGCATGTACTAGAGTATATAAGTGAAAGGTTATGGTTGGTAGTCCGCATACGGAGTATGATAAATCAGGGCCAGTTAACCCTGACGGATTATTGCAAATATTGTGGCACAAGCGTACGACCTCTGCAGAGTGTAGAACTATTCGAATAGCCGTGTCCACGGTTACGGACGATTGGAAAGGCCATATTGTTCCGTCATCAGACCATTTTCAAAAATGTGACATATATGACTGGTGACTTGAATTTGAAAGGTGAATGGTGACTTTGAATTGAATCACAACAGAGTTGTGGGAATGACACTAATGTTCCCACTTGAGTTAGTCTAGTGATTCAAGCATCTTTACTAAATGTTTATAAAATAAACTTGGCTTTATGCAAATAAACCTAGAGCTTAGTATCCCCTTACCACAATTGATAGTGCTTACACTAGTATTAGTTTTGTGAGTACTTTAAAAGTACTCATGGCTTTGTCCCTGGCTATTCAAATGGCCAGACTATGAAGATGAGCCCCAGTACCAGGATGAAGGACAGCAGGACGTCTACGACAACTAGGACCGCTCCGAGCGTCAACCGTTGCACCGTGGAGCAGATGGACCCACGACCGTTACTTCGCTCGCTATGTGTTTGTAATAGGATCTCTAGATCCACTAGTTGTATTAAAACTGGATCATGTGATCCTTTGTTGTAAGTTTATGTGTTGTAATAAATGATGTGTTATGATATCAAGCTATTATGTCTCGCAAAAACAATATTCAGCGATGAATGGCATAATAGGCATCTGGACTTAAAAATTCGGGTGTTGACAAGTTGGTATCAGAGCCATTGTTTGACCTTAGGAGACCCTAGTTAGAATGGACGTTCAGAAAATTTTAGTTTCTAAAAAAACAATTGAAGTGAGTATTTGTGAAAAACTTATTCATTTTCTTCTCTACCAGCTCTTCTTAAAAATAATAAGCCATGCACCTCCTTATAAATCCATTTAAAAGTTTGCCACCTTGGTATACATCTCTAACCTACTCATCCATTTCACTTTCAGATGGAGCCTTACGTCCAGACGGAGACCTACGATCTGGAAAACGGAGGAAGTCTGGTGTTTGAGCGCGACTTGTACCTAGTGTCCGAGAAGCTCGAACGCCCACCTCCCCAGTTCCACGGAGTCCGAATCCACAACACCCCGGCTGGGGAACAGCAGTGGATGATCACCGCTGACTTGAAGGGAAGCTCGGAACCTCCCATCTCGGAGAGGATCCTTTTCTCCTTCAAGGCCTACAGCTGGGTGGACGGTCTTGCTCACGCCCTTCAGGAGGGACTTGCTCGGGTGTGCGGACAGAACATCGCCACACTCCGGGGAAGCCGCTTCGCCCACTTCGCGAGGCACGACACCATGGGGGAACCCATGGCACTCTCTTCGCACCCGGTGCTCAAGATTCATGTGCAGCATTTGGACTTTATGCTTCATGAGACCCGGAAGGACCTGGAGCTGACACGTGTCCACTCCCACCGTGCCCAGATGGCTTTGGCTCATCATGCTGACGCCATCAGGCTACTCGCCAAGGACCGCCGGTCACTCCGCCTGCAGCGCGCCAAGAATGTCGCTACTATCACCCGTCTTCGCGAGAAGATTCGCACCTTAGAGGTGACTGTCCGGACACAGCAGGACCAGATCCAGGAGATGGAGGAGGATGGAGAAGACATCCAGGGAGGCGATGACTTCCTGAGTGACGACAACGACTTTGAGGATGATGAGTTCACTGATGAGGAGGACTACGAGTTTCTGGAGGCTGCAGAGGATGGGATCATTCCCATCGATGTGGATGAAGACAATGAGGAATAGTTGCACTAGCTTCACTTACGTAGGTGTGAGTTGTACCCCGCACCATGTATCGTAGATTGTGGAAAAAGGGTTCTTAAAACCCTTAGTGCTTTAGCTTGTAATGTGTGATGTTTGTTGTGAATAAATAAAATATGTGTTATGTTCATCCTGAAAATATCTTAAGTTTAATTTTAAACTTAACTCAAAATAAGCCATAGAAAATTTCCCTCTTACCTCATGATATATCTACATAATCAGATGGCCCCACCAAACCGCAACGCCACCCAGGATGCCATGATGCAACTACTGCAGACAATGATGGCAGACCGGGAAGCCGAAAGAGCGGAACGCCAAGCAAACCTTGCGATAGCTCAGAATAATCAAGGCCATGGAAACCACGATCACCCTGGGTCAAAGCTGAAGAATTTCCAGAACACCAACCCTCCAATGTTCAGCAAAACCGAAGAGCCCCTCGATGCTGATGACTGGCTCCAGACAATAGAGAACAACCTTGAAGTTGCGGGAGTTGAAGCCGCAGAAAAAGTACTGTTTGCCACCCACTACCTGTCAGGACCTGCAAGAGCCTGGTGGACTAGTGCCCGTGCAATGAATGCGGGACAAATGATGACATGGGAAGACTTCAAGCTGAAGTTCAGCAAGTACCATGTGCCCCAAGGATTAATCAAGAAAATGAGAGACGAGTTCCGCGAACTCAAGCAAGGAAGAATGTCCGTAGTGGAATACCGCGACAGGTTTCTCACTCTGTCAAGGTACGCCCCGGACGAGACCGACACAAATGAGAAAAGGAGGGAAAGATTTCTGAATGGACTGCACGACGAAATGCAGACTGTGTTAGTGAACATTCCGTTCGCTGACCTCGAAGCCCTCGTGGACTCAGCCATACAAATGGAAGGAAAGCTGCATCAGGCCAATGAGAACCGCAAGCGCAGAATGATGAACCAGAATGGACCCCACCATACCCAGAAGCACCGCAATAACTCCTCTGGAGGATTCACCCCCAGAAACAACAGGCCACCTGCTCAGACTTAACCCCAACAGCCACAACAACAATGGGAACAACACCAACACCAACACTGGCCCGAGGACTGGAAGCAATGCCATCCCCGTCACCCCGAAGGACAAGTCAACTGTAAACTGCTATGAATGTGGAGTTGTGGGCCACTACTCCAATGAGTGCCCCAAGAAGCTTGCCAAGATCGCCGCCAACACCGCTGCACCTGCCCAGCAACAGCGCCGCTTCGCAGGTAGAAGGAACCAGAACAACAACAACGGCCGTTCTATCACATGACTGCTGAAGCTGGGAAACACCAGGCCACGGCAAGTATGCCTTCCTAAACCAAAATGCTCAATCTCTCTTGAGTACCTAACTCCTCTTAAATCTCAGGACGAGATTTGTTTAAGGGGGGTAACATCCCAAAAATTTCAAAACCAAAACACAACAATTTCCCCTAGTTCCAAATTTTGGAACCAACAAAAACTTTTATTAAATTAAGATTGATACATAATAATCTTGCATAATTCTTGTGCTCTTGCCATGATAGCTTGTTATTAGTATTTGAAATAATCTTAAACCCTAAAACCTCACCTCTTTTCACCATCCTAGTTAAAATAAAATAAAAGGAAATTAAATAAGAAAAAGGCATATGTGCCTATGGCTATAATTATGAATCTTTACCCTAAGCTCCTATATTTTGGTTAGGGGTTTGTAAAACCCTTACACACCCTACCTAGTACTTATCAAACCTAAATCAAGTTGTTTTCCAATAAATAAAAAGAAAACTAAAAATGCCATAGAGGCATATGAGAGTAAAATAGTAAATAAGGGAATTTAAGAAAATTGACCCTAGGACTTGTTGTGATGGAGGGATCACCTCCATATATCATTTCAACAATTCACAACACCATTGTGAATCAAACCAAGTCAAATTAAAAATAAAATACCACATATGCATAGAAGCCTATGTGACACATAGCCAATTCACTAAACTTTGACCTATGACTTCAAACCTTGACCAAATGGTGTGAAACCATCTCTAAACCTAATATAACACTAAATGGACCCTAACCCATGTCCAAGTGAGGCAAGAACAACCCTAGTACAAGTTTATGAAAATTTGACACCTCATCTCTTATGTATTAAGGCCAAATTTGCAAATCTTTGAACAAGACCATTTGATTTAGTTTCAATGCTCTTAAAATGTTACTAAACTCATAAGAACCACATTAGAGTCAACCAAAGTCAAATCAAATGGAAAGAAATCAAATAGGGAGAAAATTCCCAAAATTCACTCACATACACATAACCCAATTTTGCAAAACTTCAACCAAGGGCACCATTGCTTGATCTCTTGCTTGTAGAATGTTTATATATGATAAATAAACACAATTGCATCAAAGAAACCAAAAACAAATCAAAGCAAAACTCAAAATCAACATACATGTGATAATGGTCATTTTGTCACTTTATAAAATGTTCCCCACTTTACCCCTCTGTAATTCTCATTTCTTAAACCAAACTTGGTCAACTATGACCATGTCATCCAAGACCATGTCAAGGTCAACAACTTTCATGTTGACCATCTCTGCTAATGTTGACCAGGTTGACCAGTAGAGAATTGCCAAGGACTTTGAATTAATGTGAAGATCATACCAAATTTGGAATCTCACAAACCTTGACCAATTTGACCACCACCACCACCATTCTACCTCTCTATTATATAAATAAGCTCCACCAAAAATAATTCCAAAATATGACAAAAGTTTCTTGCGGCCATTGTGTCGAGCACCTTGTGTGCAAAACCTAGAATTCTTACACCTTAACCAGTGGACTATGGGCTAAACCACTTTTATCTGGTGATGATGTTGTCCTCTTGCACCCTGCACGCCAGAGCCATGTCCTTGCCGATGCTGGTTAAAGTGAGGAGATGATCATTCTTCACCTTATAGGTGCTGCACCATGCGGCCATGCTTGACCCTCCTCTCTCCCCTCTCACTTACACCATGTCACAGAGCTCCCCTAGCACACAAGGACGACGCTTGTACCCTCCCTGGATCGAAACGGGCACGGCACTGGCCAGACAAACCGCGCCCAGACGCGCCCGAACCGTGCCAGTGCACGCGGTGAGCGCGGTGACCACGCCCTGGACGCCGCCAGTACATCAAGCGCTCGAGCGCCCCCGTCCTTCTCTGGCCAAGCTACCATCGCATTGAGCACCTACTCCCGCCCTCTCTGAGCTAAACAAGCCCGGGCCCTGCCTGGCCGCCATGCGATCGCCGACCTGCCGCCACGGTACTGCAAGGACAGCACCGTCGCCAGAGCGCCACAGGCCATCATTTGGAGCGCCATCAAGCGCGCTAGCATCGCCTAGCCGTCGCCTACACGGCGCGCATCCTAGCCTGCCCCTTCGCGCACCGTAGACGCCGAGTCCATGGTCGACCTCGCCAGCACCCACGGCCCCTTCTCGAATCTATAAAGAGGCTCCTCACACCAATCGACTTCCCTCACCTCACAACCCCTCCTCGAGCAGCGCCGCCCCTCAATTTAAGCCGTAGCTGCCCAATTGCACGCCGGAGTTCCGCAGCACCGCCGCAGAAGCTCGCCGGAGCTAGAAGCCACCCCAGGAGCTGCGGTTTGTTCGAGGAGCTCCGCCATCATCTGCAACGTCGTCCTGCATCAACGCCGTTGATCGCCGGAGCCCCTGGTCGCCGTCGACCCCCTAGCCTCGCCGCGCCCGTAAGTTCCTCTCGTAGGAGAAGGCAGCGCTCGCTCGTCCGATCTGCTTGTGATCCACGGTCCACATCATCCCATACCGATTCGGGTTTGATGGACGCTGACGGGTGGCCCCTCACATGTCAGCTGGCCCGCGGCGGTGAAACGTTAGTTGGGCCGGCCCAGTCTGTTTAATCTGTTTAGCCCGTTTCGTGTTTGTAAGCTTGATAATTCAAATAATTCAGGTTTAATCTATTTAGTTAAAATCCAATACTGCCAACTTCAAAAATTAATAGTCTACTGAACCAAATTTAGTAAATTTTATATATTTAGAAAGCCCATGAAATTATCTAAACAATGTCACTGGCCTCATGTCCAAATTCGTAATTAAATTCAAATGATAAAAATAACAAGGCAGGGACTTTTCTGACTTCAAATAAATATTAGAAATTATCTAGAAATGATTTTAAGTTGATTCCAACTCTAATAAATCACATTTGACATAATATAATTGTTTATGCAAAAATATAGCATGGTTGTTTTGCATGATCATGGATTAGAATTAAATAAGGGCTATGGAGCCATTTCTAGATCATTTAATACATACACATAGAATTCTTTAAATAGTATGAGGGCTTCTCTCTCATTTAAATTGTGATCTTAAGTAATTCAAATAGAGGTACTGACCCTGGTCAAGTAAGTCTCATGCTTGGTTAATTAGAGAGGTTAATCATTTAGATGATAGTTTAACTTATATGAGGTATATCCTCTCACATAAACCATTAGTCCAAATAGTTCAATAAGAATTAATAACACATAATTAATGACCCATAGGTTTAGATTTGAAAATACTTAATCCTTCTCATAAGTAGTATTCAAATAATTCAAACCTATTAGTTAAATCATATAATAGACTTTGGTCTCATTTAAATCTTACCTCAACCAAATTAATATGAAGTAGATCCCATGGTCAATTAAAATTCACTTTTAATTAATTAATAATATTAAAACATTACAAGGTGTTACTAAAATAGTATGAGGTGCTTACCTCATTTAAATCATCTTTCTCAAATAATATGAAGTAATGTTTTGACCTTTAATTTCCTAGGCTCATGCTTGCTCATTTATAAATCTTAAATCTAAATAATATTTAATTAATTAAATCACATGAGATGATGAATCTCATTTACTCACTTTCTCAAATACTAAGTGTGAAGTGTTGACCTTGGTCAACATGGGATCATCCCTGATTATTTGAGAATATTAAAACACCTCAATAATAGTCCTTTAAATAAATCACCACTATGTGTTAAATCATATGAGAGATACTCCTCTCATTTAAATCTTGTTCTCAAGTAATACAATATGAGGTAGTAATCATAATCTAAGTAACCTCATATTGAATTATTGGGTGGCATTAAATCACTACCAGGTTATTATTAAATTGCATGAGGTATGGAACCTCATTTAAGTCATGTTCTCAAATGATAAGTATGAAGAGGTTGACTTTAGTCAACCCATATATTATTCATAAGAGAAATTAAATCTTAAGAAGATTCAATGAGAGGAAATTATTTTCTCACATACTAAAGAGAAACCCTAACTCCATTTTCAATGAAAAGAAATTATTTTCCTATTACTAAATAAGAAAACCCTAGCAATAATGTTAAGTAGTGATGCTAGATCATTGTGTGAGCCACTAAGGCTACTTAAGAGTACTTAAGTATTGTTTGGTGATTGTATCCTCGTATTCGTTTATAGACGCTAGTACCGGAGACTATCAAGAGGAGGAGGTATTCTACCAAGAGGAAGAAGAAGAATACTTTGATCACTTCACCAATCAAGGCAAGCTAGTATTCTTGCAAGCTGATATTAATATTACCCCTACAAGCAAGATAATACTCTTGCAAGCTATTACCCATGCAAGCTATTACCCATGCAAGCTAATCCTTGCTAAACCCAAATGCTTAGCTCTACAAGAGCAAAGGCACCATCACACTTTACTTTTATGTATTACCTATCCCATGTTTTTACTTACTTTGGCTTATTTATTTCAAAGTACTTTTTGATTTATGATTCAATTGGTCTAGAGTAGAACAATACTTGATTTAGATTGGCACCACTCCAAGGCTAGATAGCACCCCTCATATAGTTGCTATTGCTAATCAATTAAAATTGGACTACTCTAGATGGGAACATGTGACTTTGAAATGAAGTGGAAACCTTGGAATGATGGTTCATTCCATTGAATGACTTTGAAGGTGAATATGACCAAGAGAAGATGGTGATTTTTGATATAAAACTGATGGTTGGGTTCGGATGCGATACCATTCCAATTTTGAAAGTACCCCCACAATACCCAAAATGGGTAAGGGCGTAACTAGAAATTTATGTGCTTTAGTATGGGTTCCCTCTAAACAAGCGTCATCGGGGTTATGCCAAGGGCTGCCTCCAAAGACATCTGAGATGATGTGACGTGATTGAGGTGAATTGTCCGGCCCAAGCCCTGTGCAGTTCCCGGGTTAACAGGTTGGTTTTCACCGGGAGGCCAAGCTCATGGGGAGAGGTGCCTATACTAGAGTATATAAGTGAAAGGTTATGGTTGGTAGTCCGCATACGGAGTATGATAAATCAGGGCCAGTTAACCCTGACGGATTATTGCAAATATTGTGGCACAAGCGTACGACCTCTGCAGAGTGTAGAACTATTCGAATAGCCGTGTCCACGGTTACGGACGATTGGAAAGGCCATACTGTTCCGTCATCAGACCATTTTCAAAAATGTGACATATGACTGGTGACTTGAAGTTGAGAAAGGTGAATGGTGACTTGGAATTGAACTACAACAGAGTTGTGGGAATGACACTAATGTTCCCACTTGAGTTAGTCTAGTGATTCAAGCATCTTTACTAAATGTTTATAAAATAAACTTGGCTTTATGCAAATAAACCTAGAGCTTAGTATCCCCTTACCACAATTGATAGTGCTTACACTAGTATTAGTTTGCGAGTACTTTAAAAAGTACTGGCTTTGTCCCTGGCTATTCAAATGGCCAGACTATGAAGGTGAACAGTTGTACGAGGAAGATGGACAGCAGAACGTCTACGACAACTAGGACCGCTCCTGACGTCAACCGTTGCCTGTGGAACAGATGGACCACGACCGTTACTTCGCTTCCGCTATGTGTTTGTAATAGGATCTCTAGATCCACTATGTTGTATTAAGACTGGATCATGTGATCCTTTGTTGTAAGACGATTATGTGTTGTAATAAATGATGTGTTGTGATATCAAGCTATTATGTCTCGCAAAAACAATATTCCTGGGATTGCGATGAATGGCATAATAGGCATCTGGACTCCAAAAATCCGGGTGTTGTGAGGATCGTGGTTCATCCCTGCATATTTTAAAAAGACTCAAGCGTCTAAGCTTGGGGATGCCCAAGGCATCCCCTTCTTCATCAGCAACTTATCAGGTTCCTCCCCTGAAACTATATTTTTATTCGATCACATCTTGTGTTCTTTACTTGGAGCGTCGGTTTGTTTTTGTTTTTGTTTTTGTTTTTGTTTGAATACAATGGATCCTAGCATTCACTTTGTGGGAGAGAGACAAGCTCCGCTGTTGCATATGGACAATATGTCCTTAGGCTTTACTCATAATGTTCAAGGCGAAGTTTCTTCTTCGTTAAATTGTTATATGGTTGGAATTGGAAAATGCTACATGTAGTAATTCTAAAATGTCTTGGATAATGTGATACTTGGCAATTGTTGTGCTCATGTTTAAGCTCTTGCATCATATACTGCACCCATTAATGAAGAAATACATAGAGCTTGCTAAAATTTGATTTGCATATTTGGTCTCTCTAAGGTCCTAGATAATATCTAGTATTGAGTTTTGAACAACAAGGAGACGATGATGTGAGTCTTATAATGTTTACAATATGTCTTTGATGGTTTGCTGCACCGGTTCATCCTTGAGTTTTGCTTCAAATAACCTTGCTAGCTAAACCTTGTATCGAGAGGGAATACTTCTCATGCATCAAAATCCTTGAGCCAACCACTATGCCATTTGTGTCCACCATACCTACCTACTGCATGGTATTTCTCTGCCATTCCAAAGTAAATTTCTTGAGTGCTACCTTTAAAATTCCATCATTCACCTTTGCAATATATAGCTCATGGGACAAAATAGCCTTAAAAACTATCGTAGTATTGAATATATATTTATGCACTTTATCTTTTATTAAGTTGCTTGTTGTGCGATAACCATGCTTCTGGGGAACGCCATCAATTATTGTTGAATATCATGTGAGTTGCTATGCATGTCCGTCTTGTCTGAAGGATCTATCACCTTAGTGGTTGGAGCATGCAAAATTGTTAGAGAAGAACATTGGGCCGCTAACTAAAGCCATGAACCATGGTTGAAGTTTCAATTTTGGACATATATCCTCAATCTCATATGAGAATAATAATTGTTGCTACATGCTTATGCATTTAAGGGGTCCATTATCTGTTGTCCATGTTGTCCCGGTATGGATGTCTAAGTTGAGAATAATCAAAAGCGAGAAATCCAAAATGCGAGCTTTCTCCTTAGACATTTGTACAGGCGGCATGGAGGTACCCCTTTGTGACACTTGGTTGAAACATGGCATGCAAAGATCAGGTAGTCCAAGCTAAGTAGGACAAGGTGCGGGCACTATTAGTATACTATGCATGAGGCTTGCAACTTGTAAGATATAATTTACATAACTCATATGCTTTATTACTACCGTTGACAAAATTGTTTCATGTTTTCAAAATAAAGCTCTAGCACAAATACAGCAATCGATGCTTTCCACTTTGAAGGACCTTTCTTTTACTTTTATTGTTGAGTCGGTTTACCTATCTCCCTCCACCTTAAAGAACCAAACACTTGTGTGAACTGTGCATTGATTCCTACATACTTGCATATTGCACTTGTTATAATTCTATGTTGACAATATCCATGAGATATACATGTTATAAGTTGAAAGCAACCGCTGAAACTTAATCTTCCTTTGTGTTGCTTCAACACCCTTTACTTTGATTTATTGCTTTATGAGTTAACTCTTATGCAAGACTTATTGATGCTTGTCTTGAAGTACTATTCTTGAAAAGTCTTTGCTATATGATTCACTTGTTTACTCATGTCATTACTTTTGTTTGATAGCTGCATTCATTACATATGTTTACAAATAGTATGATCAAGATTATGATGGCATATCACTTCAGAAATTATCTTTGTTATCGTTTTACCTGCCGGGACAAGCAGAACTAACAGGATGCTGATCGTCTCCAACGTATCGATAATTTCTTATGTTCCATGCTACTTTATTGATGATACCTACATGTTTTATGCACATTATATATGTCATATTTATGCATTTTACGGAACTAACTGTTAACAAGATACTGAAAGAGCAGTGCTGTTCTTTGTTTTGGTTTCAAAAATCCTAGTAAGGAAATCTCGGAATTGGACGAAATCACCGCCCGGGTCCTATTTTTTGCACAGGAGCTTCGAAAGACCGAGATAACGAAGTGGAGGGCGGCAGGCGCCGCCACCATAGGGCCGCGCGGCCAGAGGGGGGCCCGCGCCGCTTGTGTGGGCCCCTCGCGTCGCCCCCTGACCTACCCTTCCGCCTGCCCAAAGCCTCCGTCGCGAGCCCGATGCAAAGAGGCCACGTCGGGAAAACCTTCCCGAGAGGCCGCCGCCGCGTCCCATCTCGGGGGATTCGGGAGATCGCCTCCGGCACCCTGCCGGAGGAAGGGGAATCATCTCCCGGAGGACTCTTTATCGCCATGATCGCCTCCGGAGTGATGAGTGAGTAGTTCACCCCTGGACTATGGGTCCATAGCAGTAGCTAGATGGTCGTCTTCTCCTCATGTGCTTCATTGTTGGATCTTGTGAGCTGCCTAACATGATCAAGATCATCCCTATATGTAATTCTATGTTTGTTTGTCGGGATCCGATGGATATAGAATACTATGTTATGGTGATGTCAATCTATTGTTTATGTGTTGATTGTGATCTTGCATGCTCTAGTTATTGAAGAGTAGAGGCTGCGGCCAAGTTTTTGCTCTTAACTCCAAGAGGAAGTATTTATGCTCGATAGTGGGTACATGCCTTCATTGACACCTGGGATCGTGACAGTAGGTTCTAAGGTTGTGATGTGTTGTTGCCACTAAGGATAAAACATTGATGCTATGTCTAAGGATGTAGTTGTTGATTACATTACGCACCATACTTAATGCAATTGTCTGTTGCTTTGCAACTTAATGCTGAATGGGGTTCGGATGATAACCTGAAGGTGGACTTTTTAGGCATAGATGCAGTTGGATGGCGATCTATGTACTTTGTCGTAATGCCCGGATTAAATCTCACTATATTTATCATATCATGTATATGCATTGTTATGCCCTTCTCTATTTATCAATTGACTATAATTTGTTCACCCAACATGCTTTTTATCTTATGGGAGAGACACCTCTAGTGAGGAGCTGTGGACCCCGGTCCTATTCTTTACATAGCATATAATCTATTGCAATACTTGTTTTACTGTTTTCTTGCAAACAATCATCTTCCCACTCGATACGCTTAATCCTTTGTTACAGCAAGCCGTGAGATTGACAGCAGCCTCGCTGTTTCGTTGGGGCAAAGTACTTGGGTTGTGTTGTGCAAGTTCCACGTTGGCGCCGGAATCCCTGTTGTTGCGCCGCATCACATTTCGCCACCATCAACCTTCAGCGTGCTTGGCTCCTTCTGGTTCGATTAAACCTTGGTTTTCTTTAAGAGAAAACTGCTACTATGCATCTTGCACCTTCCTGGGGTTCCCCCAGCAGGCATTGTGAGTTACGCCATCAGGATCCTCACGAGGGGAGAAAGTACAGGGAACCCTGGGGCGGAGTGCACACGGGACGGTGGTACGCGAGTTACCCAGCTTCGGAACACCTGCAGGCCTACTGCTGCTTGTCTGGAATTATCTGGGCGCTTGCGCGTTGTTACAATGGTTGTGGTTGTGCCTCTAGGGCTCCCGGGATCCGGCTTATAAAGGCGCACGGATCTAGGGTTTACATGGAGAGTCCTAGCCGGAATACAAGTTGCCTAACTACGGTACAATATCTTGCCGTGTACGTCAAGGATCCGCCTTCCTCATGGTCGTGCTGGATCCGGATACTTTATGGGCCTCCACGGATCCGGCCTCCTTCGTAGGTCGGTTGGGATCCGGCTCCAGGTTCCTGGGCTGGACTTTCATCCTTCCGATCACGCAACCAACCCAGGCCGCCCGATGGGCCATGCCACCATCACCGTGCAGCATGGATGCCCGAACACGGGATCTGAGCCATGTCGTTGATATACCCATAAAGTATACTGGCACCATGGCGGTAGCTAGTCTGGCGCCCGACCTAGCTCCCAAGGGCGCTGGGACGGCGCCAGCCACCGAAGCAGGCCGATGGCAAAAGCAACCAGGTCGACGATGTGAAGAGGCCCGAGACACCAAGAGTCATTAGGGTGAACCACAAGAAGCGCTGCAAGAGAAACTTGCCGAAACAAGGCCACCAAGAGGAGTAGTTTGGCGGAGGGATGTCATTCCATCACCTTCGGAGCAGAGGAACAACATCGGACGCCTTCAATAGAGAGCGACACATAGAGGTGACGTTGTCACCACGACATTAGCCAACTCTTGCAGCTTTAAAGCGACTCCAACCGGATCAAACATCTAGTCATCGTCACGTGGGCCTTGGTTGGACAAAGCATAAATCACTCTGACGCCTCCAACTCAAGCCACAATATGACCTAGCCCCAACTTATATCAGTTTCGTGTCTCGAGTGAACATAGGTACCTGGCCGGCACCCTTAAGGTTGTCGAATCACGAGGCTAAGTCTGCCCAGCTCCCGAATCTCAGAAGACACGACGGCGCTAACGGAGTGGCGAAGTACGAAAGGGACCATAGAACTTACCCGGAGTTCGAGGACCTCGTGAGAAAGGTAATACAATGATCACACCTTTTCTTGTATTGTACTACGGCATCACAAGCACAGAGAATTTACAATGTTAGAGCATGAACAAGCTAGCCAAATCTAAGAGTGCCCCAGCCGAGGAAAGGGGTCCAAGAGGCAGATTACCCGAGTCAGGATCGGAATCTCTGTCTGGAGCAGATTCCCTCCTTTTATGAAGGCATTGGTCCTCCTCTCCACGGAAAAATTGGGAGAGGGTTTGCCACGGAGGCGTGCTGAAGGGTGGTAGATGTTCCTACAATTCAAATGGCCGACTCGGTCCATAATCTTGAAAAGTTGTTGGTCTACAGAGTGTCGATGGACTCCCGACTCCCCTGTTGCTGCACCATCCGGAAGCGATCTTTGCGGAAAGGGCACGACCACATTGCTTTATGAAGGTGGTGTCAGGGCTTCCTTATCTTCCGAAGAGGAGGGCATGATCGCCTCCATCCACGACGTGCGTCATGGCTTCCATCACGTCTTCATCTTCTCACATGATGCGTCTTGCATTGTGGTCTAGCAGCGGAGCCACTTAGGCATGGCGTGTGTGGTGAGCCCGGTGACCACCCTTGCATGGTGTAGTACACAAGTCGTTGACATAACACAAGTGAAACACCGTTCCACTCATATTACATCCCTCGGAGTGGTACAACAGAAACATATGCGAGTCCAAGGTATGTCTATAGAAGGATACACAAGCTGTTTACAGAAGATCAACACAGCCTCCTACTTTACAGTGAGGTAAAACTTCAAATAAAGCTCCAGAAGAACGACTCGTAATCTAACTTATTGCTAACTTAAGCTTAAGAGGTACTAGGCTTGCTATAGAATTCTAGCTACTTAGGTGCTAGGATTAGGGAAATGCTCCCTTCTATTACTAGTCTAAGTTTCCACTCTAGTTGCTGCAGCAGTTGACTTCATTGACTTCTTTGCTTGGATTCTTCATCTTGTTGCAGTTGACTCCTTTGTCTTCGAGTTCCACGGTAGTTTCTCCTCCAGTGCCTCCATAGCTAAGCAGGGGATTTAAGAGTGGGATGAGAGTACGAGCGTACTCAGCAAGTTCATATTAGGAAATAGGTGTATCATGCACTAGCTACAGCCACAGACCAGAAAGTCATAGGCGAATGCAAGTTTTCGTAAACATTTCTTCAAAAGGTTTATTTTATTCTGAAAACTATGCCCGTCAGTCTTCACAGGTTGACTAGAACTTCATGGAGTTCCTTTCCTGCCGCGTTCGCAGTTCCCTTCCCGGAACAGGGAGTGACAGCCACAATTTTGATACCCTCTGCAGAGGTGCGTTACTTTTCCCATAAGAGACCTTATCCTTGTTGCCAACCGGGCTCGAGATTCCGTCCACACTTCCTTGGTGTGAGGCCAGGTGTAAGATCCAAGCCCACACCGCCTTCTCCGCGACCTCGCAGACCCACCCTTTTGTAAGTCTGTCCTCTCCTATATCTATGGGTAGACTAACACAGGCACTTGTTCTCTCCTATACCGTTAAGGTAGACTGATCCGAACAACTTATGTGCCCTGTCCTATACACCATAGATAGACTGATCCGGACAACCCTTACAATCCTTCATAGACCAATAATAAGTCTACCCTCTCCTGTATCTAATGGTAGACTGTGCAGGACCACATGTCCCCACCTTTACCAAAGATAGACTGATACGGGCAACCCTTATTACCAGTCCGTTGGCATGCGAGAGGGAAAAGATACAGCTGGCTTCCCCAGAGCCATTATAGATCTTATGGTCAACGCGATATGTACGGCGCTAGAATCACTGGACGGCATTGGTACTTAGTCCTAGATGAATAGTACCCTTGCAATGGAACCTCCACCAATCAACACATACCATGGTTCCATTGCCCACCACATAGTCATATTCATAATTGTAAAATAATATTTGCTTTTCAATGCAAGAGTGATAAGTATAGTACTTTGCATATAATTTGATAAACATAATCAAATGACATGAGCAAGCGATGAACTTGCCTTTCTTGACTGCAAGATTATGCAGGCAAAAGCTTTGATACGTGAGAGAACTCCAAATTCTGAAATACCATCATTGTCCGGTAAGGACAATGTTTAAAGAACTAGCAAAGATGCTATAATGCATAGTATGAGATGCAATCGTCCCGAGCGTAACCTAACCTCGATGATTTAGGATGGATGAGTTGTAAAGATTTCTTTAGGGTGTGTTGCACTTTTAGGATGATTCTCAAACAAGGTTCTTATTAGGGTTGGTGATATGAATAGCATAAGCAAGTAATATGATGCAACATAACAAGCATATATTCAAAGGATAGTAGTGGAATAGTATGTAAAGAACAATTGTCAATTTTATGTTCTACTGGACATGGTTGATGATTACTTATATTATACTTCAAAATCTTTGAAGAGCAGGAGTTAATTAAACGATAAGTATAAATAAGAACTATGGCTTCTATGGTTGGATTGACATATGTACTTCAAAAGAATAACTTTTGAAGAACAGGTTAATAAGTATAAGAATTACTTCAAATAGGAGCTATGGCTTCTAGGGTTTACTATTGGATTCATTTAGTTCTCTAATAGAGACTAGTTGGTTTCTTAAGTTGGATTAGTTCTATATACAACAAGTATTGGCAGGTTCATTACTATGGTTTCTCATAAGCATCATATCAAAGGATGATTATCCAGGTGGTTCCATAAGTTAGCTATTAGGGTTTACTATGGCTTCACATTTGCTTCACTAAGTAAACACTAATGGCTTCTAAACTAGATGGTTTATTATTTCATGAATAGGGTTTAGTTGGATAGGAGCATGTGTTGGGAATTGCTACACAAGGTTGGTACTAGGGTTCATCATTATGGTTCTACTAGGGTTTGATGGTTTAGGTTGATCCTAATGGTGTGGTATATAGGAGTGGTGATCAATGACACTACTCTAATTAACAAGCTAGGGTTTGCTCCTAAGTGACACTAGGGAATCATATAGGTTTTAATTAAGAATAGGGACATGAAATGATAATCTCATGTGACTTGGTTTATGCTAGTGGATCATAAGCATGCATTCATTTGTTTCTTACTAGGGTTTTATAGGTATAGGTGAAGCTTAGATGCTCATATGGGCTAAACCCCTCAGGTTTTAGGATTGCAACTATTAAGGATGAACACATAAAATAATGGGGTCAAGGTCTTACTTATATTAGAACTAGGGTTTCTAAATTATGGTACAACTCTTAAAATGATAATTGACAATAGAGATGTGGTCACTAATTACTTTGAAACAAAATTAATAATGGTTTGACATTTTATTAATTTTCACAAGAATTAATAATTAGGGTAACTCCTAATTAGGTTTAATTAACAACTAGGGTTTAACAATTGTTATTACATTTTAAAATACTTAACTTGTTAACTAAAGATGTTTAAGTAAACAAGTTTTGGATTACCCAAAATAATATTAGTTGTTGGTATTTTCTTGCTTTATTATTATTTAAAGAAATAGTAAATGGTAATTTGCAAATTAGGGTTTATGGATTACCACTAATATTTTAATTGATGAAAATATGATTAAGAAAATTAATCTTAACATTTTAATTACTTGGTGAATAACTAAAATTTAAGTTTGGAACTTAATTATTTATTGAATTCAATTTGCATTTTAAATAAATGAAAAGGCATAATTAAAGAAGTTAAAAATAAATGAATTTTTATTTTGACACACATTTTTGTTTTATATTTTATTTGAATAGAGTTTATTTTTGTGAGCATTTTGATATATTATTCATATTTTTCTGAGTTGAAATGAATTTTATATGATTTTGCAAAGTTTCAGCAATTTACTGGTTTTTAAATTAAACAACAAATACTAAACATACCGATTCAGATCTAGCCCTAGACACTGACTGGTGGGGCTTGTGTCCACGTCGGCTGCCACGCAAGCAAGGACCGGTCAAAGTTGACCAGGACCTTTGACCTCACCGGCGGTTAAACGCCGGCGGTCAGCAGATGGTGGCGCCGCCGATTTACGGCCTCCCGGGATGCGCGGCTAGGCTCTATCGAACGAGTACAACGAGACGAAGCGACTGGTGGTGTTGGTTTGGCAAGGGGATCACCGGAGCTTTCGCAGCGATAAGTGCTGCGGCGGTGTTCTCGGCCAACATACTGAACTGGGCCTACAGGCGATACCCGAGAAGCGAGAAGTAAGGTGCTATAGACGCGTATGCTCACCCTGAAGCTCAAGGTGTGGTCGGCTCCGGCGATGGTTGGCTGGCGAGCAGCAGCGATTGGAGATTTCCCAGCGATGTGCTGCGAGAAGGGAGCCGCGAAATTGATTCTCCACACGGCTCCCCTGGATGCTGGGCTCCTCCCAGATGCTCCTTGAGTCCAGGCGCTCCTCCTGGACCACACGCCGGAGGCTGGGGTGGCCTCCTCCGTCGGCTTCGTCTTCGGCGACAAGAGTGGATGCACGTGAGAGATAGAGGGTGTCAGCAATGGAGTGGTGGAGGTGAACAAGGAGTGCACGGCGATGTCCTCCACCTATTTATAGGCCAAGGGAAGCCCTGTGGCCTCGACACGGTGACGGCCATGGTCGGGAGGTGGCGGTCTCTGGAAGCTTCTGCTCGGCAGGATTTGCTCGTCCTTGGATAAGCTCGGACGCGAGAGAGGTTGGGCGTGGTTCTGAGTGTCTGGCGACGTCCGGGGCATGCTTATCGACGACGAGGTCGTGGCCTACTGGCTCCGCCGCGCTGTCGAGCTCGGAGACGACGACGGTGAAGTCATTTCTCCACGCACGATTCTTAAAGCAAGCAAAACGGTATTTGGTTTGGGCTGGGTTGCTACTGGGCTGACTGTTGGGCTGCTGCGGTGGGCTGCTGCGGCCAGGTCTGGTAAGTTTCCCTCTCTTTTCTTTTTTCAAATTCTGTTTTATATTTTCTATTTTCTATTTTGTTGTTTGAATTCAAATTTGAATTTTGTTTTGTAGGATCTAAAATATTTGAGTATCAAGATAATTTGATAATCATGCTTACTGCATGGTTTTATTATTTTAAACAACTAGTTTGGTTTGGATTTAATTGAGATCTTGTGAGACTTGAATAAAATAAAAATGGTTTAGGTATTTATTTTAATTTCCTTTTAACTTAGGAACCAGATCTATTTAATTGATTTGAAACTTATAACCAGTGCATGGTAAACATATTATTAGGTTTTGTTATTACTTAACACTATTGATTGTTCCTATATATTTTAATTATGGCTAAAGTTTTAAAATAGATGATATTGAGAATGGGATTGGTTCATGATTTTATGTGGAGAATTGTTTCTAAGGGTTTTAGAAATAGTTGGAGAAACTCTATCTTTAATAATCATGCTTAGCAAATTCTAGCTTGACTTACTTGAAATAAATCCTAAGCTCATCATGGTTAATTCACTTGCTAAGGTTATGGTCCAAACTATAATATATTATTTCTATTGGTCAACTAAACAAATTACTTGGAAGGCAAAATAGAATTGGATATTGGTTTTATTCTAATCACTTAAATATCATTTAAGCTTAATTATAACTTGCTTGGTTTATACTTGTGATCCATGATGCACAAGTTAGGGCTTAATATTTTATGTGGAGTGGATCCTATGGGAAATGGTTTAGGGTTTTGCATAAGCTTCACTAAATTGAATATAACTAGGCATGAGGTATGGCAGGGTTTTACTTATAATCCAAAGTGATACTTGGATTGGAATTCAAATATGGTCTAGGTTTTAGTGGTGATCACCCATGTGATACACAACTAGGATTAGGATATGGGCATAAGCTTTGGTTATGTTTCACTAATAGAACATGGCTCTCACCTCCAAGATTAAAGGTTGGTTAAAACAAGTAAGATTTAATACTACTCTAGTATTCTCTAGGATAGACATGGATATGATTAGCATCTATATTCTCTCTCACTTCTAAATGTCTTTTAATAGCCTAAGGTCCTACTCAAGAGATGATGATATGATCCTCTAAATACATGGTTTGCCTAGGAATTCTACCTTGGTATCTTATGTAGCTTGTTCTTCAGGAAATCTGATAAACCTGCATCTTGTGGTATGCCTCCACCTCCTAGCTTCTTCATCTTGATCCTAGCTAATGTATGGGTGGCTCTATGTGTTGGTTTCCTTGTGTCATGCTACAAGATGATCAAATGGATGAAGGGTGTGGCTCCTTTTATAGGCTTGGGCAAGCTCTAGTGTCATGACACATAGGTGGGTGACTCTTGTTTTAGTTTGATGAGTAAGGTGCTTGGTTGTCATGCCCTCATCCATAGCAATCCTTTGAGCATGAGGTGGCAAGTCTTGGGATGCAAGTCATGTAGATATTTTCATCCTATGTGGCATGATCATTATCCTCTCATATGAATTATATTTGGATAGCCAAGTGGAATTTGTTACTAAATATCTTGTGGATGGTTTTATTATTGTGGATGAGTCACTATATCATATTTGATTGGATTTATATTATAATATTGGTCAAAAAGTCAAGGTTGAAGGTTATTCCTCAATTTTGAATAGTTGGTGTTTGATTGCACCAAGGCATGATCATATGAGTTTCAAAATACTCATGAGTAATTTTATTCAAATAGTTTGAACTATAACTTGTAATGTAAATGGATTCAGTTTTATGATATTCCATATATTTAATAAGTTATGATTTAAATAAGAATGTGTAGCCTTTATGCACTTTAGACCCTATGATTTACCTTATTTATTAATAAGTTTAGAATTGAATTATATTACACACAAAATTAGTTGAAGATACACCATGAGAATCATGGTAGAAACATTTATTTAGTAAAAGACATGGAAAAGATAAGTAAAGAATAGTTTCTTAATTATTCATGTGTTGTTGTAAGGAATGTCATGTTGAGATCTTTTATAGAATCTTGTAGTTGACCCTTACTTAAGGTGTTGTTTGTTGTAAAGCTAATTCCATTTGATCTAGCTCATAGATCAAATCATCTCTACCCAAAACAAGGTTTTATAAAGATCACAATGAAGTTTATAGCGCTTGACTTGATGAGCTACTTCAATTCCAGCAAGTCAAGTGAAACTTCAGTTACTGTGGTAAGTTTTATTTGAAAGCGCAAAAATTCCCCGGATTTTCTATGCATGAATGCAATGCACACTTTGGTGTTCTCTCATTTTATTGCCTCTAAACCTGGGATATTACATTTGGTTAACGCCATGTTAGATGTTTCGGGTTTATCCAAGGAATGGTGGGGGGAGGCTATATTGACTTCGTGTCATGTCCTAAACCGTGTTCCAACCAAGAATAAAGAGATTACCCCTTATGAGGAATGGGAAAAGAAAAGGCCATCACTCTCCTACCTACGAACTTGGGGTTGTTTGGCTAAAGTGAATTTGCCAATCACCAAAAAGCGAAAGCTTGGACCAAAAACCGTGGATTGTGTCTTTCTTGGCTATGCTTCCCATAGCATTGCTTATAGATTTCTTGTGGTGAAATCTGGAGTGGACGACATGAATGTTGGCACCATCTTTGAATCAAGAGATGCTACATTCTTTGAGGATATATTTCCTATGAGAGATATGCATGGCATGTCTAGTTGGGAATCTGATCCAATACATGAAACTCCTATGGAGTCTGATGAGGAATCTGATGATGAGAGTTCAGATTCTGATGAAGATGACAATGAAGCTCCCACAAGGAGTAAGAGACAAAGGACTGCAAAGTCTTTTGGTAATGACTTCATTGTGTATCTTGTGGATGATACTCCCACTACCATTTCAGAAGCTCTCGCATCTCCTGATGCAGACTACTGGAAGGAAGCGGTTCAAAGCGAGATGGATTCCATCTTAGCTAATGGAACGTGGGAGTTAACTGAGCGTCCTTATGGGTGCAAACCTGTAGGATGTAAATGGGTATTTAAGAAGAAGCTTCGAGCTGATGGTACTATTGAAAAGTACAAAGCTCGGCTTGTAGCCAAAGGCTATACCCAAAAGGAAGGCGAAGATTTCTTCGATACCTACTCACCTGTGGCGAGATTGACCACAATTCGAGTACTACTGTCATTGGCTGCCTCACACGGTCTTCTCGTTCATCAAATGGACGTTAAGACGGCTTTCCTAAATGGAGAGTTGGACGAGGAAATTTACATGGAACAGCCTGATGGTTTCGTACTACAAGGTCAAGAAAGAAAGGTGTGTAAATTAAAGAAATCTTTGTATGGTCTCAAACAAGCACCCAAACAATGGCATGAGAAGTTTGAAAGAACTCTGACATGGGCTTTGTTGTTAATGAAGCCGACAAATGTGTGTACTATCGCCATGGTGGGGGTGAGGGAGTTGTCCTATGCTTGTATGTGGATGACATACTAATTCTTGGGACAAGTCTCAAAGTGATTGAGGAGGTAAAAACCTTCTTATCTCAATGTTTCGAGATGAAAGATCTTGGAGAAGCTGATGTTATATTAAACATCAAGTTACTGAGAGATGAGAATAATGGGATTACACTTGTGCAATCTCATTATGTTGAGAAGGTGTTGAGCAGATTTGGTTATGCTGATTGCAAATCTTCTCTCACACCTTATGATCCTAGTGTCTTGCTTCGAAAGAATGAAAAGGCAACTAAAGATCAATTGAGATACTCTCAAATCATTGGTTCACTCATGTATTTAGCTTGCGCTACGAGGCCTGATATCTCGTTTGCTGTGTGCAAACTTAGCCGGTTTGTGGCCAACCCGGGAGATGATCATTGGCATGCTCTTGAGAGAGTGATGCGCTATCTAAAGGGAACCATGAGTTATGGAATTCATTATACCGGGTATCCAAGAGGATTGGAAGGGTATAGTGATTCCAATTGGATTTCTGATGCTAAAATGAAAGCCACAAGTGGATATGTTTTCACTCTTGGTGGTGGCGCTGTTTCCTGGAAGTCTTGCAAGCAGACCATCTTAACGAGGTCAACTAAGCAGAACTCACAGCATTAGACACAGCCACTGTTGAAGCAGAGTGGCTTCGTGAGCTCTTGATGGACTTACCTGTGGTTGAAAAACCAATACCCGCTTCCTCATGAACTGTGATAATCAAACTGTGATTGTCAAAGTGAAAAGTTCTAAGGATAACATGAAAAGTTCCAAACATATCAAGAGGAGATTGAAGTCTGTCAGAAAACTGAAGAACTCCGGAGTGATAGCATTGGATTATGTCCAAAGTGCTAAGAATCTGGCAGATCCTTTCACAAAAGGACTATCAAGAAATACGATAGACCTTGCATCGAGGGAGATGGGTTTGAGACCCACTTGAGTTGCCGAGGGGGTAACCCAACCTATGTAATCGGTAATTCCGTGAAGTAGGACCTGGGAAAACAAACCGGAGTAACTGAGTTGAGAGAAAATTTAATACTCCCACTCCGCTGCAGATGCAATTCTCTCATAGTTACTGTAAGGCAGGTTGACAATGTCTTAATGTGTTCTGAGCGGCTCTTGATGAGCGAAGACGCTGTCCTACAGGGCGATCTTTGAAGAACACACCTATACGAGCGACACTACTGGTCATAGTGTGGGAGATTTGGGTGAATCTCTAGTAAGCTCATGAAGGGCCGAGGAGTATGACTTATAAGCTCCACCCGAGGGGAAGGCTATGGTAGCCTAGTACCGTGCCGGCATTGAGCGAAACTTGCTGCACAAAGACTGACAATTCAAGGCATAGTCCATTGTTCGGTTGTAGTCAAGCGTAGCACCTTGCCTAAGTGGAAGTTCAACTTAACAGTCTCCACTGAAGTGCAGGTATATTAAACAGTGAATGGAACTAATGTGTCATCTGATGTGCATATGAGATCTGGTGGGGGATTGTTGAATGTAGATGGGCTGCAGCCCAATAAGGCAGCCCATGTAGACTACAATTCCTGAAATCTCAAGGCCCATCACGTTGGCAGCTTGGGACAGCCTTGGGGGACAAAGTTTAGTCCCACATTGCTAGTTGGGAGTGAGTTGGAGTGGTATATAAGGGCTGCTGTTCTACTCCTTCCAAGTGAGTGAGAATAGAAGGAGCCCTCGCGCACTCCTCCTCCTCCGCCCGCCCCGCCTCGCCTCGCCTCGTCACGCACGCACGTCGCGTTTCGTGACTCGAGTTCGAGTTCGAGACACACTCAAGGAAGCCTAAATTTTTGCTTGGTGCACCAACTGAGTTGGGTACGTGTCGACCTGCATGTGCATGCTCGCCGCGTGTCCCTGGCTTCCTACGCGTGTCAACGCGGTCGGCTCTCCTCCCAGGCTATACCAAGAGACGGATCAGATCTGGAGTCATATACGCTACAGTTCATCTCTCTCACGAAGAAGTTCCTTTTGCTGTGCTACTCTCTAGTCTTGGCGACTGCATGCACAGCCGTCCGGGAGAGCAGGCCTCCGAAACTCCGTCCGTTGAGATCCTGCACCGGGAGACGGGCGATAAGGTTTTTGGGGAGCGTCTCGGCGCGACTGCTCGCTACTGTTCGTGCTCTTCTTCGACGGATCGGCTGCTTCATCGACAGATCCGACTACACCATGGGCGACATCAACAATACCCATGGTGGTGGTGCTGCTGCTGGTGCGACCTTCCCGGTCGCGATGTACGTGCTTTTCCTCTCCTACCTTGCACTGCTACTTGTTCCATGTTCAGATCTGATGCATGTGCTTAGTCTGATGTGCGTGGTTAAGTATGCTTGTGCATCTGTAATGTTGCTTTCGGATGGCCTCGGTCTAGATGAAAAGGGATGGCCTCATATCATCTGAAGATGAGCTCCTCCATATGGATAGATTGGAGGAAGAATGTTGACGCGCCGTAGCCGTGTGCAATGAACGATCAAGGCCGACTCTAGCACCTGCGTAGTTCCATGCTATTGCGACCGCTTCCACGCCTTAGAAAATGCCGATTTCCCTGCCTCACCCCCAATCAAGGGAGATCCGTGATCGTAGGATCTTATGGAGCACATCTACCAGCTTGGGGATCATGGTGTCAAGGAAAGGGAATCTAGGTTTTTTTTCCTTGCCCATAACCTCTGGACGTGGACCATAGGGTTTCAAAGGAGGAAAAGTACCTGGGTTGGAGTAACTTTATGCCGGATGACCTTGAGGGGTTCTCATGAGCATGAAGGCTAACTCGTTCCCGGCCCGATGGTCTCCCAATCCTCTTCTTTAAACGATTCCCGAGGAATCGAAGGGGCCTATTTGTCCATGTTGAATGATTTCGCCCGTAGGGAAGGTGGACATTTCACGCCTTAACCTTGGGATTTTCTCACTTATTCCTAAAGGTAAGGGGGACACGATTAAGGCCTATAGCTCTTACCAATCTTGTTTCAAAGTTTATTCAAAGGAATTTGGCAAATAATCTATCGACTCGCTGGTTTTTCATCTAGTGAAAGGGTGTTTTTCCAAGATTGTTTGGGCTTGGCTTCGAGGACATCTAAAGTTTAGAAGTTGAGTTCGCAATGGAGAGTCTCTAATGTAGAACCACTTCAGCCTCCATCCTTGCACAGACTCCCTCATCGGGAAATTGAAGTACTTAACTTCCTTGCGGCAACGAATCGAACTCCGCCAATAACGAAGGATCCGCCACCGCTGTTGTACCTTTTCACGAAGAAGATTTTCTTCCATAGGCCGAAGTGTGGTTCGATGCCCAAGAACGATTCGCAGAGAGTTATAAAAATGGCAAGATGGAGGATAGAGTTGGGAGTTAACTGACACAGCTGGATCTCATAAACTTGAAGGAGATGGCGAAGGAATTTGTGTGCGTGAAGAGAAAGACCGACAAAAAGATAAGAACATCACTTCGTAAACCTATAGGGGATTGGGCCGTGTGATCGCACTGAAGAATGACGTTCCCCTCTTCTAAGGGGATATATCCGAGGCTTTTAGCCTTCTTCGTTCCGCTTCGTATGCTGGAAGCAGCGCCGTGGGCCGGGCGACTCTGGGAAGAACAGAACTGTCGAGGGCCAAGGGCGTCGTGGGAGTTAGACGAGGAGTATGAGGAGTGCTCCTTTCTAGGTTTGGACCAGATTCGTGCGGCGCCGTCGTCGAGCACGGTAGCAATGGTGGAGATCTTCTCTTCCCCATCTCGCGTATTCGCGAGGGATCCGGGTTTTGACTGCGGCGTAGTAGGTTTGAGTGCGTAAGATGAATAAGGAAGACTTAAGATGCAAAGATGAAGCGTGAAAAGGAAAAGATTTGCCACTAGAGACAGTAAGATGCATCCAAGGATTGAATCAGTACGTGTCCCCACTTATCGTAAAGAGTCTCTTTCATCAACAAATCGTTGGAATCGAGGAGACGTTTTGGTAACCGCACGCGAGGAGCGGTCATTTCTCAAAAAACAGACCACACGGGGAGTAGGATGGGCCCAATGTGTCGTATCTTGTCGATTGCGCTGTTGGTGACGTCATCACCGACATCATAAAGCTCGATTGAGGAGTCGAAGAAACAAAGTTGTCGAGTGGTCAACTTGAGTCTACGCACGGATTGCAAGCATCCGCACTTAGACTCTGGCTACCTCATCAGAGCGCCGACGTACACCCAGCAAACATGAAATCGAAGGTTTGGCAACAAAGAAGATCGTGAAGAAGCATTGATAATGCCTCAAACGTATTCTATAATTTCTTATGTTCCATGATAGTTTTATGACAATACTCACATGTTTTATATGCACTTTATATCATATTATGGCATTTATTGGACTAACCTATTAACAAGATGCCACAATGCCAGTTTCTGTTTATTATGTCTGTTTATTGCAGAAAAGGCCCAAAAACCAAAGTGCTCGGAAAAATCCAGAAAAATCACGAAAATTCTATTTCACCGGAAGACTCACGGAGCCAGAGGCCAGAGGAGGCCCAGGGCCTCCTCACAATAGGCCGGCGCGGCCAGAGGGGTGGTCACCCCACCCTATGGGGTGGGCCCCTCGGGACTCTTCCGACTCCGCCTCTTCGCCTATAAGATGCCTCGTGACCTAAATCTTCGACACGGATTGACGAAACTCCAGAAAACATCCAGGGGCGCCGCCGCCATCGCGAAACTCCAATTCGGGGGACAAATAGTCTCGTTCCTAGACTTCGCGGACCCGGGAATTGCCCCCGAGCTATCTCCATCGACACCACCGCCATCTTCATCGCCATCGCTGTCTCCCATGATGAGGAGGGAGTAGTTCTCCCCTGGGGCTGAGGGCTCTACCGTAGCTATGTGGTTAATCTCTCTCTGTGTACTCCAATACAATGATCTCGTGAATTGCTTGCATGATTGAGATCCATATGATGAGCTTTGTATCGCTACTAGTTTATGTGCTACTCATGTGATGTTATTAAAGTAGTCTATTCCTCCTGCATGGTGTAATGGGTGAGACAAAGTGTGTGCATCGTGTGGTTCTTGTCGTAGATTATGATCATAATCTCTGTAGGTTATGGAGTTGATTATCGCTATGATAGTATTGATGTGATCTATTCTTCATAGTGTAATGGTGACAAAGTGTGTATGCTATGTTAGTACTCGGAGTTTATTTTGCAAAGATCTATTATGCTCTAAGGTTACTTAAATATGAATGCTGAGAATGTTGTGGCGCTTGTTAACTCCGGCTTGAGGGAGCTCTTGTAGCCCTACGCAATGAATGGTGTTTGTCATCCAACAAAAGAGTGTATGTAGCACAAATGAGAGAAGTTATTATTTATTATGCGATCAATGTTGAGAGTGTCCACTAGTGAAAGTATGATCCCTAGGCCTTGTTTCCAAACATCGAATCTCCGTTTATTTACTGTTTTGTTGCATGTTTACCCGCTGCCATATTTTATTCAGATTACTATTACCACTCATATACATCCATACTACTTGTATTTCACTATCTCTTCGTCGAACTAGTGCACCTATACATCTGACAAGTGTATTAGGTGTGTTGGGGACACAAGAGACTCCTTGTATCGTGATTGCAGGGTTGCTTGAGAGGGATATCTTTGACCTCTTCCTCCCTGAGTTCGATAAACCTTGGGTGATTGACTTAAGGGAAACTTGCTGCTGTTCTACAAACCTCTGCTCTTGGAGGCCCAACACTGTCTACATGAAAAGAAGCGTGAGTAGACATCAAGCTATTTTCTGGCGCCGTTGCCGGGGAGGTAAGGTAAAAGGTATTCACATCCTCCGACTACTAAGTTATTTCTTAGCATTGTTGCCGGTGTGTGAGTGCTCGAAGCTATTTCCTTTAGATCCTGCAATTGCATCTTTTTGTTTCTTGTTTTTATTTTCACTAGTTAGGCATAATGGAAAACAACAAAAAATTTAGTGAGCTTTTTAATCTTTTTCCTGATTTAGAATTGTTTGATGCGAAAATTAAAAACCTATGGAACCTTATTTGCATGCTAGTAGCAATGTTATTAGTATGAATGCAATTACTGCTATGAAGAAGTCTAAGCTTGGGGAAGCTAGTTTTTGTGATCTTTTTAGCTTCCCATCTTTAGGGGAGAAAATTTGCTCTGATAATACTTTATCTTCCATATGCGATAACTCTAATGATGCTTGTGATATTTTAAATCCACCTACTGAAAGTATTCCGTATAAAATACATGGGTGTACCATCGACAGTGCCTAGATCCGGCAAGCCCGGGTGGCCCATAGACGGTGATGGTGGCATGTGGCCCATCGGGCGGCCCAGTTGTTGTTGATCATGAGGATGAAGTCCGGCCCAGGATCAGATAGCCGGATCCGCACCGACCTTCGGAGGAACCCGGATCCGTGGAGGCCCATGAGGAACCCGGATCCAGTACGACGTATATGGAAGGCGGATCCTTGACGTGCACGGCACGATATTGTACCGTAGTTTAGGCAATCTGTAATCCGGCTAGGACTCTCCATGTAAACCCTAGATCCGTGTGCCTTTATAAGCCGGATCCCGGGAGCCCTAGAGGCACAACCACAACTCATTGTAACAACGCGAACCCAGATAATTCCAGACAAGCAGCAGTAGGCCCTGTCATCGTGCAGGTGTTCCGAAGCTGGGTAACTCGCGTACCACCGTCCCGTGTGCACTCCGCCTTATGGCCCCTACTTCTTCTCCCCCTCGTGAGGATCCCTCCTCCGAGGTATCGTCGATCAGGCAACGACAGTTGGCGCCCACCGTGGGGCCTGAGGCGTCTGGAGGCCGGAACCGGGAGGGCTCCGCCATGGGAAGCTACGACGACTCGATCGCTGTGGGGCGTGTACTCTACGCCGGGAATTTTCCGATCGTCCCTCCGGACGAATTCTGGATTCCGGCTAGGTCAAACCCCGTCAAGCTCTCCATCGTCCCAATCGGCGGCATCCACATCTTCATCGGCGAGACCGTCGACTCCGACGGAAACGCACTGGTAAGTAACGCTGACGCGTCCGCCGCTGAGCTGGACGCCGTCGCGAAGATCCGATCTGAGTCGCAGGAACTTCCTAAGGAAGATTCCGCCTTAGATCAGGAAAAATCAAAGCCCACCCAATCCGCCCCTGAGCAGGAGAAAACGGTGGAAGACCAATGCAGATCCGCCTGGGTCTCCCAGGTGTTAGAGAAGCAAAGGTGTCACTTCGTGCACTTCTTGGCCCATACCGCAGGAGACGCCCTCCACCAGGACGAGGCCGATCCTTTGCAGGTTGGGGCACCCGGAAACAACGTCGCTCCGGATCTGCAAGAAGCAGTCGGAGACAGCGACACTCCGGGACAAGAGGAAGCCGGAAACCCCGAGGAATCAATCCTCGGCAACTTGAGCCCAAATTCCGACGATGCCTCCTCAATAGGCACAGAAGAATACAATCGCTTGACGAAGGAGCTCGAGATCGGGGAAGAAGCTGACGGCGCCTCATCCATGAATACAGAAGAATTCAACCGCAAGCTCGAGGAACTCGGAGGCGGTGAGCAAGCTGACGTAGAATCCGCCCAGCCAATGCAGGTTCTAGCAACCGTGGCACCGCTGGATCAGCCGGAAACGGAAGACGAAGCCTCCAACTCCGACCCAGACCATCCAACGTAAGGTCTCCCTTAGATCGGGCACGACCACGAAAGGATGTCCTGTCACCAGAAGAGATGGTCGAGCAAGCACGCATGGATTTAGTCGCGCAGTCTGATATTCTCAACAAACCAATAACTCCCGAGGAAGCTGCAGATCCGGAGGCCTTAGAAGCCAAAAGACAGGAGATGCTAGCGACAGCTCAGAAGTTTGCCAAGACCGCAGCCGCAATGCTGGAAGAAAGAACCATAGCGGCGAACTTCGTGGACCACTTTCAGAAGAAGGATCGCGAGGTCGATGAATCTCTTGAAAAGGTCAGGCAACTCGAGAAGCACTGGGAGGCCAAGGTAAAATTTGTGCAGGAGGAAGAAGCTAGAATCAGGCGAGAAGCCATCCTTCCCCGCAAGATTACCTTTGCAACACCCACAGAGCAGCAGCCGCTCACAACTCCAAAGGATAACATGAAGAAGGCCGCGGAGCTCCCCGAAGAAGAAGGACGCAGGAGATTGACACTAACTACGTCCGTAAACTCGTTGCCTCGCAATGCAAAGAAGAGAGCAAGGCATACACTTCACAGTTAGAACTAACCGGAGCATTGCATATCCACTGCTGTATGACGCCACAAAGAGGTCAGCACCGTGGATGGCGAGTCGCGCACCGATCCACGAGCGCAGGAGGAAAGTCGAGAACATCCGAATCCAACTTCCTAAGTGGCTCCTGATTCAACCCCGAAAAATCCTAAGAAGGGAAAGGGACCCGATGTGACATCGGGCAGACAAGTATCGTGACCTCGTCACTGCCACCTTCGGAAGCCAAGGCCCTCCGCTACCTCCTCGACGCTGCAACCGGCTGAAACACCAGCCCCCATGGGCCAGGAATCAACATCCGCGACAACATGCCGCCCTAGGAGCCAGGAGCAGTGGAGCGTACGCCGAACCACGGTAAGCTGGAACCAAGACCGCGAGCCCGAGCCTCGTCTGAATCAAGAACGCGAGCCTCGAGCCTCGCAAGCCAAGGACGCGAGCCGAACCAAGGGAGAGCGAACGAAGAACGCGCACCAGCCACGCAGAGCCGGAACGACGCGAGGCGACCACCACCAAGAGTGAAAGGAGCCACCAAAGCCGGAGCCGCCCCGCGGGAGCTACGAGAGTCCGAAGGCGGAAGATCATCCACAGCCCCCTCGCAGATCTCCCCCCGCCGCCTGCGCGGGCGGCGGAGGCGAAGCGGAGGCGGCCGGAGATCCCGTTCCCGCTCAAGATCACCTGGCGGCGGTCCCCGCGACGCTCGGGAACGCCTCAACGAGTACAGATCCGACTACATTGGTCCAAGGTGCTTTGGCCGGATGATCCGAGAGGAACCAAAGCCAAGAAGCTTGAACCTCAAGCTACCCGGAAACCTGAAGCATTATGATGGCAGCGAGAGGCCGGATACCTGGATTGAGGATTACTACAATGCGGTAACCTTCGCCGGAGGAACCCCGAATATAGCCTGCCGCATGCTCCAGTTGTACCTTATTGGTCCAGCTCGAGTTTGGCTCAGCGACCTCGAGGAAAACACCATCTTTTGCTGGTTTGACCTGAAGAAGGCTTTGAGAAACACTTCAGGGGCACCTACAAGAGACCTGCCACAACAAGCGACCTACAGGCTTGCATCCAGAAGAAGGGTGAGACATCCAGAAGTTTCCTTACCCGATGGTTGGCGACCAGAAACGAGTGCGAGAACGTAGATAACCGCACAGCAATGCACGCCTTCATTGGTGGTCTGCAGCGTGGGGGGCTGCTGCGCCACAAGCTTACCTGCCTGGTGAACGCGAACAAGCTCACTCTTGATGAGATGATAAACATCGCCAGTGATCACACTGCCGCCGATGACGACGCAGGCGGAGATCTCGCAGCTACAGCCATACCCCTGCACCAACAAAAGAAAAACCGTGACAACGGCGTCAGCAACAGCAACAAGCGGAAGAACCCCCTGAAGACCAGAAAGGCGGAGGATCCGACATGGTCGCCATGACGTTCCAACGCGGAGGTTCAGGAGGAGGAAGAGGCCGCGGACGTGGAGGCGAGCAGTGCAGGGGCCAGCAGCGTGCTGACGAGGTCACCGCAGCCGGATCCCGCGCCCCCAAACGTACGAAGAATACAGGGATATGCCGTGCCTGGCTCATCTAGATCCGGCTACGGGCAAATCCACTCACACCAATCGCAACTGCAAGTGGGTCAACGATCTGAAGAACGACCCGGAGGCAGGATACAAGCGAGCTCCGAAGCACCGCTCACAAGGTAAAGGAGGCAAGGGCAAGAAAAAGGACAAAGAGGAGGACAGTTCCGAGGCCATGGATGAGGATGACGCTTCGCCGGAACCCAAGGAAGGTACCGCAGTGATGGCGTGTAACTCACACGTTCGTTGGGAACCCCAAGAGGAAGGTATGATGCGCACAGCAGCAAGTTTTCCCTCAGAAAGAAACCAAGGTTTAATCGAATCAGGAGGAGCCAAGAAGCACGTTGAAGGTTGATGGTCGCGAAATGTGATGCGGCGCAACACTAGGGATTCCGGCGCCAACGCGAACCTGCACAACACAATCCAAGTACTTTGTCCCAACGAAATAGTGAGGTTGTCAATCACCGGCTTGCTGTAAATAAAGGATTAAACGTATCGAGGGGAAGATGTTTGCAAAGAAAACAGTACAATTGCAAAGATTAAGGTTATAAAGAATAGGACCGGGTCCACAGTTCACTATAGGTGTCTCTCCCATAAGATAAAAGCATGTTGGGTGAACAAATTACAGTCGGGCAATCGACAAATAGAGAAAGGCATAACAATGCATATACATGATATGATAAATATAGTGAGATTTAATTAGGCATTACGACAAAGTACATAGACCGCCATCCAACTGCATCTATGCCTAAAAAGTACCTTCAGGTTATCATCCGAACCCCCTCCAGTATTAAGTTGCAAAGCAACAGACAATCGCATTAAGTATGGTGCGTAATGTAATCAACAACTACATCCTTAGACATAGCATCAATGTTTTATCCCTAGTGGCAACAACACATCCACAACCTTAGAACTTACTGTCACGATCCCAGATTCAATGAAGGCATGAACCCACTATCGAGCATAAATACCCCCTCTTGGAGTTAAGAGCAAAACTTGGCCAGAGCCTCTACTAATAACGGAGAGCATGCAAGATCATAAACAACACATGAACAATAGATTGATAATCACCATAATCATAGTACTCTATCCATCGGATCCCGACAAACACAACATATAGTATTACAGATAGATGATCTTGATCATGTTAGGCAGCTCACAAGATCCAACAATGAAGCACAACAAGGAGAGGACGACCATCTAGCTACTGCTATGGACCCATGGTCCAGGGGTGAACTACTCACTCATCACTCCGAGGCGACCATGGCGGTGTAGAGTCCTCCGGGAGATGAATCCCCTCTCCGCAGTGCCGAGATCTCCTGAATCCCCCGAGATGGGATTGCGGCGGCGGCGTCTCGTAAGGTTTTCCGTATCGTGGCTCTCGGTACGGGGGTTCGCGACGGAGAAGTAGGCGGAGGGTCAACGCGAGGGGCCACACGGGGGCCCAGGGATGGGCCGCCGGCCAAGGGCTCGCCGCGCCGCCACCCCCCGGCTCTCGTGGCCCCACTTCGTTAGGTCTTCGGTCTTCTGGAAGCTTCGTGCATTAGGGACCCTGGGCGAAAGTTTCATCTAATTCCGAGAATATTTTTACTAGGATTCAAACCAAAACCAGCAGAAAACAGGAACTGGCCTTCGGCATCTTGTTAATAGGTTAGTTCCGTAAAAATGCATAAATATGACATATAATGTGCATAAAACATGTAGGTATCATCAATAAAGTAGCATGGAACATAAGAAATTATCGATACGTTGGAGACGTATCGCATCCCCAAGCTTAGTTCTGCTCGTCCCGAGCAAGTAAAACGATAACAAAGATAATTTCTGAAGTGACATGCCATCATAATCTTGATCACACTATTTGTAAACATATGTAATGAATGCAGCGATCAAAACAAAGGTAATGACATGAGTAAACAAATGAATCATAAAGCAAAGACTTTTCATGAATAGTACTTCAAGACAAGCATCAATAAGTCTTGCATAAGAGTTAACTCATAAAGCAATAAATCAAAGTAAAGGTGTTGAAGCAACACATAGGAAGATTAAGTTTCAGCGGTTGCTTTCAACTTATAACATGTATATCTCATGGATATTGTCAACATAAAGTAATATAACAAGTGCAATATGTGCAAGTATGTAGGAATCAATGCACAACACACAAGTGTTTGCTTCTTAAGGTGGAAGGAGATAGGTAAACCGACTCAACAATAAAAGTAAAAGAATGGTCCTTCAATGAGGAAAGCATCGATTGCTGTATTTGTGCTAGAGCTTTTATTTTGAAAACATGAAACAATTTTGTCAACGGTAGTAATAAAGCATATGAGTTATGAAAATTATATCTTACAAGTTGCAAGCCTCACGCATAGTATACTAATAGTGCCCGCACCTCGTCCTACTTAACTTGGACTACCGGGTCTTCGCATGCCATGTTTCAACCAAGTGTCACAAAGGGGTACCTCCTCCTGTACAAAGGTCCAAGGAGAATGCTCGCATTTCGGATTTCTCGCTTTTGATTATTCTCAACTTAGACATCCATGCCGGGACAACATGGACAACAGATAATGGACTCCTCTTAAATGCATAAGCATGTAGCAAAGTTATTATTCTCATATGAGATTGAGGATATATGTCCAAAACTGAAACTTCCACCATGGTTCATGGCTTTAGTTAGCGGCCCAATGTTCTTCTCTAACAATTTTGCATGCTCCAACCACTAAAATGATAGACCTTCAGACAAGACGGACATGCATAGCAACTCACATGATATTCAACAATAGTTGATGGCGTTCCCCAGAAGCATGGTTATCGCACAACAAGCAACTTAATAAAACATAAAGTGCATAAGTACATATTCAATACTACGATAGTTTTTAAGGCTATTTTGTCCCATGAGCTATATATTGCAAAGGTGAATGATGGAATTTTTAAAGGTAGCACTCAAGCAATTTACTTTGGAATGGCGGAGAAATACCATGTAGTAGGTAGGTATGGTGGACACAAATGGCATAGTAGTTGGCTCAAGGATTTTGGATGCATGAGAAGTATTCCCTCTCGATACAAGGTTTAGGCTAGCAAGGTTATTTGAAGCAAACTCAAGGATGAACAAGTGCAGCAAAACTCACATAAAAGACATATTGTAAACATTATAAGACTCTACACTGTCTTCCTTGTTGTTCAAAACTCAATACTAGATATTATCTAGACCTTAGAGAAACCAAATATGCAAATCAAATTTTAGCAAGCTCTATGTATTTCTTCATTAATGGGTGCAAAGCATATGATGCAAGAGATTAAACATGAGCACAACAATTGCCAAGTATCACATTATCCAAGACATTTTAGAATTACTACATGTAGCATTTTCCAATTCCAACCATATAACAATTTAACGAAGAAGAAACTTCGCCTTGAACATTATGAGTAAAGCCTAAGGACACATGTGTCCATATGCAACAGCGGAGCGTGTCTCTCTCCCACAAAGTGAATGCTAGGATCCATCTTATTCAAACAGAAACAAAAACGAAAACAAACCGACGCTCCAAGCAAAGAACAAAAGATGTGATTGAATAAAAATATAGTTTCGGGGAGGAACCCGATGATGTTGTCGATGAAGAAGGGGATGCCTTGGCATCCCCAAGCTTAGACGCTTGAGTCTTCTTAAAATATGCAGGGGTGAACCACGGGGGCATCCCCAAGCTTAGAGCTTTCACTCCTCTTGATCATAGTATATCATTCTCTCTCTTGACCCTTGAAAACTTCCTTCACACCAAACTTCAAGCAAACTCATTAGAGGGTTAGTGCACATTTAATTCACACATTCAGAGGTGACACAATCATTATTTTCACTTCTGGACATTGCATAATGCTACTGGACATTAGTGGATCAAAGAAATAAATCCAACATAGCAAAAGAGGCAATGCGAAATAAAAGGCAGAATCTGTCAAAAACAAAACAGTCCGTAAAGACGAATTTAGAAATGGCACCAGACTTGCTCAAATGGAAAAACTCAAAACTAATGAAAGTTGCGTATATATCTGAGGATCACGCTCGTAAATTGGCAGATTTTTTCGAATTTTCTACAGAGAATTGTGCCCAGATTCGTGACAGACAGCAATGATGTTTCTGCGCAGCGATCCCAAATATAACATCAACTTTGACATAGAAACTTTACTTGGCACAAAAACATGATAAGGAGAGGTTGCTACAGTAGTAAACAACTTCCAAGACTCAACAAAACAAAAAATTGCTGTAGGTAAAAACATGGGTTGTCTCCCATAAGCGCTTTTCTTTAACGCCTTTCAAGGCGCAGAAAGTGCAAATCAAGTATTATCGAGAGATGGTGTGTCAACCTTACCTTGGGCTTCATCTTTACCTTTCTTATTGTTTTTCTTTCCTTTTGGTTTAGGAAATATATGATTTCCCCCTGGTATAGAGGTGAATTTCAGAGTGCCTTCTCCCACATCAATGACTGCTCCCAATAGTTTCAGCAAGGATCTTCCGAGTATGATTTTTCCTGTTTCAATAATAAGATAATCAATGGATATTGTTCTTCCATGAATGGTTGTATGCACACCTGCAGCTATTCCCTTAGGAATTATAATAGAGTTATCAATGAGAGCTATTTCTTCTCCCCCTTTATCGACTCCCCAAAGTTTCAAAGATTTATAAATGTTTTCAGGCATAAGGCAAAATTCATACATAATATCACAATAGGCATGAAGAGTTCGATCACCGATAACAATTTTAACAGAAGGGTCCCATGATGAAGGTTTAGGATTCTCTAAGACTTGTTCAAGACGATTACGAACACAGTGATAATTGTCATTTAAGCGAGATGTACTTATCTCGAGATTGTTCAATCTATTATGAATGCTAATAAGGGCTGAATCAAAGTTATTAGCTGAATCATGTGATGCAACCAATTTCTTTATGGCATTAAAAGCTTGATCCCCATTACAATGAAGGAAATCTCCTCCTACTAAAGTGTCCAAAGCATATCTATAGCGAACCATAAGACCAAAATAAAAATTACTAAGGAGCAAACTTAGAGTCATTTGAGGTTCAGTTTTACGATAAGAAGTAAAAATTCTAGACCAAGCATCCTTAAAACTCTCCTCATCCCCTTGCTTGAAAGTGAAAACTAAGTCTTCAGGTGAAGAAGTAACAGGTTCAGAGCTAGACATGGTAATAAAAGTAACTAAAAAAAATTGTATTTTAAATATAGAGTGCAGGACAATAAAGCAAACTAGATAGAGTAAATGCAAGTAACTAATTTTTGTGTTTTTGATATAGAGAGCAAGACAATAAATAAAGCAAAACTAGCAACTAATTTTTTGTATTTTGATTTAGTGCAGCAAACAAAGTAGTAAATAAAATAAAGCAAGACAAAAACAAAGTAAAGAGATTGAGAAGTGAAGACTCCCCTTGCAGCGTGTCTTGATCTCCCAAGAATCCACGCAGAAAAAAGAGCTTGATGGCGTGTAACTCACACGTTCGTTGGGAACCCCAAGAGGAAGGTATGATGCGCAGAGTAAGTTTCCCTCAGAAAGAAACCAAGGTTTAATCGAACCAGAGGAGCCCAGAAGCACGTTGAAGGTTGATGGTCGCGAAATGTGATGCGGCGCAACACTGGGATTCCGGGCGCCAACGCGAACCTGCACAACACACCCAAGTACTTTGTCCCAACGAAACAGTGAGGTTGTCAATCTCACCGGTTTGTTGTAACAAAGGATTAAACGTATCGAGTGGAAGATGTTTGCAAAGAAAACAAGAAACAATTGCCAGAGATTGTATGCTATGTAAAGAATAGGACCGGGGTCCACAGTTCACTAGAGGTGTCTCTCCCATAAGATAAAAGCATGTTGGGTGAACAAATTACAGTCGGGCAATTGACAAATAGAGAAAGGCATAACAATGCATATACATGATATGATAAATATAGTGAGATTTAATTGGGCATTACGACAAAGTACATAGACCGCCATCCAACTGCATCTATGCCTAAAAAGTCCACCTTCAGGTTATCATCCGAACCCCCTCCGGTATTAAGTTGCAAAGCAACGGACAATTGCATTAAGTATGGTGCGTAATGTAATCAACAACTACATCCTTAGACATAGCATCAATGTTTTATCCCTAGTGGCAACAGCACATCCACAACCTTAGAACTTTCTGTCACGATCCCAGATTCAATGAAGGCATGAACCCACTATCGAGCATAAATACCCCCTCTTGGAGTTAAGAGCAAAAACTTGGCCAGAGCCTCTACTAATAACGGAGAGCATGCAAGATCATAAATAACACATGAACAATAGATTGATAATCACCATAATCATAGTACTCTCTATCCATCGGATCCCGACAAACACAACATATAGTATTACAGATAGATGATCTTGATCATGTTAGGCAGCTCACAAGATCCAACAATGAAGCACAACAAGGAGAAGACGACCATCTAGCTACTGCTATGGACCCATGGTCCAGGGGTGAACTACTCACTCATCACTCCGAAGGCGACCATGGCGGTGTAGAGTCCTCCGGGAGATGAATCCCCTCTCCGGCAGGGTGCGGGAGGCGATCTCCTAATCCCCCGAGATGGGATTCACACGGCGGCGTCTCCGTAAGGTTTTCCGTATCGTGGCTCTCGGTACTGGGGTTTCGCGACGGAAGCTTTAAGTAGGCGGAGGGTCAACGCGGGGGGCCACACGAGGGGCCCGGGGGATAGGGCCGCGCGGCCAAGGGCCTGGCCGCGCCGGCCACCCCCTGGCCTCCTCGTGGCCACTTCGTTAGGTCTTCGGCCTTCCGGAAGCTTCGTAAAAATAGGACCCCGGGCGAAAGTTTCACCATTCCGAGAATATTTCTTTACTAGGATTTCTGAAACCAAAAATGGCAGAAAACAGCAACCGGCTCTTCGGCATCTTGTTAATAGGTTAGTTCCAGAAAATGCATAAATATGACATATAATGTGCATAAAACATGTAGGTATCATCAATAAAGTAGCATGGAACATAAGAAATTATCGATACGTTGGAGACGTATCACGCAGCCAACAAATCCAATCCCTTCGGCAAAAAGAGTGTCGGAACCTACCACACCTTCCTCGGAACCCCAACTGTCCGCGCGAAAAAATCGGCGCTCCGGATCTTGAACGCCACAGTTCCGGCTGTGCCGCAGTATGTCAAGTGGTCGGAGAAAGCCTGTACTTTGACAGGTCGGATCACCCGGCCGGCATAGACGGGTATGACTTCTCCAAGTGCCTTATGGATGGAGGAGCTAGCCTGAACATCATGTACCTGGAGACCCTGGAGAAGATGAACCTCACCAAGGAACAGCTCAAGCACAGCACCACTGAATTTCATGGTGTGGTTCCGGGTAAGAAGGCAAACTCCCTGGGCAGCATCAAACTTCCCGTGGCCTTCGGCGATGTGAACAACTACCGCGAAGAGATGATCACGTTCGAAGTAGTGCCCTTCAAAAGCTCCTACCACGTGATCTTCGGCAGGCCCACCTACCACAAGTTCCACGCCAGGGCATGCTACATCTACAACAAGCTCAAGATTCCGGGCCCTAACGGTATGATTACCGTGTCCGGAGACTACAAAAAAGCAAGGGACTGCGAGGAGGGCGAAGCCGCCTTTGCAGAATCCGTCATATCTGGAGAGGAGCTGCAAGGCTACAGAGCCGCGGTGGATCCGACTGAGATGCAGACCACCAAGAAGCAGATCTCCGAACAGAAGACCTCGTTCAAGGCCGCGATAGAAACCAAGAAGCATGACCTCGTTGAAGGTGACAGCTCCAAGCAGGTTTCAGTCGGAGCCAACATGGACCCCAAATAGGAAAGCGCGCTCGTCGAGTTCCTCAGAGCTAACATGGATATCTTCGCATGGCAACCTTCTGACATGTCCGGAGTACCAAGGGAACTCGCCGAGCACTACCTCAACATAAATCCGGGTGCAAAACCGGTGAAGCAAGCTATGCGACGCTTTGGAGATAAAAAGCGCCGCGCCATAGGAATGGAATTAGCAAAGTTACTAGAGGCAGGTTTTGTAGTAGAAGTTATCCATACTGATTGGGTCGCAAACCCCGTCCTTGTACCCAAAAAGAATTCTGAAATACTAAGAATGTGCATCGATTACTCCGGCGTGAATAAGCATTGTCCGAAAGATCCGTTCCCTTTGCCGCGCATTGACCAAGTCATTGATTCGACGGCAGGGGCGGAACTTCTGTGTTTTCTTGACGCATATTCCGGGTATCATCAGATCCGGATGAAGGAGTCTGACCAAAAGGCGACCTCTTTCATCACACCCTTTGGCACATACTGCTATGTTACCATGCCCTTTGGTTTGAAAAACGCAGGTGCCACATACCAACGTACGATGCGGCGGTGCCTGAAGGACCAGGCCGGAACGTGCACGCCTACGTCGATGACATCGCGGTCATGACCCGAAAGGGATCCGACCTGCTGAGCGACCTTAAGGAAACCTTTGATAATCTCCGACGGTACAAGATGATGTTAAATCCGCTGAAGTGCGTCTTTGGCGTACCAGCAGGAAAACTCCTTGGCTTCATTGTTTCTCACAGGGGCATTGAAGTTAACCCGGAAAAAATCAAGGCTATCCTGAACATTAAAAGGCCAACTTGTCTCAAAGATGTGCAACGATTAACTGGTTGCGTAGCGGCAATCAGATTTGTTAGCCGTCTTGGCGAGAAAGCCCTACCTCTATACAAGCTGCTGAAGAAAACAGACAAATTTGTCTGGGATGAGGCAGCAGACGAAGCACTTCAGGAGTTGAAGAACATACTCTCCTCCCCACCTATACTGGCAGCTCCAGCTGAGTCGAGCCTATGCTCCTCTACATGGCGGCTACCAACAAAGTTATCAGCCTCGTAATTGTGGTGGTGCGAAAGGAAGAAGGATATGAGCACGGAGTCCAAAGGCCTGTCTATTACATTAGCGAAGTCTTGACGGAATCCAAGCAGAGGTACCCTCACTTTCAGAAGCTGGCATACGGAGTTTTCCTAGGCAGCCGGAAGCTGAGACACTACTTCCAGGAGCACCCAATGACAGTGGTGAGCAAGGCTCCCCTGGCAACAATCATCAACAACTCCGACGCAACAGGACGCGTAGCAAAATGGGGCATTGAATTATCTGCCTTTGACATCAACTACGAAGCCCGAACTGCAATCAAGTCTCAAGTTCTAGCGGATTTCATCGCGGATTGGACTGAAGCACCGGAGGGCACACCTGTGCCGGAACCTGAAGCCTGGGTCATGCACTTTGACGGATCCAAGCAACATCAAGGCTCGGGGGCTGGAGTTACCCTGAAGTCACCTACCGGAGAAGAACTGCAGTACGTTCTGCAGATTCACTTCGAAGCTACCAACAATATGGCGGAATACGAGGCTCTACTACACGGTCTGCGCATCGCTAAGGAAATTGGGATCAAGCACATCATATGCTGCGGAGATTCCGACCTGGTGGCACAACAAGTAGCCGGAACCTGGAACGCCAGAAACTCCGTCATGAAGTTGACGAGATCGCCAAGTGCTTCCTCGGATATGAAGTCAAGTACGTCAGGAGAGACGATAACACAGCGGCAGACATGCTGTCCAAGCTCGGATCCGGCAGGAAGCCAATTCCGCCTGGAATTTTCCTTGAGCATCTGCGAGTACCCTCGGTGAAGGGTGCAAACCCGGAAAATCCCGATCTGGCAGTTTCTCCGGCTAAGGAAGTGATGGCAATCATTCCGGCCTGGACTCAGCCGTTCTTGGATTACCTCATCGATCGAAAGTTGCCGGAGGACGAGGTCCACGCACGACAGATCATCAGGCGAGCAAGATCCTACACAATTGTTGATGGACAGCTCTACAAACGAAGTGCAAACGGGGTGTTTCTCAAATGCGTCTCTAATCAAGATGGCATTGAAATCCTCCGAGAGATCCACGCAGGGGATTGCGGGCATCATGCCGCCCCCAGGTCCCTCGTTGCAAAAGCTTTCCGGTTAGGATTTTACTGGCTAACAGCTAAAGAAGACGCTGACAAGCTGGTGAAAACTGCCGAGGTTGTCAACTACGCTACTCAACCAAACGCTCCAGCCCAAGAGCTGAGGACCATACCTATCACCTGGCCGTTCGCGGTCTGGGGGCTCGATATGGTTGGTAAGTTAAAGAAATCATCTCCTGGTGGTCATGAATACCTCTTGGTCGCTATTGACAAGTTCAGTAAGTGGATTGAGGCAAAGCCAGTGAGAAAAGCCGATGGTGCTACGACACTAAAATTTGTTTGCAGCCTCGTGACGAGATTCGGCATCCCACACAGCATAATCACAGATAACGGCACAAACTTTGCGCAGGGAGAACTCAAGGATTACTGCGATGAAGTTGGGATCCGGCTTGACCTTGCATCTGTGGCCCATCCACAATCTAACGGTCAGGTCGAACGAGCCAATGGCCTTATACTAGCCGGAATCAAACCTCGCCTTGAAGAACCGCTGCGCCGCGCAGCGGAGCTTGGGCGATGAGCTAGACTCTGTTCTGTGGAGTTTACGAACTACCCCTAACAGTCAACATGATTTACTCCTTTCTTCCTGGTATACGGATCCGAAGCCGTGCTCCCCTGACATCATCCACGATTCACCGCGAGTTTCCGCCTATAATGAAGAAACTGCTGACGAGGCTCGACAGCTATCTGTGGACCTGATCGAAGAAGCTCGGAATTTAGCCGACCAACGCTCCACCATTTATCAGCAGAAGCTCCGACGCTACCATAGCCGTCGAGTTCGGAACCGCTCGGTCGGAGACTTAGTCCTCCGCCTTCGCCAGGTGAAAGATCACAAGTTGCAATCTCCATGGGAAGGACCTTTTGTCATCAGCAAAGTACTACACAACGGATCCTATTATCTCGTTGATTTCCGGGAATTGAAGGATAGACCTGCCAACTGGCACCGGAAACGAAAACGAGAGGATCCGGGTGACATATATGATGAAACAGATCGTCCCTGGAACATAGCACAGCTACGTCCTTTCCACACTTAGCGCTTTATGCATTACATACCTTGTAATATCTATGATACATGATCAATGAAATAAAGCTTTTGGTTCACTCTTAGAGTCTTTTACCTCCTTTAATTTTTCATTTCTGGATCGTGTATGTTTTCCGACTAAAACCGCAGAGCTGGATCTTTCCGCCTAGGCGTGTATGAAAGTTGTGATTTCTCAAAATCGTCCTTTAGGACGTAAGCTTAAGTTTTCTGATGGAAATTTTTTCTGTTGCAAACTCGTGGATTCCTAGTAGCGACTTCCGGCACCTCGGCTGGGGGCTTGTTTCCGCGGTTATGGACGGATTGCCATTGGGCTTCGTCGCCGCAGGCGAGCGTTTCCGGCTAAAGGTTTTCCGGCTCGTGGAAGGTCAAGCGAGTAAGCCGGAAAACATAGAAATCAGCACTTGCTTTCCAACAAAACGAAACATGCAAATAATATTAAAACGGATAGCAGGATAAGTGTTTTCCGCCCGCGCATAACATGTTTTCGTCCCTATCTAACTTAAGAATTTAAGTTATTACAAACCCACTCCGGGGTCAAAAGTGATGCATTGTTTCCCATTGTTTCACAGGTTCTCGGAGGACTGTTCTTCGTCAGAAGCCACGTACGCGGAGCCGTCGTCCGAACCCCCACTCGTCATCCGGAGTCTTCCTCGTCATGGTCGCGCTTGACCCGGAGCCTTCCTCATCGCCCTCCTCGGCAGCTTCTTCCTCCTCCTCCGGGTCGGAAAAGCCTTTGGGAAGATCATATTTGTTGTACCAAAACGAGTGGTTAACTCGTCCAGCAAAAAGGCGATCAAATCCCTTCCGAGCGGAGAGGTATCTTTCATGGTGGGAAAGTGCGCCTTGCAGGTGGCTAGCACGAGGGCAGCGACTCCGCGAGAAGAAGATTCTTGCCAATCCTTGATAAGTTCCGGCACGTTCCGCATGAGTTTCGTCATACGGTCGATCACCGTTGTCTTGGCTTTCTTCAGGTTGAGGGACTTGGCGATTCCGCGACATGCTTCGACAAGATTGACGATGGAGGTCCGTGCTTCATCATATGCCTCAGTTCTGGTGAGAGTTGAATCTTTGGTCCATTCAAAGCCTAGGCTTGCTGCAAAGCAAAATGATCAGTTTCTCCCACGGACGAGAAAATTTTGAGGAAGCCGAGTCAAAACAAATAACAAAAAAGATCCTTACGGAAGATCAACTTGTCAATAGCCTCCGCCTCTGCCTCCTGGCTCTTGTTCTTGGCCGCTAGGGTGGTCACCCTTTGATGGCTCTTCTTGAGTTTGTCAGCCAGTTCCGCCATCTCGCGGGCATGTTTCTCGGAGAGCTCCTTCTTTTCTTTAGTTTCCTTCTCGGAGGACTCTTTCAAGAAGTTCTTCAGAGATTCATTCTCCGCCTCCAATACTTGGACCTTGGCGGATAAGGCATCGATGGTGGGGCGCTTGTCAGTCTTCTGAAGCATGGAACAACATACAAGTTATATACTATGGTTGCTCAATACAAGTACAAGTTTAAGCAACGCAGATTTTACCCTTCAGTCGGGCCTCCAGGCGGAGCACAGCTTGACGACTACTTTCAGCAGTCTGGCGCAGCCCTTCTATTTCCGTCATCTGCTCCAGCACATGGACGCGCAGATCTTCGTGCAGCTTACGCGTGCTCTACAATGCAGAAAGGATTTAGGCGGAATTCAAAATTCTGGGGGCTGGCGAGGAACTTAAAAGTTCTGGATTGAGAAAATTTTAAATTCTCCGTCTAACACTAATGTTGACAGAAGCATCGGCTAACACATGTTACACGGAAAAATGTCTAAACCAATGCTTGGGGGCTAGTGTTACCTGGCGCACCTCCTTATGCTTAGCAAAAAAGACCTTGAGTTCGCTCTCAAGGTCGGAGAGCTCTTTCATCTCCGTGTCCGCAGGCCCCCATACTTTCTCCATCATGGCTGAAATTTCCGCGTGACGTTGAGAAAGGGGGAGTTTCTGCAGCGACGGAGTTTGAGACGCGCCAGTGGCATGGATCAGCTGCACTTTCTGCTCGTACTGTTCGGCCGTTGGCTCGGCGGAAGTAGTGGGTTGCTCAGGCGGAGGAGGTGAGGAGGTACCCTTGCCGGAATCGCCTTGCATCAGCGGCCGGATCTTCAGGGATGTCGTCAACGTTGATGACGTCCTTAGGATCCGGCTTTGAAGCAGCCTTGGGTGGAACTCCGACTTCTGGTGTGACTGGTATGGTAGCCGGAGATGGCTTGCTTTTCTTCTTGGGGGCTTTAGGGGCCTTGGGGGGCTGGTTCTCGGAACTTCTGTTGTGAAAAGAAAAGAGCATTACGATTAAGTATGTGTTGATTCATGACAATAGAAGAGTTTTCCTTTGAAGACTTTGCATTTACCCGGAAGGCCTGAAGAACTGCTGGATGTCCGTTTGGGCTCGGTTGCTGGTATCTATGAGCTGAGGCGCTTTTTCTCCGCCTCCGCCTTGCGAGTTGCCGCGATGCTGAGCGTGTCGCGGGCACGTTTGGTCGAAGGCTGGAGGGAGCAGCTTTTCCTCTTAGCAGACGTGAGCTTCACGAGCTTCCGCCTCTGATGCAGCTTCCGGATCCGTGTTGCCGGTGGAAGGAACCCGGAGGAGAGTTCCGAGCTCACTTTCTTCAAGGGCTTCGAGCTAGAGCATAGAGTTAAAATGCTTAGACAAAAGTTTGAATGCGAAAAGACACGATGGACTAATGTCAAGACGACGTACCGCGGTTCCGGAACCATTCATGTGGATGTCTTTATTACACACGTGAACATGAAGTTCACGCGGAATCTTGATGAGGAGCCGGATCCTCTTGTCGATGGCGTCGGCGGAAAGATTGTCCTTGGTGGCGCGCATTGGGTCGTCGCGCCCTGTGTACTGGAACATAAGCTGGTCCCTGTGTTGGAGCGGCTGGATCCGCTTGGTGAACCAGGAAAGGGTCAAGTCCTTCCCTGTCAGCCCCTCTTCCGTCAGCTTGCAGATCCGCCTAACTGCGCGTGTGAGCTGGAGCGAGTCGGAGAGATGGGGACAGTGTGACCACGCCGGAAGCTCGGTGGCGGGGCAGTTCTTGAACGGCGGCAATTTTCTTGTGTTCGCCGGGTCGGAGACGTCCTTCAAATAGAAGAAGCCTCCGGACCAGTACCGCGCGGATTCGTGGCGGTCGGTGAGGGGGTAGACGCGCTCGGCCGATCATGAAGGTGATGGATCCGCATGTAGCCAGCTCGGTGGATTGCCGGATCTTCTCCTTCTTGAAAAATAATATTGGAACAGGGAGAGCTCGGGAGTTACCCGGAGATGGCCCTCGCAGAGGGTGACGTGATTACTAATCGCAAGCACGCTGTTCGGGGAAATGTTATGAGGTTGGAGCCCGTAGACCTTCAGGATCTCCAGGAAGAAATCCGAAGGCGGAAATGAAAAGCCCCGCTCCACCAGTGCTTTCGTCAGCACCATCTCGTTGTCCTCCGGAGCTGGAGCTAGAGCATTTGGAACGATCTCCAGCTTCCGGGTTGCAAAGCCTTCCGCCTCGAGATTCTTCAGCTCCATATCGTAGTGGTACAGGGCCACCATTTTCCCCCGGCTTCGAGTCACGTTGGCGAGCCTTTGACTTTTTGACGACTTCCTCCGCCTTGTGCTCCATCGATCCGCCTCGGAGGTTTTCTCCGGGTTAGCGTAAGTCCTTCTCCTTCCCGGAATCCTTTGAAGGATCCAGCTCGATTGGTGCGAAGGGTGGAGGGGCGGAAGAGATTGGAGTGGCCAGGATTGGTTCGAGGTTGGAGGCGGAGTCGTAGAAGACATCTGAAGAAAAGACATAGGCGGAAACTTTCCTTAGTCGGATCCCACATCGTCAACCTAATGATCATCCCTACCACTACGGCGCGAAAGTGAAGCTCGAGAATTTACCGTAATGGCGTCCGGTGGTCGGAGTTGCGGAGGCTCGCGCGGTGGCTCGCTGAAGTTAAGAACACGAACCGTGGCGGGTGAAGCAGCTCCGGTGAAATTCCGGCGAGATTCCGCATGGCGGAGAGGAAGCTCGGGCGGCTTCGCAGAGAGGTTGAAAAGGGGGTGAATGAGGGTTAGGAGGTCGACGGTGGATATTTATAGGCTGATGGGACGAGATTCGTGTTCCGCATCCTGTGGTCGGAACGCAAGCGTCGCACCGTTGGATGCGCGACACGTGTCAAGACCCCAAACAGTAAAAATGGCTAAGGATAAGTTACCGCTCAAATCGCGCGAAAATGGCGCCAGAATTGGCGGAACCGTTTGAGTCTGTTAAGATTCCGGGTAAAAGCGTGAAGATAAGCAGTTCACATTCGCAGGCAGGGGAGTAACCCGGAGACATGTTTTAAGGCTGTCGATGGATGAAGTCCCGCAGAATGGGAGATTTTCCGACTTACGGTTGGGAAAAAAGAAGATATGAAGTTGGAGTTCTTCAACTTTCTCCGCGTTACCATCAATGCCGGAGACCATGAGGTGCAAGCATGGCGGAAACTGCAGGAGAAACTCGGAGAACTCTGGGGGCTACTGTTGTGGGTATACTTCATGGGTGTACCATCGACAGTGCCTAGATCCGGCAAGCCCGGGTGGCCCATAGACGGTGATGGTGGCATGTGGCCCATCGGGCGGCCAGTTGCTGTTGATCATGAAGGATGAAGTCCGGCCCAGGATCAGATAGCCGGATCCGCACCGACCTTTGGAGGAACCCGGATCCGTGGAGGCCCATGAGGAACCCGGATCCAGTACGACGTATATGGAAGGCGGATCCTTGACGTGCACGGCACGATATTGTATCGTAGGTTAGGCAATCTGTAATCCGGCTAGGACTCTCCGTGTAAACCCTAGATCCGTGCGTCTATATAAGCCGGATCCCGGGAGCCCTAGAGGCACAACCACAACCATTGTAACAACGCGCAAGCGCCCGATAATTCCAGCATGCAGTAGGCCCTGTCATCGTGTGTTCCGAAGCTGGGTAACTCGCGTACCACCATCCCGTGTGCACTGCCCTATGGCCCCTACTTCTTCTCCCCTCGTGAGATCCCTCTCCGAGGTATCGTCGAATAGGCAACTACTGAAAGTATTCCGTATAAAATACCCATGAAAATTATTGAACGTGTTGTGGATAACCGCTATGAAGGGGATGGAACTGTCCATCCTGGAGATCATTTACTCTCTTTGCATGAATTATGCGGGTTATTTAAGTGTGCAGGTATCTCTATGGATGAAGTGAAGAAGAAATTATTTGTTATGTCGCTATCTGGTAAAGCGGCGCATTGGTATAAACTGCTGAAGGATGGGCGCTCTCTTGATTGGAAGGATATTGTGCCTCTATTTTATTCTAAATTCTATCCTCCAAGTGAAATTCACAAAGACCGAAACCGAATATATAATTTCTGGCCTCATGATGGAGAGAGTATTGCCCAAGCATGGGAGAGATTGAAGTCTTTAATGCTCAAATGCCCCAATCATGAGCTTCCTGGTAATATTATCATTGATAATTTCTATGCAAGACTTTCTTTTCAAGATAAAACCTTGCTGGATACTGCTTGTTCTGGATCATTCACGCGCAATAAAGAAGAGTTTAAATGGGACCTTCTTAATCGGATTCAGGAGAACGCTGAAGATTGGGAGAATGACAAAGGTAGAGAGTCAGGTATAAATTATGATTATGAATGCATTGAAACTTTTGTGGATACTGATAAATTTCAAAATATGAGTGCTACTTATGGTCTTGACTCTCAAGTTGTTGCAAATCTTTATAAAGCTTTTGCTTCTCACATTGAATTGCCTAGGAAGAATTTTGATAAGTATCATGAACCTTTTAAAGACGCTTGCATGAAGGATGAAATTGTTATTAATGATTGCAATGAACATGTTCAAACTTCTGAAAATGCTATTTCCTATAAGCATGTTAATTTTTGTGGAATACATAGACCTTGTGGAATTAATCAAATCGAAGAAGAATATTGTATCCATCATAGGAATGAAAAAACTAGAAAGTGGTCTAGGGCTCTAGATGATCTTGGAGAAAAAGTGTGTGCCCTCTATCCTTTTATTTGTGAACTTTGCCATAGAGTTGGTCATTTTAATTTTCAATGCTCCTCCAATGATAATTCGAACCCCATGAGTGATGCAAATTTGTATTGTGATGATGAAATTATTCCTAATCAGCATGATGAACTTACCTTATTTTTGAAGTGTGAAGAGTTATCAAGAAAAATTTCTTTGTTAAATATTAACGATCTTGATATTGATGATGTCCTGCATGGGTGTCTTTCTTATTGCATTAATAATTGCCATACAAATACTTACATACAGAATATTTTAGAAGATGACACTTTGCCAAAATATGATAGGACCGCTGTGTGTTTCAAACTTATTAATGAAAAGGGGGAATCCTCCCAAGTTTCTTCTATTGTTTCTGGAAATAAATCAGGTTCTGTGGAGAAGCCTCCCTTCGAGCCTCTTCCTCCTAAAGAAGGAAACGAGGAGAAGGAAAAGAAGAAGAAGGGAAAGAAGAAGAAGAAGAAGAAGAAGAAGAAGAAGAAGAAGAAGAGGGGGAATAAGAAGAAAGAGGTAACGGCATATCCACGCGTGTATGAGGTAACAATAGGTAACCGTAAGCATGTTGCTCCCAATGATTATTATGATAATGAATCTGAGTACGATGATCTTCCTATGCCCTTCACCCATATTAGTGATCATGATTTGGATGAGCACACTACCTTTGATATTGGAAATCTCTTTGGTACTGATTATGAAAGTAATGATGATAGCATTATTCATGTCCCCTCAAACGATGATATTGAAAGCTCTAAGCTTGGGGATGTTGTGCTTGAAGATCCTATATTTGAGACCTCTACTTTTAGTGAAAATGATGATATTACATATTCTGGTTTAGATAATCGCTATAGAGATGGATATGACACATATTACAATTATCCTTATGAAACTTGTCATAGTTATGATGGGCTTGCCAAAAACCATTCCCTTAGTATGCAACTTGTTTACCATGTTCAAATTCTTAATAATGATCCTGCTCCAATTACTATTAATGAGAAGAGTTTCTCTTATGTCAAAAATAATGATACCTTTATGCATATGAACCATGATAAGAATGTTTTAAGTGATGGTTATATTGTGGATTTCATCAATGATGCTACTGAAAGTTATTATGAGAGAGGGAAACACGGTTGTATGCATCTTAATAATATTCAGTTTCCCCTCTTTATGTTGAGAATCTTGAAGTTACTCGTGTCTTATCTTCTTATGCTTGTCACTTTGTTCTTCATGAATTTATTTGTGTACAAGATTCCTTTTAATAGGAAGTGGGGTAGGGTTAAATGTGCTTTGAATTTGCTTCTTGATGCTCTCTCTTTGCTTCAACTCTTATTTCTTGCGAGCATCATTAGAATTACTGAGCCCATCTTAATGGCTATAAAGAAAGAACTTCTTGGGAGATAAACCATATCTTTATTTTACTACAGCATTTTTGTTTTATATTTGAGTCTTGCAAGTTGTTTACTACTGTAGCAACCTCTCCTTATCATGTTTTTGTGCCAAGTAAAGTCTCTATGGTAAGGTTGGTACTAGATTTGGATTACTGCGTAAACAGATTTGCTTCTGTCACGAATTCGCGCAGAAGTCTCTGTAGCTAACTCAGAAAAATCTGCAAATTTACGTGTGTGATCCTCAGATATGTACGCAACTTTCATTAGTTTTGAGTTTTCCATTTGAGCAAGTTAAGTGCCCCTGCCAAATTCGTCTTTACGGACTGTTCTGTTTTTGACAGATTCTGCCTTTTATTTCGCATTGCCGCTTTTGCTATGTTGAATGAGTTTCTTTATTCCATTAACTTTCAGAAGCTTTGTGCAATGTCCAGAAGTGTTAACAATGATTGTGTCACCTCTGAACATGTGAATTTTTATTATGCACTAACCCTCTAATGAGTTTGCTTGAAGTTTGGTGTGGAGGAAGTTTTCAAGGGTCAAGAGAGGAGGATGATATATGATCAAGAAGAGTGAAAAGCCTAAGCTTGGGGATGCCCCGTGGTTCATCCCTGCATATTTCAAGAAGAAGCGTCTAAGCTTGGGGATGCCCAAGGCATCCCCTTCTTCATCAACTTATCAGGTTTCTTCTATTGAAACTATATTTTTATTCGGTCACATATTATGTACTTTACTTGGAGCGTCTGTGTGCTTTTATTTTCGTTTTGTTATTTTTATTCTCTGAATAAATTTATGCTCATGTGTGGGAGAGAGACACGCTCCGCTTTTTCATATGAACACTAGTGTTCTTCAGTTTTACTTTTAATGTTCATGGCGAAGGTTGAAAACCGCTTCGTTCATTGTTACAAGGTTGGAAATAGGAAATGCTTCATGTGGTAAATGGTATAATGTTTTAAATAATTTGATACTTGGCAATTGTTATGCTCATATAGATCATGTTTAAGCTCTTGCATCATATACTTTGCACTTATTAATGAAGAACTACATAGAGCTTGTTAAAATTTGGTTTGCATGATTGGTCTCTCTAAGTCTAGATATTTTCTGGTTAAGGTGTTTGAACAACAAGGAGACGATGTAAAGTCTTATAATGCTTACAATATGTTCATATGTGAGTCTTGCTGCACCGTTTTATACTTGAGTTTGCTTCAAACAACCTTGCTAGCCTAGCCTTGTATTGAGAGGGATTCTTCTCGTGCATCCAAATCCTTGAGCAAAAACTATGCCATTTGTGTCCACCATACCTACCTACCACATGGTATTTCTCCGCCATTCCAAAGTAAATTGCTTGAGTGCTATCTTTAAACAATTCAAAAGTTATTACCTCTTATTTGTGTCAATGTTTTATAGCTCATGAGGAAGTATGTGGAGTTTATCTTTCAATCTTGTTGGGCAACTTTCACCAATGGACTAGTGGCTTCATCCGCTTATCCAATAATTTTGCAAAAAGAGCTGGCAATGGGGTTCCCAGCCCCGAATTAATTAACTTTCATAAATTTATAAATAGACACTCCTCCATGGTATGTGATTGTTGGTCGGCACCCGAGGATTCGGTTAGCCATGGCTTGAGAAAGCAAAGGTGGGGAGGAGTGTCATCTAAATAAAACTAAAATAAAAGGCACTCCTTCATGGTATGAGATTGTTGGCAGGAACCCGAGGATTCGGTTAGCCATGGTTTGTGAAAGCAAGGTTGGAAGGAGTGCCACTCAAAAATAAAATTTCATGGGAGCCGCTCTTTGAAAGTCTGTCTGGCAAGGGGGTTAGAGTGCCCACTACAATTCGTTGACAACAACAAACACCGCTCAAAACTTTACCTTTTATGCTCTCTTATGTTTTCAAAATAAAAGCTCTAGCACAAATATAGCAATCAATGCTTCCCTCTGCGAAGGGCCATTCTTTTACTTTATTATTGAGTCAGTTTAAGAAATTATCATTGTTATCGTTTACCTACTCGAGGGCGAGTAGGAACTAAGCTTGGGGATGCTTGATACGTCTCAAACGTATCTATAATTTCTTATGTTCCATGATAGTTTTATGACAATACTCACATGTTTTATATGCACTTTATATCATATTATGGCATTTATTGGACTAACCTATTAACAAGATACCACAGTGCCACTGTTTATTATGTCTATTTATTGCAGAAAAGGCCCAAAAACCAAAGTGCTCGGAAAAATCCAGAAAAATCACAAAAATTCTATTTCACCAGAAGACTCACGGAGCCAGAAGGGCAGGCCAGAGGAGGCCCAGGGCCTCCTCACAATAGGCCGGCGCGGCCAGAGGGGTGGTCACCCCACCCTATGGGGTGGGCCCCTCGGGACTCTTCCGACTCCGCCTCTTCGCCTATAAGATGCCTCGTGACCTAAATCTTCGACACGGATTGACGAAACTCCGAAAACATCCAGGCGCGCCGCCATCGCGAAACTCCAATTCTGGGACAAAGTCTGTTCGGCACCTGCCGGGACGGGGAATTGCCCCTGGAGCCATCTCCATCGACACCACCGCCATCTTCATCGCCATCGCTGTCTCCCATGATGAGGAGGGAGTAGTTCTCCCTCGAGGCTGAGGGCTCTACCGTAGCTATGTGGTTAATCTCTCTCTCTGTACTCCAATACAATGATCTCGTGAATTGCTTGCATGATTGAGATCCATATGATGAGCTTTGTATCGCTACTAGTTTATGTGCTACTCATGTGATGTTATTAAAGTAGTCTATTGATACGTCTCAAACGTATCTATAATTTCTTATGTTCCATGCTACTTTTATTACAATACTTGAATGTTTTATACATACTTTACAGCATTATTATACATTTTCCGGCACTAACCTATTAACAAGATGCCGAAGTGCCAGTTGTTGTTGCTGTTTTTGGTTTCGAAATCCTAGTAAGGAAATATTCTCGAATTGGACGAAATCAACGCCCAGGGGGCCTATTTTTACACAAAGCTTCCGAAGACCGAAAGGGAGACGAGTGGGGCCACGAGGCGACACACCCGCGCGGCGCCCGTGCCCCGGCCGCGCAGTGTGTGGGCCCCTCGTGACGCCCCCGACCTACCCTTCCGCCTACAAATAGCCTTCGTCGCGAAACCCCGTACCGAGAGCCACGATACGAAAACCTTCCGAGAGCCGCCGTCGCGAATCCCATCTCGGGGGATTCACGAGATCGCCTCCGGCACCCTGCCGAGAGGGGAATCATCACCGGAGGGGCTCTACATCATCATGCCCGCCTCCGGATTGATGCGTGAGTAGTTCATCCTTGGACTATGGGTCCATAGCAGTAGCTAGATGGTTGTCTTCTCCGCTTGTGCTATCATTGTTTAGATCTTGTGAGCTGCCTAACATGATCAAGATCATCTATTTGTAATGCTACATGTTGTGTTTGGCGGGATCCGATGAATATAGAATATTATGTTAAGTTGATTATCAATCTATCATATATGTGTTGTTTATGTTCTTGCATGCTCTCCGTTGCTAGTAGAGGCTCTGGCCAAGTTGATACTTGTAACTCCAAGAGGGAGTATTTATGCTCGATAGTGGGTTCATGCCTCCATTCAATCTGGGACAGTGACAGAAAGTTCTAAGGTTGTGGATGTGTTGTTGCTACTAGGGATAAAACATTGATGCTTTGTCTAAGGATATTTGTGTTGATTACATTATGCACCATACTTAATGCAATTATCTGTTGTTTACAACTTAATACTGGAAGGGGTTCGGATGATAACCTGAAGGTGGATTATTTAGGCATAGATGCATGCTGGATAGCGGTCTATGTACTTTGTCGTAATGCCCTGATTAAATCACATAGTAATCATCGTTGATATGTATTGAATCTTTATTTGTCAATTGCTCGCCTGTAATTTGTTTACCCATCATGTTAGTTATCTTATTGGAGAGACACCTCTAGTGAACTGTGGACCCAAGTCCATTCTTTTACATCTGAATACATTCTACTGCAATCATTGTTTTTACTGTTCTTTGCAAACAAACACCATTTTCCACTCGATACGTTTAATCCTTTGTTTTCAGCAAGCGGTGAGATTGACAACCTCACTGTTACGTTGGGGCAAAGTACTTTGATTGTGTTGTGCAGGTTCCACGTTGGCGCCGGTTTCACCGGTGTTGCGCCGCACTACATTCCTCCACCAACAACCTTCACGTGCTTCTTGGCTCCTACTGGTTCGATAACCTTGGTTTCATATTGAGGAAACTTGCTTCTATACGCATCATACCTTCCACTTGGGGTTCCCAACGGACGTGTACCGCGCGTATCAAGCGTCTTGCCGGGGAGATCAAAACACGCTGCAAGGGGAGTCTCCACTTCCAATCTCTTTACTTTGTTTTTGTCTTGCTTTACTTTACTTTATTTACTGTCTTGTTTGCTTCATATTAAAAAACACAAAACAATTAGCTACTTTATTTACTGTTTTATTTACTAGCTGTATATCAAAAACACAAAAAAATTAGTTACTTGTCTTTATTTTATTTTATTTGCCTAGTTTACTTTAATACTGTTATAATGGGTACTCTTGAAAATACTAAGTTGTGTGATTTCACTAGCACAAATAATAATGATTTTATATGTACTCCTATTGCTCCACCTGCTACTACAGCAGAATTCTATGAAATTAAACCTGCTTTACTGAACCTTGTTATGAGAGAGCAATTTTCTGGTGTTAGTACTGATGATGCTGCTGCCCATCTTAATAATTTTGTTGAACTTTGTGAAATGCAAAAGTATAAGGATATACATGGTGATATTATAAAACTGAAATTGTTTCCTTTCTCATTAAGAGGAAGAGCTAAAGATTGGTTGCTTTCTTTGCCTAAGAATAGTATTGATTCATGGACTAAGTGTAAAGATGCTTTTATTAGTAAATATTATCCTCCTGCTAAGATTATATCTTTGAGAAGTAGCATAATGAATTTTAAACAATTTGATAATGAACATGTTGCTCAAGCATGGGAGAGAATGAAATCTTTGGTAAAGAATTGCCCAACCCATGGACTGACTACTTGGATGATCATCCAAACCTTTTATGCAGGATTGAATTTTTCCTCAAGGAACCTATTGGATTCAGCTGCTGGAGGTACTTTTATGTCCATCACCCTGGGCGCCGCAACTAAATTACTTGATGATATGATGATCAATTACTCTGAATGGCACACTGAAAGAACTCCTCAAGGTAAGAAGGTAAATTCTGTTGAAGAAACCTCTTCTTTGGGTGATAAGATTGATGCTATTATGTCTATGCTTGCAAATGGTAGATCTCATATTGATCCTAATAATGTTCCTTTAGCTTCATTGGTTGCTCAAGAAGAAAATGTTGATGTGAATTTCATTAAGAATAATAATTTCAACAACAATGTTTATAGGAATAATTATGGTAACAACAACTTTAGGCCATATCCTTCTAATAATGGTAATGGTTATGGTAATTCTTACAACAATAATAAGAGTGTACCCTCTGGTCTCGAAGTCATGCTTAAAGAATTTATTTGTACACAAACTGCTTTTAATAAACTGTTGAGAAAAAGTTTGGTAAAATTGATGTTCTTGCTTCTAAGGTTGATAGTCTTGCTCTTGATGTTGATCTTTTAAAATTGAAAGTTATGCCTGAGAAAGTTGAAGATGCTAGGTTTGCTAAAAAAAATGCCATCCAAGTTAGAATTAATGATAATATTAGATTGTTGGCTGAATTGCATGCTAGGTGGGATAGAGAAGAAAAAGAAAAACTTGCTAAAGAAAATAATGTAGCTAAAGTATGGACTATTACCACCACTAGTAATGTTGATTCTTCACATGTTGCTGCACCTCCTACTATCAATGGTAAAATAATTGGTGTTGGCAATGTTTCTACTCCTAGTGCAAAGCGTACAAAACTGCCTGAAACTGCTGAAAACTGTTTGTGATAAAACTGCTGAAATTTTTCAAAATATTGGTGACAATGATTCCATTGCTGTAGAACATAATGGTTTAGATTTTGATGATTGTCATATTACTGAAGTTATAAAGTTCTTACAAAAACTTGCTAGAAGTCCCAATGCTAGTGCTATAAATTTAGCCTTTACAAAACATATTACAAATGCTCTCATTAAAGCTAGGGAAGAGAAATTAAAACTTGAAGCTTCTATCCCTAGGAAGTTAGAAGATGGTTGGGAGCCCATCATTAAAATGAAATTCAATGACTTTGAATGTAATGCTTTATGTGATCTTGGTGCAAGTATTTCTGTTATGCCTAAGAAGATTTATGATATGCTTGACTTGCCACCATTGAAGAATTGTTATTTGGATGTTAATCTTGCCGATAATGTTAAAAAGAAACCTTTGGGGAGGATTGATAATGTGCGCATTACGGTTAACAATAACCTTGTCCCCGTTGATTTTGTTGTCTTGGATATCGAATGCAATGCATCTTGTCCTATTGTGTTGGGAAGACCTTTTCTTCGAACCGTTGGTGTTGTTATTGATATGAGAGAAGGTAATATTAAATATCAATTTCCTCTCAAGAAAGGTATGGAACACTTCCCTAGAAAGATAATGAAGTTGCCTTTTGATTCTATTATTAGAACAAGCTATGATGTTGATGCTTCTTCTCTTGAAAATACTTGATTTGCACTTTCTGCGCCTAGCTGAAAGGCGTTAAAGAAAAGCACTTCTTGGGAGATAACCCAAGTTTCATTTTATTTATTGTATTGTTGAGTCTTGGAAGTTATTTACTACTGTAGCAACCTCTCCTTATCATGTTTTTGTGCCAAGTAAAGTTTCTATGCTAAAGTTGATGATAGATTTGGATCGCTGCGCAGAAAGCATTGCTATCTGTCACGAATTCTCGCAGAAGTCTCTGTAAAAAAATCGAAAAAATCTGAAAATTTACGAGCATGATCCTCATATATGTACGCAACTTTCATTAGTTTTGAGTTTTTCCATTTGAGCAAGTTAAGTGCCCCTGCCAGATTTATCTTTACGGACTGTTCTGTTTTTGACAGATTCTGTCTTTTATTTCGCATTGCCGCTTTTGCTATGTTGAATGAGTTTCTTTGTTCCATTAACTTTCAGAAGCTTTGTGCAATGTCCAGAAGTGTTTAGAATGATTGTGTCACCTCTGAATATGTGAATTTTTGGTTATGCACTAACCCTCTAATGAGTTTGCTTGAAGTTTGTGTGGAGGAAGTTTTCAAGGGTCAAGAGAAGAGGATGATATACTATGATCAAGAAGAGTGAAAGGTTTAAGCTTGGGGATGCCCCGGTGGTTCATCCCTGCATATTTTAAGAAGACTCAAGCATCTAAGCTTGGGGATGCCCAAGGCATCCCCTTCTTCATCGACAACATTATCAGGTCACTTCTAGTGAAACTATATTTTTATTCCATCACATCTTATGTTCTTTACTTGGAGCGTCGGTTTGCTTTTATTTTTGTTTTGGTTTGAATAAAGTTGGATCCCACCATTCTTATATTGGAGATATTATGCTCCGCTTTTTCTTATGGAACACTTGTGTTCTTAGTTGTGCTTTAATGTTCATGGCGAAGGCTAAATTGCTTCGTTAAATTGCTATTTGGTTGGAATCGGAAAATGCTGCATATGGTTTGGTAACTTGGCAATTGTTTGAGCTCTCATAGATCATGTTTAAGCTCTTGCATCATGTAGTTTAATCTATTAATGAAGAACTACCGTAGAGCTGTTTGCATGATTGTTCTCTCTAAGTCTAGATATTTTCGGGTAAAGTGTTTGAACAACAAGGAAGACAGTGTAGAGCCTTATAATGCTTGCAATATGTTCTTGTGTGAGTTTTGTCTACTGCTCATACTTGTGTTTGCTTCAAACAACCTTGAAGCCCAAACTTGTACCGAGAGGAAATGCTTCTCGTGCATCCAAACACCTTAAGCCAAAACCCATGCCATTTGTGTCCACCATATCTACCTACTATGTGGTATTTTTCTGCCATTCCAAAGTAAATTACTTGAGTGCTACCTTTAAAATTTCATTCCTTTACCTCTACAATATATAGCTCATGGGACAAATAGCTTTAAAACTATTGTGGTGATGAATATGTAGTTATGTGTCTTAATTCTTATAAGTTGCTTGTTGAGCGGTAACCATGTTTCTGGGGACGCCATACCTTTGTTGGATATCATGTGAGATGCTATGCATGTTCGTCTTGTCTGAAGTAAGTGCGATTTCATGATCAAATGGTTTGAGTATGCATATGTTAGAGAAGAACATTGGGCCGCTAACTAAAGCCATGTATCATGGTGGAAGTTTCAGTTTGGACATACAACCTCAATCTCTTATGAGAATATTAACTGTTGTTGAATGCTTAAGCATTAAAAGAGGAGTCCATTATCTGTTGTCTATGTTGTCCCCGTATGGATGTCTAAGTTGAGAATAATCAAAAGCGAGAAATCCAATGCGTGCTTTCTCCTTAGACACTTGTACAGGCGGCATAGAGGTACCCCTTTGTGACACTTGGTTGAAACATATGTTATGCGATGATAATCCGTGTCTTCCGAGCTAAGTAGGACAAGGTGCGAGCACTATTAGTACTCTATGCATGAGACATGCAACTTGTAGGAAGTATTATGCATAGCACATATGAATTATTACTACCGTTGACAAAATTGTTTCTATGTTTTCAAACAAAAGCTCTAGCACAAAAATAGTAATCCATGCTTCCCTCTGCGAAGGGCCAATCTTTACTTTATGTTGAGTCAGATTACCTACTTCTTTCTATCTTAGAAGCAAACACTTGTGTTAACCGTGCATTGGATTCTTACATGTTTACTTATTGCACCCGTTATATTACTCTATGTTGACAAATATCCATGAGATATACATGTTACAAGTTGAAAGCAATTCGCTGAAACTTAATCATCCTTTGTGTTGCTTCAATTCATTCTACTTTGAATTTATTGCTTATGAGTTAGCTCTTATGCAACTCTTATTGATACTTGTCTTGAAAGTACTATTCATGAAAAGTTTTGCTATATGATTCATTTGTTTAGTCATTATCTTTGTTAGCAATCTTTTGTTCAGATCACTCCATTCATCTCATATGCTTTACAATAATGTTGATCAAGATTATGTTGGTAGCATGTCACTTTAGAAAATATTTGTGTTATCGTTTACCTACTCGAGGACGAGTAGGAACTAAGCTTGGGGATGCTTGATACGCCTCAAACGTATCTATAATTTCTTATGTTCCATGCTACTTTTATTACAATACTTGAATGTTTTATACATACTTTACAACATTATTATACATTTTCCGAACTAACCTATTAACAACATGCCGAAGTGCCAGTTGCTGTTTGCTGTTTTTGGTTTTAAATCCTAGTAAGGAAATATTCTCTTGAATTGACGAAATCAACGCCCTGGGCCTATTTTTACACGAAGCTTCCGAGACCGAAAGGGAGACGAAGTGGGCCACGAGGTGGCGACACACTGGGCGGCGCGCCATGGCGGCGGCCCTGTGTGTCGGCCCTCGTGACGCCCCTGACCTACCCTTCCGCCTACAAATAGCCTTCGTCGCAAACCCCGTACCGAGAGCCACGATACGGAAAACCTTCCAGAGATGCCGCCCCGCGAATCCCATCTCGGGGGATTCACGAGATCGGCCCGCACCCCGCCGAGGGGAATCATCACCTGAGGGCTCTACATCATCATGCCCGCTCCTGATTGATGCGTGAGTAGTTCATCCTTGGACTATGGGTCCATAGCAGTAGCTAGATGGCTGTCTTCTCCGCTTGTGCTATCATTGTTTAGATCTTGTGAGCTGCCTAACATGATCAAGATCATCTATTTGTAATGCTACATGTTGTGTTTGGTTGGATCCGATGAATATAGAATATATGTTAAGTTGATTATCAATCTATCATATATGTGTTGTTTATGTTCTTGCATGCTCTCCGTTGCTAGTAGAGGCTCTGCCAAGTTGATACTTGTAACTCCAAGAGGGAGTATTTATGCTCGATAGTGGGTTCATGCCTCCATTCAATCTGGGACAGTGACAGAAAGTTCTAAGGTTGTGGATGTGCTGTTGCTACTAGGGATAAAACATTGATGCTTTGTCTAAGGATATTTGTGTTGATTACATTACGCACCATACTTAATGCAATTATCCGTTGTTTACAACTTAATACGGAAGGGGTTCGGATGATAACCTGAAGGTGGATTATTTAGGCATAGATGCATGCTGGATAGCGGTCTATGTACTTTGTCGTAATGCCCTGATTAAATCATATAGTAATCATCGTTGATATGTATTGAATCTTTATTTGTCAATTGCCCGCCTAATTTGTTTACCCAAAGATGTTAGTTATCTTATTGGAGAGACACCTCTAGTGAATCGGGACCCCGGTCCATTCTTTTACATCTGAATACATTCTACTCAATCATTGTTTTTACTGTTCTTTGCAAACAAACACCATTTTCCACTCGATACGTTTAATCCTTTGTTTTCAGAAGCCGGTGAGATTGACAACCTCACCGTTACTTGGGGCAAAGTACTTTGATTGTGTTGTGCAGGTTCCACGTTGGCGCCGGTTTCACCGGTGTTGCGCCGCACTACATTCCTCCACCAACAACCTTCACGTGCTTCTTGGCTCCTACTGGTTCGATAACCTTGGTTTCATACTGAGGGAAACTTGCTTCTATACGCATCATACCTTCCACTTGGGGTTCCCAACGGACGTGTGCTTCGCGCGTATCATCTATTCCTCCTGCATGGTGTAATGGTGACAGTGTGTGCATCGTGTGGTTCTTGTCGTAGATTATGATCATAATCTCTTGTAGGTTATGGAGTTGATTATCGCTATGATAGTATTGATGTGATCTATTCCCCCTTTCATAGTGTAATGGTGACAATGTGTATGCTATGTTAGTACTCGGTTTATTTTGCAAAGATCTATTATGCTCTAAGGTTACTTAAATATGAATGCTGAATGTTGTGGCGCTTGTTAACTCCGGCTTGAGGGAGCTCTTGTAGCCCTACGCAATGAATGGTGTTTGTCATCCCTAGCACAAATGACTGAGAAGTTATTATTTATTATCGCGATCAATGTTGAGAGTGTCCACTAAAAAGTGATCCCTAGGCCTTGTTTCCAAACATGCAAACTCTTACTTACTGTTACTGAATGCTGAATGTTGTGCTTGTTACTCCGGCGCTCTTGTGCCATGAATGGTGTTTGTCATATGTAGCACAAATGAGAGAAATTATTATTTATTATGCGATCAATGTTGAGAGTGTCCACTAGTAGTATGATCCCTAGGCCTTGTTTCCAAACATCGAATCTTCGTTTATTTATGTTGCATGTTTACTCGCTGCCATATTTTATTGATTACTATTACCACTCATATATCCATACTACTTGTATTTCACTAAGTGTAGTGTAGGTGTGTTGGGGAACACAAGAGACTTCTTGTATCGTGATTGCAGGGTTGCTTGAGAGGGATATCTTTGACCTCTCTCCTCCCCGAGTTCGATAAACCTTGGGTGATTCACTTAAGGGAAACTTGTTGTTGTTCTACAAACATCCGCTCTTGGAGGCCCAACACTGTCTCTGAAAAGAAGCGTGAGTAGACATCAAGCATTTTGGAAGAAAACCGGAATGAGGCTCGAAGTCCGCACCCGGTCACAAGCGCCCGTGCCCAGGACTCGGGGCTACTCCCATCGGCGCCGGAGCCAACGCAATAGATAAAAGTTTTGCACTCCAGGATCATGCCCGGGGACTTGATTCTGTGTAGGTATCACCGGATTTTGGCCAAATCAGGAGATGGGCCGTAAGTGAAGATGGGCTTAGAAGATTACACGTGAAGCGTCTTTGAAGCGGCTTTGTGCTAAGAGTTTGGGCTAGATTGCCCATGTATCTGTAATATAGTAGATCGCATATTAGTTTAGAATTAAAAGATAGAGTCCAGCCCGTGCACGGTTAGGTGCACGCCTCAATTAGAAAGTCCCTTGGACTATAAATATGTATCTAGGGTTATCGAGAAAGGAGGACAATCACGTTCACAACAAACACAAATCGGGCGCATCGCCACCCCTTCCTTCGAGGGTTTCTTCCGGGTAAGCATCATGCTGCCCTAGATCGCATCTCGCGATCTAGGCAGTATCGTTTATTCGTCTACCTTGTCTGCTCGTCTGAAGCGTTGTTGATGGCGGCGGTACTACTTATCATTAGGTGTTTAGGGGGCTTGCATTGATGCTTTCTCGTGCATTCTGCGTGGCAATGCCGTCCCTCGACACCTAGCTGCCCTTACACCTATCTGGGTGTAAGGGCAGCATCTTGCTTGTTCATTACTTAGTAGATCCGATCTGTTATAGTTGCTCCTTGTTCCGCAAGGATTAGTTTAATATCCGCATAGTTAGGCCTTATGCAGGGTCGGGGATCCGTGTTGCGTTAGGTGTTGTTCACCGTTCCTACAAGGGATGTTAGGGAATTGACGTTATGTTGGTTTTTAGGCCTCTTGTAGGGGTAGTTTGCATCATCTTCCGTATCTGCTAGGCCCGACTACGCGTAGGACGTTCCCGTTATGCGGTGAAAACCCTAAACTGTCGTAGATCGTTTTAGCTTTGTTTTGATCAAGCAGGATCCCCATGTCACTGCAAATCCAACGTGAACCATGGGGCGATCGTCTCTTTGAGCCGATCCACAGGGCAACCTGAGAGCCGATAGGGCTCGTATTTAATGTTTACGTGTCTACCATGCGGGAACAATCGAAGCAATCTAACACCTTCTGATCGGGTCTAGGTCAGGTGGCACGCCCTAGCAACCGCCGGGACGTGGCTGGAAGACTTGCGGGACGGCGCGAGGTGCCGGGGGTCCACTAAGCGGCCTTGGGAGCCTCCGGCTCTTCGTGTTGCTTAACCATTGCCGCCGGTGGGTTTTGGCAGAGTAACACATTCGGCACGCCGGTGGGACAATCTTCGCAACATCCGTCAACAGGCCACCGAGATGGCGGAGGAACGGATCAAATACGAGGATCTCCCTGCGGAGCACAAGAAGAAATACGATGAGCTGAGGCCATCCGTGAAGCGAACTCATCGGCTCTTTGAGAAAACCCGTTCGCACGGCATCAAGGTCAAAGGAGGCACACGTTGTCTCCTGGCTTCAATATGGTGGATCTCAGCCACTCTATAAGAGAGCCGGGGTTCTCCTTTGGTGTCGACATGGCAGGGCTTGTGAGCCGCCATGGCACGGACAAAACAGAGAGCAGCCACTCTCGTGGCAAAGATAAAGGGGAGGCCGTTCCACGCGACCGCCCCAAGATGATGATAGACGGTACCTAACCAGGAGAGGTGAGAAGCATACGGTATCAACGCCCTCTCCGTGCATCTCCTCAACAAATATGACGGCAGTGCGACCGACGTCGGCGCTACGGCGAAGACGATGAAAGATATCGTCGGTCTGAGAAGACATGAGGTATCATCAGCATAATGGAAACAACGACGGGTACGAGCGTCACGCTAGAGGAGGTCAAGGGAGCAAGACAACATGGATAAGCAGTTGTCCTTTCTTCAAACATTGCTAGGACTAGAATGAGCCGATTGCCAACAATCGAGAACTGCCCCAGAATGCAAACAGCAAAGGAGAAGGACAAATGAGGTTTCGGTGTTCGGCGTCTAGGGCCTCTCCCACCCAGTGGCAGCTGAGTCATCTCAAGAAGAAGACTTTGAGGAGTCGGATGGAGAAGAAGATAGGTATCACCGGCCAAGGTGGTGCCCTAATGGACTCGACCATTCTCGAGCGTAGGGTGCGGCGGCCGAAACCTGGAGGAAGTCGAGGCACAATACTGTACACGTTGAGGAAGGCGCGGCCCGATCTGGCCGTGAAAATTCAACAAACATTGGAGACGAAGGCGCGCGAAAGTATGGCGCCTAAACGAGGAAAGCCGATGCACAGGCATCGGTGATGCGATGCGAAACATCGGCTGACAAATACACAGTGTCCAGGATCTCGAGATTTATGACCCAAGACATGGTGAACATACCCCGAGTCACGTCACCATAATAAGAGACCAAGAAGTTGTAAACCCTCATTAAGCATTACAATGGAAAAGGAGGCCGATTTTAGCGATCGGCCAGTATTATCCTCAACATACGCTTTGCCTGTGTTCAACATTGACCTGGCAGGCGATGGAAAGCTGGGTTATGGGTTTACATCAGGACGAGCTAGAAGAGATTGAGGAGGTCAAGAGGGATATCGGAAGATGTTGGACGGATTGCCTCAGGCCGTGCAGGTACATTGAATGGATTTCCAATGTTGCACTTACGGAGAAAAGGATGGCCGATGGCGCGTCGCTATAGATGTCCGGAACCTCAATGGCGCTACTCCACAGGATGAATAGTCGGATCGACAACTGCAAGGGAAGCCGATTCCAGCGATCGGCTAAAATTATTCTCACCACATATATTCACTATTGTGCTATTTAACATGGTGAGTTGTGAGACAATCTTGAATTGGCTGAAAAGCCGATATCTTCAATCACTCGAAGGATTCGGCTTGGGGGGGCATACACACAGAGAAGGGTTAAGGCCGCGGAGTATGTACCCAATGGGAGCCGATTCATGAGATCGATCGGCTAATAAATAAATAAATAAATAAATTCGCAAAGGTACAAGCTGTCATCCGCGAGCAAAGGTACAAGTTCAGTACAACATTCAGTGGCTCACACAGAGAGGTTCTTCTGAAGAAATTCATCGAGAGCGCGAAGGGCGTCAGCACGGATACGATCCACTTCGGCAATCTCAGTCTCGTCGTCTTCATCTTTGCCGTCACCAACTGGCCGCTCGAGCACGAATCTCGCCAATCCGTTTTCAGATCGGCTGTGAGGCCTTCGCTTCCTCTCGAGAGCGGGCAATGAAGGTTTCCTTCTCTTGGATAAGCTGCTTGGTCATCCTAACCTTCTCTTCAAGGCTCTCCAGTTCCTTGCGCAGGGTCTCGAGTGGCATTATTGGCAGAAGTATCAGTCTTGGCGTCTAGCGGTCTTTTTCTCGTTAAGCCGTTGACATTTCTCCGCAATATCGGCTCTCAAAGCTGAGCGTGACGAAGGGTAATTCTTTGGCGGCGATTGCACTCTTGACTTGAAAGCCGACGGGGTCACGGCTGGCCAAGCTTCTGCAGTGTCACGGGGAGATGAGGCTGGATTTCGTCGAGGATACCCTTGATTGCCTCGGGATTTTCAACCAAGATTTCAACGAGGAGGAGAGCAAAGCCTTGAGGCGCTGAAGGGGACCATGGACCGTGCCAGGGCTTGGCTCTTCACTTGCTTTGGGAGTAGCTGGCTCGATGGATTCAGGATCGAACGTCAGTAGGCTCGAAAGATCACATCCCTGACAGACGAACAAGAGCGACATGAGTATACAACACATGAAAGGGTAGAGCCAAGGGGGTGGAGTATACCTCTCCCAAAGAAGGAGGAGCGGCCGGTGTAGGGATAATCGGCTGTGCTGTGGGTTTGGCCAGGTTAGCCACTTGGCCAGCCACACTTGTCGAGGCGGCCAGATCTAGTGTGGCAGATGGCATCGGTACCTCTTCAACGTCCCCGCTAGAGGTCTCATTAATCTGCAAAAGGAATGGTGAGCCGATCCAAGTAACAATGAGATGACAGGGAATATGAATTGGTGAAGTAATTACATTTGAAACCTCTTGGCTTGGGGAGGAAACTTGCGAGTCTTTGCGAGCCCTTTTGACGCATCGACGCTTCACACGGGACCTTGATTGGATTGGAGCTCGAGGAGCAACAGGCTCGGGAGTCGATCTTTTCCCGAATCTGACGCTGGCGAGTCCGTCTGGCTCTGGTGGTGGATCTCCCAGGATTACTCGGGTTCGAGTCCCTTTGACTAGAATGTATCTCCTCGCTGGAGTTTTCTTTGGTGGAAGTCTGCAAAAGGAAGTAGATGCATGTCGGGAAAAGACTGGGAGGACAGATGGTAGTCAGGGCTCGAGTCAGCTTACATGCAAGTTTTCCTGGATAGGAGCTTTGCGCTTGGGGTCTTCTGGCGCTACTTTCCTCCGCCTTCCTCGCTTGGGTTGAAGCTCGGGGGGCAACGGGCGAAGATGCTTTACTCGGGCCGATTTTGGTGAAATGCCTGCGTATGACCTTCTTGGGCCGGCGAGTTCGACAAAAGAGAACTAGGGGTGGCGGGAGGAATGTGAAGGGAGAGCCATCAATCTGCGTGGGCTTTGGGCCATCTTGTTCCTGCCAAGAAATAAAACCAGGTTTTTAGACAATCATCATGGGCAATTGCAAGAAATTTCAATGTAATGGTACCTGATGCGCATGAATGTCATATTCGGCATCGAGTTGCCTCAGCAACGGTCCTAGAGCTCTTCTGAAGGCATGGGTCTTCCACATGGACCACAAATATCGAATCCATCGGTAGTGGTGGTTAAAGAGGTTGTGAGGAATTGGGATGGCCAGAGCATCAAAGAAGGTATAGCACCTTTGGCCGGTAAGAATGTCGGCAGTTCAGCTCTGCTTGATGTCAGGTGGTGGAGAAAGAAATGTGGAGGCACTTGCCCAAGACCGAGCTGGCGAGCTACTACCACTGGTTGGTAAGACTCGTAACCAGGCTTGATGATCCGGTTAGAGGTACTCATGCCAACGGGAGGAAGCAAGGACGGATCATGATGGAGTACAAGTGCCGGGTGCTAGCGTCATCGGCAAAGCTGTCTAATCGGAAGGAGACTGGATTCTCGAAGTTCTCCGATTCAGTATAAGGGAAGAACAGTGCTTGAGCCTTGAAGAAAATCTTGAACCACCCTGCGGCTTCCTTAGGGATCAGGCTGCTGCTGGGAGGCTATACGAGCTTGACCATAGCTAGTGCACCGTATCTCCTTCCCATTGGCATCAGGAAGGTGCGTGGCCAAAGATGGAAAGTACGGGATCTGGTTCTGGAAGTACAGTGGCCCATAGCTGAATAAACCACCAGGGGACTCCTGTCTTAACTGTCTTTTGAGAGAACAGTTTGACAGATGTCAGTTGAAGAGATCGATAGACCTCTCCAAGAAACAGTTTACCAAGTCCAAGTTGAGTGCCTTTGGCGAGTTCGTAGGCTAGGGAAAGGTAATTCTTGGTTGGAGCGAGTGAGGGACCACAGAATATGAAGTGCTCCAACCAGAAGTTCAAGAAGGCCGTGTGTTCTCTTTCAGTTACAAGGCCTTTGGTTTTCATATAACGCCTGAGGTAGGCGCCCCAGCTTGTACACTCTGTTTTAGAAGAGAGGGTGAAAGGGACTTTTGGCAACTTAAAGGCAGAGGGGCTGGGGGATGCAATGTCAAGGCCTGTGATCATGGCTACATCCAGCAGAGTTGGCGTCATGGGGCCATGACCAAACATGAAACAATTCAGTGCGTCGGACCAAAAGTAGCCGATGGTTTTCAGAATGTTCTCATTCTTTTCAAGAGGAGACAGTGATAATGACAATGCATCGGCTATCCCTATCGTTTCCCAGGTGGCATAATGGGTCTTGGACACTCTATTGTACCATGCCACCCAGGAGGATTAGGCTAGGCTCGCAGGCGGTCGGCCCAGGAAGTCAGATCTAAATTCTGATTCACGAAGGGGATTCTGTTGGCCTCACAGGAGATTAAGTGGGCGAGGACTCTCGGAAGAACGGGGCCAAGACACATGGAATTTGGGAGAGAAGGATGCGGCAACAGGATGTCGGAGACCTAAAATTAATAACGGAATAGAACATTAATTCAGGTGTTCTTCTGTTCAAACCTGAGATTGATCCTAGTGGCGAAGAGGCAGTGGAGTATTACCTTCAGACCGGAGACCATGGCGTTGGCGTTGGATGATTCCGCCATTTGATGCGCTGCGGAGTTGGGGCGGCGCGGTTGAGATCTGAAGTTCGTAAAGCTGCTTGGGCGGCGGATTTTGGGGATCTGAGTTTGCTTTCTCAGATGGAGGTTGCAAGTTACCGTTTGGAGGGACAATGAGGTTTGCCCTTGCCCGTTTTATGGTAGAGGCCGAGGCGACACCATCGGCTCTTTTGGGGTTGTTTGACTTTGACCGTCGGCCAAGTTAATTAGAAGCCGATTGCTCAAAAGAGAAGGAACAAAAGAAGAGCCGATTATTCGGGAGTTGCCAAAGTTGTCAAATCGTGCGAGAAAAGTTGGGAGGCACGTCGCTATGATAAAGAATCTGCTTGACGGTTCTGCTCGACACGACATGACCCCTCGAAGGAAAAACGGATGGTTTTGAATTATCATTACCCAGGGGGCATGTGTTATCACCCGATTTTGGCCAAATCAGGAGATGGGCCGTAAGTGAAGATGGGCTTAGAAGATTACACGTGAAGCGTCTTTGAAGCGGCTTTGTGCTAAGAGTTTGGGCTAGATTGCCCATGTATCTGTAATATAGTAGATCGCATCTTATTTTAGAATTAAAAGATAGAGTCTGGCCGCACGGTTAGGTGCACGCCTCAATTAGAAAGTCCCTTGGACTATAAATATGTATCTAGGGTTATCGAGAAAGGAGGACAATCACGTTCACAACAAACACAAATCAGGCGCATCGCCACCCCTTCCTTCGAGGGTTTCTTCAGGGTAAGCATCATGCGCCTAGATCGCATCTCGCGATCACAGCGTTATACGTTTATTCGTCTACCTTGTGATGCTCGTCTTTGAAGCGTTGTTGATGGCGAGCAGTACTACTTATCATTAGGTGTTTAGGGGCTTGCATTGATGCTTTCTCGTGCATATCTGCTTGGCAATGCCGTCCCTCGACACCTAGCTGCCCTTACACCTATCTGGGTGTAAGGGCAGCATCTTGCTTGTTCGTTACTTAGTAGATCCGATCTGTTATAGTTGCTCCTTGTTCCGCAAGGATTAGTTTAATATCTGCATAGTTAGGCCTTATGCGGGGTCGGACGATCCGGTAGTGCGTTAGGTGTTGTTTACCGTTCCTACAAGGGATGTTCCGGGAATTGACGTTATGTTGGTTTTTAGGCCTCTTGTAGGGGTAGTTTGCATCATCTTCCGTATCTGCTAGGCCCGACTACGCGTAGGACGTTCCGATTATGCGGTGAAAACCCTAAACTGTCGTAGATCGTTTTAGCTTTGTTTTGATCAAGCAGGATCCCCATGTCATTGCAAATCCAACGTGAACCATGGGGCGATCGGCTCTTTGAGCCGATCCACGGGGCAACCTGAGAGCCGATAGGGCTCGTATTTAATGTTTACGTGTCTACCATGCGGGAACAATCGAAGCAATCTAACACCTTCCTGATCGGGTCTAGGTCGGGTGGCACGCCCTAGCAACCGCCGGGACGTGGCTGGAAGACTTGCGGGACGACGCGAGGTGCCAGGGTCCACTAAGCGGCCTTGGGAGCCTCCCGGCTCTTCGTGTTGCTTAACCATTGCCCGCCGGTGGGTTTTGGCAGGTAACAGTAGGGTAACGTTGTTTTGTCAACGACAGTTAACCAGCAAAGCTGGGCACGTTACTCAATATCCTTTACGCATTAAATCTTATTAAAAAAGTACAAGCCTCGATATGAATTCATCAGGTGGATTATGAAGACTTACAAGAAACTTCGGCAGAAGAAAACATTCGAGTAGTACAACTTAAGTCTACACACGGATTGCAAGCATTCGTATCTAGACTCGGGGGCTACTCCCATCGGGAGCGCTGCACGCGCACCCGATAAAAGAAGAAGAAGCCAATGCAAGATGGACAAGAACTATCGAGAGGAGAACTTTCAGCCGAGGCATGCTTTAGTCTCTACCCGAAGTTTCTTCGGCTAGACACTCGGGGACTACTGACGTGGGTATTACCCTTCGGGTAACTGTTATTGCCCTATCCTATACGGCCCAGTTAGAGGCCCATGAAGACAGCCGATGGCAAGGTGGGCCACTAGGTCGGTGCCGAAGAAGATTCCTTGAAGAACAAGACGGAGAGAAATCGAACAAGGAAAGTTTAGAACTAGGACTCTTGTAAACCTAGTCGTACTCGTGCAGATCTCTTGGGACGACCTCCTTTATAAGGGCGGAGAGGGGCTGCCGAGGGACACAATCAATCTTAGCAACTTTAGCCACCGCAAACCCAGAGCTAGGTCACCATAGCACTTAGCCTCTCAACGAGACCACAACCGAAACCTTCGGCACCCCATTGTAACCCAATATTTGCATAATCAAGATCAGACAAGCATGACGTAGGGGTGTTACCTCATCGAGGGCCCTGAACTGGGTAAATTGCCGCTCAAGTGAAGTCGCTTGACGATGATCGTGCGTCAATGTCAACCTAAGCCCCAGGGCAGTTGAGGCACCCTCGTCAATCGCTTTTGCATCGACAAATCATTGTGGTCGCTATCAAAATGGTCTTCCCCAAGCCGGCGGTGCTCATGGAAGTAGTCGTGAATCCTCCTCCAAAATGTGCTCCCCCCTTTTCTCTGTGCCGCTAATTAAATCTTGTCCAATTCCATCCACGTCTCGCATATCATGTCCTCAAGCTCGGTGTAATTGCCGGTTCTTTTGCTTATCCGGCGGCCTTTGGCATTGGTGAGCTCGTCGACGAACAACGACTCCTCTATGCCCAGCCCTCCTTACCCGTCTCAGATCGTCCATGATGGCGGTCTCATTGTAGTAGGTATCATGGGTCGGCGTGGGAGCTGGCTGGGTAGGCTCCATCGTGGTCGGCATCGTGGGCGCGTAGCTCATGGGTGTGAAATGCACTCGAGGAGGAATAGTTGCCAGCTCAAACTGGCACGATGGCATCTACGATCGAGTGGCCCGGGTATGCTTTTTCTATAGTGAGTCAGCCTTTACTTTCTGGCGCAGTGGTTCGTGGATTGGTGTTTTCGAACTTGAGCTTGGGTGTTCCTAAGTCTTGGGCTTAACCTCGTGGCTAGTGCGTGTGGCCCCGAGGAGTAGTGTTCTTATATGGTTTGCGTCCGGTTTTTCATTACTTAATTGGACTTCTTTTTCTTAATTAATGGATAATGCGAAGCTTCCGCTTTTATTTTAAAAAGAAGAGCTTGTTACCCTAGCTTCGTGGTTTCGCATTGCTGCAAGAACAACCTGCTGAGCCTTTCTCTATGTTCATACCGCACGTGCTGCGGCAGACAGCGTCGATCTAGCTAGAGTAGTAGTTTCCGAACGATCGTGGTCACAACAGCTTGTCTAGCAACGTATTGTTGGTGTACAGTGCCATCATACGGGCTAGAATAAAAGGATGGCAGCGGTTGAGCAATTCGCTCAGCGCGAGTCTTTTCCGGTGTGTAATACGATCTGAAAGCAACGGGGCACAAATAAAGGCGGCCGGCCGATCGATCTGGTTCCTAGCTACTGCTTGAAGCGAAGTCAAGTGGCTTTACGGGAGGCACCGAAAGAGGGAATTATGGTGGCATGTTATCCATCTAATACCCACTGCCATGCCGTTGCCGGCTGCCGCTAGCGAGAGCCCGGTCCTGCTCAGGAAATGAAAACGGTGGAGGATCGCAGTACCTTGATCTGCTGCTACGACTTCTTCTGAGACATCGTCACGACTTCGTGTCGCGCAAGTACGTGCTTCCGGCCTGGGCAAAACATGCATGAAAAGTGCCAACAGTTGCATCCGGTCCGGAAGGTGATGAGTGCTGCTAGCTGCTTTGAGTTAATTTTGCCTTTTGCTTTGTTACTTTCTCTGCTGCACGGCGCGTGCACGCTGTAGGGTTCTGAAATTCTAGACCGTGACGTGAATGGGCGATGAGGTGAGTTCGGTACTGTATAATTTTCGGTGACGCCGCCGGCCGGCCGGCCGGCCGAGAGGCTAAAAGGGAACGGCAGCGACATACGACCGGACGTAACGGGAAAACGACGCCGTGCGGTGTCGAATGGATGGATGTGGACTGACGGAGACTGTACGCGATAACCGAAAATCCTGCAGATCTCATCGCGTTACTCTTCGTGCATGCTGTACCACATGGTTCAGTTCAGAACACGTCGCTGAAACTGAAGAAGAGAGCGCCAATCGGATGGCAGGGGAGAGCTATCAGCTAATGTATAAGAGCATCTCCACTCGTCTCCCCACACACACCCCTTGCCACTTTTTTAAATGGGACGGCAGCCGTCAGGCGATTCCTCGTTTTGGTCGGTTGAGAGCTATTTTCGTCCGGACTCCCCATGCCATCCTCGGTTTCCCGGGGGTCTCCCGGGACTCGGGATGAAGCTAAACCAACCGCCCACGCCCACGTGTCTCTCTTCGTCCGGATTCCCGAGCCATCCTCTTTTTCCCGAGAAAGCCGCAGGAGCACACTGGAAACTACTCTCCCCACGCCAAATCTTCTCTAATCAGACGAAAATTTGCCGGTTGGGCGTGAGGCAGCCGACAGTGGGGATGCTCTAAAGGCTTGCATATACGTGGTGCTGGTTGGTAGCCACGAGGAACCGATCCAGGGACTAGGTGCCGTACTCAGCAACATGGCTGTCTTTTCCTTCAAGTTATTAGCTGAACGTGCTTGCCTAGAACCTCATTTCCTCCGGTCCTAGCGACCAACGCAACCGACAGGACCGGTCGGATAAAAGAGTTAAGGTATAGTATGCTGGAGTTCTATTAGATTGAACTCCACATTTTTTACCTCGTAGTGCATGTGTGAACCAGTTAGTAAAATTCTATCAAAGGATGTTTATTGGGCCGGCCCGCTAACCTGTTGGGCCAGCCCACTTGCTTTACGGTGGACCCCACTTACTAAAAGGGCCGGCCCGGTTAAATGAAAGTGGGACCCACCTTTTATTGGCGGCCCACTATCTTGTTGAGCCGGCCCGCACTTGCTATGGCGGACCCCACATACTAACCGGACCCTTTAAGAAAAGTGGGACCCACTGTGTTTTTGGGCCGGCTCACTAGCTTGGTGGCGCCACTGTTTGATCTATGGTGGACCCACTTAGTAAATGGGCGGCCGATAAAAGGAAAGTGGGACCACGTATGCCCTGGGCCGTCCCACTAACTTCTTGGGCCGGCCCACTTGCTTTATGGTGGACCCCACATGGTAAATGGGCCGGCCCGGTAACAAGAAAGTGGGTCCACATGCTTAGTGGGCCGGCCCTTTTGCATGTTGACCGGTCAAACGAGTGCATTCGCCGCCAGCATGCTCATTGGGCGGCCCATTTAAATTTTGACCAGTCAACCTTAGAGGTTAGACTCGGCCCACGTACCTAATGGACCACCGGCTAAATAGTTGACCGGTCAAACTATATCGATTGGCCCATAAACTAAATGGGCGGGCCGAAGGCGTGGCGGGCCTCGTGTGGGCCTACCATTTACCATGGGGTTTTGGTAGGATTGGTAGATTGCGATTAACGGCGTCTCTCACGTCGGTTGCATGACGTCGGCGATCAACGGGCTCCCGAGAACACTACACAACGGTCCAATTTTCGGGCGGAAGAGGCGCCCACGCGACGGACCAAAAACGTGGTAGGACTTTGCCTGACGCAGTTTCGACCACAGAACCCATATTGTTGGGTTAGGCCATAGGCGACGAAAAATGGCCCTTAGTGGACGATTTTGGGACGTTGTGTATCAGAACTTTCCTTGTAGTGTCCCCTCTATTGTTATGATGTGTTGCTTCATATCTATCATGAGCCACACCCACTTGCTAATACCGATGATATTCTTTGGGTGAACGCTTCGCCCTGATCTATCTTCATCCATTGATAAAATCGGAAAACAACTGTTAACCCTCTAATCCTAAAGAATTTTGACTTTCAATCACCTTTCTAAGCATTTATAACTTTCGGGTTCGATAGACCAAGGTCTTTTATAGGGGGAAATCTAGTAATATACTGCATCCACAATGCGGATCGCTACGACAAGTGAGGTAGAGCTGTTGAAAGAATCTGCTCAGCATTATACAATGCACAAGATGGAAGTAATTAGAGCATCTCCAGTCGTGTCCCCCAAACCGTCTCCCAAACGGCGCCAGATTGAGCGTTTGGGCGACCTGTTTTGTTCGTGCCGCGTTTGGGGGACGTCGCTCCCCAGTCGCGTCCCCAAAACGCCGCCCCAGACTTTTTAAGGGTTTTTTAAAACACAACCATTATCAAATATATCGTACAAATAAATATGTTTGCGGAGATTGTTTTCAAATTAAAATACAACAAACAATAAAACAACTAAACACATGTAATAAATAGGGCTAGATCAAGGTGCTGCGACATTTGTTGATAATCCTTTGATCCTCCACAAATGCTCAACGAGATCAGTTTGAAGTTGATCATGGATATTGCTATCACGGATCTCTGCGTGCATGACGAGGAAATCAGCAAAATTTGCAGGCAACTCATGATCAACCTCTGCAAGAGGGCCCTGACACTCATAGGGACCAACATGTGTCCTGGCATAATTCTTGCGGTCATCCTTGATGATCATGTTGTGCATGATCGCACAAGCTGCATCACCTCTCACATTTGGTCGTGAGACCAGCAAGGGTACCGGACAATTGCAAATTGAGCTTGAAGCACACCAAATCCCCGCTCAACATCCTTCCTGCAAGCCTCCTGTCGCGTAGCAAAGTGGAAATTCTTCAGACCTGATGGATTCGAGATTGTTTTGACAAAAATGGCCCATTTTGGATATATACCATCGGCTAGATAATAGCCTTTGGTATGTTGGTGGCCATTGATCTCATAGTTGCATGGTGGAGCATGCCCTTCCACTAGTCTGCTGAACACCGGAGACTGCTGCAACACGTTGATGTCATTGTGTGATCCCGCCATGCCAAAGAAAGAATGCCAAATGCATATGTCATAATCTGCCACAGCTTCAAGCACCACACTGCAATATCCATGACGCCCTTTTTGTATATACCTTGCCAATCAAACGGCAGTTCTTACATGATCAGTGCATGCAATCGATGCTTCGAAGCATTCCTGGGAATCCTCTAGAAGCATTTTGTGCCATGATCCTTGAGTGTCTTCCTCAGTTGGCCCTCTCAAGTAGTATTTGCCAAACTTTCCCACCACAGCTCGGTAAAACTTGTACATGCACTCAATGGCAGTAGACTCACTCATTCGAAGGTAGTCGTCCTGTGTATCGGCAGTGCTCCGTATGCAAGCATCCTCATGGCGGCGGTGCACTTCTGAATCGACGAGAACCCGATAACGCCTACAACGTCGTGCTTGAGCTTGAAGTAGGGGTCGAACTCTCGAACGCCTTGGAGGATATTCATGAACAAACCCTTGCTCATCTTGTACCGGCGCCGAAAATTGTCGGCATGTGTTGCGTCATCTGCGAAGTAGTCGTTGTGCATCATGGTATGTCCCTCCATTCTCTGCCGGGGCTTCGACTTCTTTCTCCCCGGCCTTGATCCTCCGCGGCGCGGCCTCTTCCTCTTCGCCGCCTCTGCGTCAAGCATGTCCTTGAGGGACGCGATGATCAGCAAATGCTCCCGGAGGTCGTCGTCGAAGGCTTGCTCGTCCTCCAGCAGTAGGGCAAGCATCTCGTCGTTGCTATCTGAAAGATCGAGATGTCGCCTAGAGGGGGGGGGTGAATAGGCAATTACAAACTCTTTCGGATTTGTCTTGTAAGAATGCGGAATTAAACTATCGTTTAGTTTACAAGCACAAACCCTAGATATGCTAAGCTCAACTAGGTATAACAATAACAACTAGAGCTAAGCAAGATAGGCACAAGATATATGTAGCACAAGTGATAGCAAGATATATATATATATATACTTCAAGCACGATGGCTATCACAAGGAAAGAGAGCTCGGGTATAGAAATAACCGAGGCACGCGGAGACGAGGATGTATTCCCGTGTTCCCTTGCTTTGCAACAAGGTACGTCACGTTTGGAGGAGTGGAGGTCCCACGAAGGATTCCCGCGCCACGAAGGCTCACCCTATTCTCCGAACCACACCCACGAAGGATAATGGCCCTTTCCTTATGGTTAGCTTTTCCTCCGCTCGGAGATGGCAAGCTCCACAACCACTTCACAAGCTCCACGAAGGAGAAGCCCGGGCCCCTTCACAATCTTCACGAAGAGATCACCGGGACACCAACCAAGCCAACTAGGAGGTCACCCTCCAAGAGTAACAAGCTCACGGTCTCTCACTCGAACAAATCGTGGTGGAGAGCTCAACACTATGCAATGATGCAAAGCAAGAACACGGAGGTGTCAAGTCCTTCACACTCAAATCCCACCAAAGCAACGAATGCTAGGATGAGATTGGAGAGGAAGAACAAGGGGGAAAGTCAACCAAAGACTCCAAGATCTAGATCCCAAGAGATTCCCTCACTTAGAGAAGAAACGGTTTGGTGGAAGTGTAGATCTAGATCTCCTCTCTCAAATCCTCAAATATGAGCAAGAATGGTTGGAATCAAGAGGGAGAGCAAGTTCTTCAAATAGCAACAATGGAGGTGAGAGAATAGGAAGAACTAGTTGCTCAAGGTGGAAGAAGAGCTATTTATAGTCTAGGGAGAAAAATAACCGTTGGGGAAAAACCAGGTGAAAAACGGCTCAAACGAGTTAAAAGGCGCCAATCGGTCAGCAGGCCGGCCGACCGGATTTGGGCCGGAGAGGCCGGTGCCGTCCGGTCGGACGGCCCACCGGCCGGGAGCCGTGGATAGCGTCTTGGGCGGCAAAGTGCCTCGGGCCGCGCGAGACGGCCCAAGCCGCGTGGGCGACGGCGGCCCATCGCCAGCGGCGCGGAGGCGCTGCGCGCGGGCGCGACGGGAGCGTGGGCGGATGGGGCGGCCGATTACATGTCGAGCGGGCAGGCGGGGCAAAGCTTGGCCAGCCAATGCCGGTGGCCGGGGCCAAAGGAGCCGGTCGGTCGGTGTGGGCGGATGGGCGGCCAGCCCACGGACCCCGCCGGATGCACGGTGCTCAGTTCGACCGGTGGCCGGCGCACAGTGGTCCGGCCGGCAGCTCCTCCCTTTTTTTTTTCTTTTTTTTCTTCTTTTCTCCTTTTTCCTTTTTCTTTAAAAACAAATGCTCCCGAACCCCGATTCGAATGAAACCAGTTTTGTTTGAAAGATAACAACAAATGCTATCCTATGGAAAGTGAAAACACAAGAATCTATAGGAGGAGATTTTATCATGAATATAAAAGGTAGAACCTTATATCATGAATAACCGGTAAAATCACCCAACCTCGCAATAGAAGATGCATGCGATTAGTTTTCGATGAACTTGGGCTTGTTGTAAAGCTAGCAACAAGCTCAAGAACCTCACACAGAGAAACACCAAGAAGCAACAAGGATATGCAAAGTATGCAAGGATTGAGCTCCCTAAGACGATGTGATCAAGTTACCCAACCGAAAGCCCCTCTTGATAGTGCGGCTATCTATCCTATAATCCGGTCTCCCATCAACCACCTTGAGACCGGTAAAAACAAAAACCTAGCAAGGCCATACCTTTGCCTTGCGCATCCCGCTTGATCTTGATGATAACTCTTCAAGCTTCACTCAAGCGGAATGCCTTACTTGATCATCGTTGCTTCGTGAAGACTCGCAAATGCTCCCCATACACCATGATGGGAAAGCTCCATTGATGCACATCTTCATATGTTCAATGTCACCAAATGGACGGCAAGCTTCAAGCATGTGATCCACTTGAGATGCTCATCTTGAACTTGCACGACTCAACATTGTATCTTCTAACCGATGATCTTGATGCCAATACACAAGGTATATCTTTATCTTCATGGCATCCATACTTGAATCCAACATATGGAGTACAAGTAGTACCTATGGAATATTCCTTCATATAAACTCAATGAAAACATTAGTCCATAGGGGTTGTCATTAATTACCAAAACCACACATAGGGGCAATATACCCTTACAATCTCCCCCATTTTGGTAATTGATGACAACCACAATAAGAGGGTTTATATAATGAATATTAGAGACAAGTACGCAACTTATCCGAGAGTAAGTTGTATACAAGAGGTTGTATTTGATATGGTCAAGTAACACAAAGCTACTATCCCATATCAAAACCAACTCTACTCACGCAACTACAACTAATGCAAGGGATGTGAGTAGAACCAATATATATAGAGCAAACTCCCCCACAATGTATGCACGTGTGATGAACATGAATTCATTGCATACATTGTCAAGATTAACCTTTGGGACAATTTCCACTATATATATACAACCATGCAAGACATATAAATATGGAATGCATGAGAGGCAAAACACTTAAGCACAAACCAAACCTAAGTATAAAACCATTCCCTTAAACCCTCTAAACTTCTCCCCCATTGGCATCGATTGTCAAAATGGGTGAAAAATTTAGAAAGCCAATATAATGTGAGTTCCTCCCCAAGGTGTGCACTTCTCATAATTTGAGTGGAATCAAATGCACATATCCAATGATGAATACTTGAAGGAAGTCAAACTATATTGAGGATCAAAGATTGCACAAGGATAACATGGTGAAGGAAGCTTTAACAAATAAAGCAAGCAATCAAAGATCCAATTGGACAAACAAAGATATCATGATAAGAGAGATATAGTGCTCTAAATAAAAATAAGGAAGCTCCCCAAGGTTCGTGCATAATTTATAATGTTTGCATTTGAATACAATATGCATAAACATGGAATCCTCACTCCCTATATATATCATTTAGAACGCAACTAGGATAAAGAGAATATGCTTATCAAGAACAACTTTAGTCCAACAATTACGAGATATGAGTGCAAGAAGGAAAACAAATAAACCAAGCACTCATAAATCTCCTTTACCAACACCACTAAGAAACAAAGGATAAAAGATGGTTGGCAAAGAACAAAGATATCAAGGTGATGGATTAACGCTCTTATGTATATAAGTTTATAAAGTGGACAAAATGATCCATAAAGAAACATGCACACACAAGAGGTTAACAAAATAAATAGGACTAGATATCCAAAATGAAGTCATAAAATATACCAAAGGATGTTTGCTTAAAAGCATATATAGCCTATGGCTCCACTTTTCACTTATGGTATATAAATGAACTTCAACCAAATAAAATCTCAAAAACATCACAACTAACAATAAGGGAAGTAAGGCTAGTTGGAATGTTTTGAGAAAGGCAACAAGTATCTCAAATACGGATTTATTTCACAAATTCATCAATATTGCACACAAGAGCTCTTTGAGGAATTGATATGCAATAAATTGCTAGAGGGCATATTTGTGATAGGTGAATCATAAAATATGATATATATATATAACCTATCATATGCATCTTCTCAAATTACTCAAATGTTCAATAAGATGTTTTATTTTAAAAGGGTTTTTCAAGAACCGCAATATTTTCGAAATAAATAATTTCATGCCAAGATACAACCTACAAGAGGTTGGATGCTATATGAGAATGCATGAATAAGATACTTGTTACCGAGATAGCAATGGCTTGATGTAGTAGATAAGAGTTCATTCATCATCCTAGCTTGACCCCAATTACCATATGGTGACAACACCTTCCTTATAGATGAGACAAGCCTCCATTGCATCTCCAATGTACCTAAAACATTATTTAAGTACATCTTGGTCCCCAAACTTATTGGGTCCACAATGGTTAGAATAACCACAATACATAGGACACACTCCATATAAATATGTGCATATTTATAGATGAAATTTGAATTTCATGCACATCTTAGCCGTTTAGGATTTGATGGAGTATACCCTATATAATGGATCAAAGAAGGCAAGCACGCTACAAATGTAAACAAATTACATATAAGCATGCATAAAGACTTTAAAGATCCAAGAAAGATATACTTTGGACAAAACACCAAATGAATTTAAAGAAAGCATAAAGATGTGACCAAACAAATTTGTTGTCCAAAATATATCAAAGACACAAATCACAAAAGATTTGTTCAACAAAGTTCAATCAAATGAACTAAGAAGAAACCATTTGAGCATAAAGGATGAAGTAAAGCAAACATGCTCAAAGATTTATCTCATTCAAGCAAATAAAACATGTAAGAAGGAATGAGATAGCAAACTCCCAAAAGAGCAAGGTTCAAACAAATAAATCAAACCCTCTACACTTTTCACAATGGCACAATGTACCGTAAGGAAAAGATTTGTCTTCCAAAACAAACACTTGATATGAATCAAGAGAATTTATCAAAAGATTTTTCAAAGGGACAAAGAAGACACGTGGGAGCAACAAAGATTTCTTGGAAATGAAATAAGTAAAATAAGAAGCAATCCAAGGTGAAGATGATCCATGAATTCAACCACATACAAGGTTATCAATTGTCAAAGACAATGAGTATATTGGAAATAATTTCCGGTGGTGAATTGATAAGGATAGTAAGGATCAACTTCACAATAAAAGGCATAGGATAAGTATATAGAATTAAGCACTATGCATGGATGAAGATTCTTGATAGCTTCAATTAGTCAAACAATCACGCACGGCAATGATTAGAATAACATGAAGCAAACGGTGTCCCAAATAAGATATAGAGATATGTATTTGAGGAAAAACCGTATCAAGAATTTCTTATTCAAACAAGAATCCATAGGATGAGCCAATAAGAGTTTTTTAATAGAAGTGGAGCTTGTTTGAGCAAACATGCCACCTAGGAACAAGATAATTACGTGTATCAACCCCAAGTGGCATAACCTCATATGTTCACATTTTCTTAGGTTTGTGATATGTACAAAACATATTACTCCCCCATAATGTGATAAAACATTTCTTCTAAACAAGAGGCAACTAAAATTCGACTAGAGATGATTAATGGACATTTAGAATTTGAATTTCTCATGAGTATGACACACCACATAGTGACTAGATAATCTTGCAATATCAATACTAAGTGGTGGTACCCATGTACACACATTTTAAAGAAAGAGAGATGCACAATGCATATCACTCCCCCAAAATGGGATGTTCCATTAATCACTCAAAGAGAGCCAAATAAGATATTATCAAGATGCATTAGGCTCAAAACAATACACTAGTATATGGTGAGTCAAACAATCATACTTGAATACACAAGATAGGCAAGTAAGACTCAACACATACAAATACATATTTGATACAAAACCAAACATGCAAAAGGGCAAGTAACTTACAATGAATATGAAGAGTTGAAGTATAAGTTACCGCAAGGAGGAACATTGGTTATAAGATATAGATAATGATCCATACGACTTGGCTTGGTCAAAATATAATATATGAAGATCCCTAAATTCTTCATGAATTAGCCAAGTCTCCAATGACCTCCACATGCACCTATTGATCACGTTTGAGCTTGTTGATCCCCAACCAAGTTGGGTCCTAAGAGGTTAGTCACAATAGGCTTGGAAACCCAAATGGTCCTTTTCTTGAGACCACTTTGAGTTCCAACAAACTTAGCAAACACATTGCCATCCTTATCCTTTCCTAGAGAATAATCATCATCAACAATTATAGGGTTAGATAAGGTACCACTTAAACATGAAGAAGCAAAGTGCCCCTTCACACGGCATAAGTAGCAAGTGTTCCCCTTTCTCTTCTTTATTGATTTCTTCTCTTGGGGAACAACATCTTGATTCTTCTTGGGAAGTGGCCTATCTTCAACTTGAGGTCGAGCATGAGCTTGACCTTGACCTTGTGGCCGTTTCCCTTGTTGTTTCTCACTCAAGTGCTTCTTCTTCTTCAATGGGCATGATCTAACATGATGCCCTTCAACCTTGCATTTGAAGCAAACCAACTTGGCCGGATCCTTGACTTTGTCTTGGCCCTTCTTCTTGTTGTTCTTGCTCTTGGACTTGTTCTTGTTATTGGAGTTGAATCCAAGTCCACTCTTGTCATTGGGGGATTGTTGCACACTTAGCATCTTGTCAAGTGTGGATTTCCCTTCATGACGTTTTTCCAAGTCTTTCTTCAAAGAAAGGACTTGGGCCTCGAGCTCTTTTATTTCCTCTACATGGTTAGTAGAAATACAAGTACTAGAGGAAGTAGAAGCTTCATTGTTAGAGCAACTAGGCAAGGCAAGTAATCCAACACAAGGTGTATCACTAGTTTGACTAGATGGACTACTAGGACTAGCACATGTCGATATAGCATTTGTAGTAGAGATTGTGCTAATGTCCACATGAGGCTCACAAGATGTTACCTTAGTGATACAAGCCTCATGAGCTAACTTTAGCCCATCATAGGAAATTAGAAGGTCATCATGAGAGCCCGAGAGTTTTTTATGACTTTCTTCCAATTCCCTATAATTGCTAGTTAGCAACTCAAGTTGAGCCCTTAACTCAACATTCTCCTTTAAGATAGATGCTTCACAAGAAGTAGAGTTAGTAGCACAAGCATCAACAATAGTTTTCTCATTTTCATGCTTATAGGATTCAAATTTTTGTGTGAGCATAAAATTAGTATGCTTCTCATCTTTTAGCTCATGCTTGAGGAGAGTGAATCTCATTTCCCCATTTTCAACATGGGACTCCAACTCCACTATGGTTTCCCTATATTTACTCAAGGTATCCATAGAGTGTTCGAGATTAGCACGAGCTTCTTTATTACCATGAAGAGAAGCATATACCATTGCCATATTATGCACCAATATATTATATTCTTCATCATTATCATCATCATCACTCTCATCATTAGAGGAAGTGTTAGGAGTCAAAGTAGGAGATACCTTTGATCCATTTGCCATAAGGCACATGTGCATACCGGAGGATGAAGATGAAGAAATTCTTGAATCCTTATTTGAAAACATGTCTTGATCCATAGAGTGTTCGGTTTCCTCTACATTGTTCGTCAAACAACTAGAGGAGATAGAAGCATTTTGATTATGGGAGCAAGACAAGGCAAGCATATCATCATGGGATTTATGTGAGCAATTTACACATGATATGCGAGGACTATCAACACAAGCATGTAGACTATTTTCAATGCTAGATGTGTTTAAGTCCAAAGAGGAAGCATTGCAATGGGATAGAGATGAAGAATCATCACTATTGAGCACAATATCAACATTGCAATTTTCTCACCACTCACCATATCATTACCTCGTGTCTTGCTACACGTTGGTGAAGTGGAAGAAGATGAGAACTCATCACGGCCGGAGGTGGAAGCAACTTGGAGCTCTTCATGATGTGAAGGGGAAGAGAGCTCCTCGGAGTCACCACCAACCAAATGAGAAGTGGATCCACCAAACATTTCCTTAAGCTTGATCCACATCTCATGAGACGATTTTCGCTTTATATATATCAAGAACCTATGAAAATCTGGTCTCAAAGAGAATACAAGCTCATTAGATACTAGAGCTTCAAGATGTAAGTTTTCTCATCCTCTAAAGATAGATTTTGAGGGTCCATCGGAGGAGAAAAACCTACATCTAGAAATTGCTCAATGTTTGGACACAAGGTCCGAAGTTTGCAAAGCAAGCAATTTCGCCACAAAAGATAATTTGTGCCAACAAAGATAATTGTGTCATTGTGCACTAAATTACTAGCCGACATCTTTACTCTCAAGGCGGTGAAGCCTTAAACAAGGAGAGACCTTGCTCTGATACCAATTGAAAGATCGAGATGTCGCCTAGAGGGGGGGTGAATAGGCAATTACAAACTCTTTCGGATTTGTCTTGTAAGAATGCGGAATTAAACTATCGTTTAGTTTACAAGCACAAACCCTAGATATGCTAAGCTCAACTAGGTATAACAATAACAACTAGAGCTAAGCAAGATAGGCACAAGATATATGTAGCACAAGTGATAGCAAGATATATATATACTTCAAGCACGATGGCTATCACAAGGAAAGAGAGCTCGGGTATATAAATAACCGAGGCACGCGGAGACGAGGATGTATTCCCGTGTTCCCTTGCTTTGCAACAAGGTACGTCACGTTTGGAGGAGTGGAGGTCCCACGAAGGATTCCCCGCGCCACGAAGGCTCACCCTATTCTCGAACCACACCCACGAAGGATAATGGCCCTTTCCTTATGGTTAGCTTTTCCTCCGCTCGGAGATGGCAAGCTCCACAACCACTTCACAAGCTCCACGAAGGAGAAGCCGGGCCCCTTCACAATCTTCACGAAGAGATCACCGGGACACCAACCAAGCCAACTAGGAGGTCACCCTCCAAGAGTAACAAGCTCACGGTCTCTCACTCGAACAAATCGTGGTGGAGAGCTCAACACTATGCAATGATGCAAAGCAAGAACACCGGAGGTGTTCAAGTCCTTCACACTCAAATCCCACCAAAGCAACGAATGCTAGGATGAGATTGGAGAGGAAGAACAAGGGGAAAGTCAACCAAAGACTCCAAGATCTAGATCCCAAGAGATTCCCTCACTTAGAGAAGAAACGGTTTGGTGGAAGTGTAGATCTAGATCTCCTCTCTCAAATCCTCAAATATGAGCAAGAATGGTTGGAGGAATCAAGGGGAGAGCAAGTTCTTCAAATAGCAACAATGGAGGTGAGAGAATAGGAAGAACTAGTTGCTCAAGGTGGAAGAAGAGCTATTTATAGTCTAGGGAGAAAAATAACCGTTGGGAAAAAACCAGGTGAAAAACGGCTCAGAAACGAGTTAAAAAAGGCGCCCAATCGGTCAGCAGGCCGGCCGACCGGATTCTGGGCCGGAGAGGCCGGTGGCCAGTCCGGTCGGACCGGCCCACCGACCGGGAGCCGTGGATAGCGCGCTGGGCGGCCAAAGTGCCTCAGGCCGCGCGGGGAGCGGCCCAAGCCGCGTGGGCGACGGCGGCCCATCAGCGCTGAGCGGCGCGGAGCGCCTGCCGCGCGGGGGCGCGACGGGAGCGTGGGCCGGATGGGGCGGCGGCCCGGTTACGGTGTGGGAGAGGCGGGCCGCGCGGGGGCAAAGCCCAGCCGGCAGAGTGGCCGGTCCGGCCGGGGCCAGCACCGGGCGGGCCGGTCGGTGACCGGGTGCTGGGCCGGATGGGGCGGCCAGGCCCACGGGACTCCGCCCGGATGGCACCGGTGCCCAGGCCGGTTTTCGACCGGGTGGGCCGGCGCCTGGCCCGGTCCGGCCGGCTGGCTCCTCCCTTTTTTTTCTTTTCTTTTTTATTCTTCTTTTCTCCTTTTTCCTTTTTCTTTAAAAACAAATGCTCCCCCGATTCGAATGAAACCAGTTTTGTTTGAAAGATAACAACAAATGCTATCCTATGGAAAGTGAAAACACAAGAATCTATAGGAGGAGATTTTATCATGAATATAAAAGGTAGAACCTTATATCATGAATAACCGGTAAAATCACCCAACCTCGAAAACGCAATAGAAGATGCATACGGATTCCGTTTTCGATGAACTTGGGCTTGTTGTAAAGCTAGCAACAAGCTCAAGAACCTCACACAGAGAAACACCAAGAAGCAACAAGGATATGCAAAGTATGCAAAGGATTGAGCTCCCTAAGACGATGTGATCAAGTTACCCAACCGAAAGCCCCTCTTGATAGTGCGGCTATCTATCCTATAATCCGGTCTCCCATCAACCACCTTGAGACCGGTAAAAGAAAACCTAGCAATGCCATACCTTTGCCTTGCGCATCCCGCTTGATCTTGATGATAACTCTTCAAGCTTCACTCAAGCGGAATGCCTTACTTGATCATCGTTGCTTCGTGAAGACTCGCAAATACTCCCCATACACCATGATGGGAAAGCTCCATTGATGCACATCTTCATATGTTCAATGTCACCAAATGGACGGCAAGCTTCAAGCATGTGATCCACTTGAGATGCTCATCTTGAACTTGCACGACTCAACATTGTATCTTCTAACCGATGATCTTGATGCCAATACACAAGGTATATCTTTATCTTCATGGCATCCATACTTGAGTCCAACATATGGAGTACAAGTAGTACCTATGGAATATTCCTTCATATAAACTCAATGAAAACATTAGTCCATAGGGGTTGTCATTAATTAGCAAAACCACACATAGGGGGAATATACCCTTACACTATCCATGTCTGAAGGAAAAACAATGGTTAAAATTGCGCCGCGGCAAACGAGGCAACGAACAGCGGCCAACCACAAGTTGTCGAGCACCTTGTGTGCGTGGAGGTGGGCGGTTGGCCGCGTTAGAACGTCTTTGGCGCAGCGTGAGCAGCCGGCGAGTGCCGCAGCAACAGTCTTGCTCGACTCAGCCGTCAAAAGCGGCAAATCCAGCGGCGACAAAGGGGTGGAAGGCGCGGGAGGGAAGGAGCGACGAGAAAAAAGGCGTGAACCAACGGTTTATGAAAATAGTCGCCGACATGTGGGAGCCCGCCTCGCTTTTCGTTGTGTGCGGCGTGCCAGGAGCGTCGGGGCGGGGACGGGTTTGGGCCGCCGAACACCGTATCGAGATACGCCGGACAAAAAGCGGCTTTAGGAGATGCGGATGGGAACATTTTTTTTGTTCGGCGCGTCCCAAATCGCTTTGGGGAACGGTTTGAGAGATGGTCTTATGCTATCACGGCATCTCATCCGTACACGTGGCACCAATTTCCGCCCGTGTTCAACGGAGATTCAAAATCTTTCAGAACACCCCCGACCGGACCGACACCGTCCCACGCTCCGTCTCCCTCGCCCTGGCTTCGCAAACGAATCATCATCGCCACCGGCGCGTGGACATGGCCCACCGGGAAGCGATAGTACGAGCGCACCTTCTCGTGCGCGCAGACCCCGACCCGAAACCTACCGACGACGAAGACGAACCCGAACGGACGGACGAACAAAATGACGCTCCACTCCTGACCTGACCTCTCCCTCTATTTCACTTTGCATTTTCCCACTTCCGAAATAATCGATTTTACCTTTTTATTCCCCCCCTCCCATCTCCTCTCTCCCCCCCTTCGGATCCGAACTCCCCCACGAACAATTTGAAACCCTAGGCCCGCCGCACCGATCCGCCGACGGCGATTGCATTGGCGGCCCCCTCGTCCCTCTAGCGGCGGCGGCGGCGTTCGCGGAGGCCGGCCATGTCGACCGAGGACGAGAAGCTCCTCAAGGAGGCGAAGAAGCTGCCGTGGGACGAGCGGCTGCAGCACAAGAACTGGAAGGTGCGCAACGACGCCAACATCGACCTCGCCGCGCTCTGCGACTCCATCACCGACCCCAAGGACGCGCGACTCCGCGAGTTTGGTGAGCCCCGATCCACCCGCCGCCCCACCCCCCTTCATTCAGCGCTCGGATCCGCGGCCACGCGCTTCATTCCATTCGCCAGCGCGCCGTTCCATTTCGGATTTCTCTGCGCGTTAGATCTGATGAACGCCGCTGTTTTGTTGGTTAGCTCCGCTGTTTAAGAAGGCGGTTTCGGATTCCAACGCGCCCGTGCAGGAGAAGGCGCTGGACGCCCTGCTAGCGTTCCAGCGAGCCGCTGACGCTGATGTATCCAGGTGCGTGCCTACCTCATGCTAGCACTTCATGTGTTTGCTATTATGCTTCTGGTTACTTGACCAATGCCTTTTGGAATTGGCCCGTCCGCAGGTATGCCAAAGAGGTGTGCGACGCCATTTGTGCCAAGTGCCTCACTGGCCGGCCCAAGACTGTCGAGAAGGCTCAAGCTGCATTCCTCCTTTGGGTCGAGCTCGAGGCGTCAGAGGTCTTCCTTGTAAGTCGAAAAACTGCACTCGGTGATTATTTAAGCTATGGATTATGATTATTCGTATGCATTGAGCAGTTAGCTATGGTCTGCTCTCAGGCAGCCACTTTGTCCGCAACAACTCGTGCTGCACATTTTGTAATCGTTACACGCAGTTGCAGAACTTACTTACTGCCCATGTACCAGTGCTGTTGTAACGTCCAAAGTGTTAGGCCTACAACATAGGATTTGAGTGTTGGATGCTGGAGCAGATTTTAGTTACCACTTAGCTAACGGTGGATCACAAATTGTTCACTACTTCAGTGCATGGATCAATGCCTGAGACGCCAGACACCAGTTCCCCCCTCCTCCACCTTTCAGTGTTTTACTCTGCCTTGGTAGACTCAACAATTCTGCAATTAGTTTAGCTGTTCTAATACGGAAATTTTTATGTTAGTTACTTAATTATTATTACCAGCATCTCAGGAGGGTGCTTCCTGAGCTTGCATTATTTGGGAGCACCTGTATGTAAGTGTGACTGATGGTGAAGACAACTCTAACCTTTGTTCAACTTCCCACACACATAGTACTTATTTTTCTAATCACTATTTGTAAGCAATCCCAAGTACTGTGAAAGCAGATTATTTTCCCGTTCTAACATGCATTGTGATGATGGTGGCCGTGGTCTAAAAGTATACCGATATTAGCATCTGTGATTCAATTTACTCTATAGTATAAGTCGTTTCAGTCTTAGGTGCAAAACATACTAGAAAAAGTAAGTTCATATATTATGAAAGTATTTGAAGACAAGTCCTATGACATTAATATTCTGTAGTATATTTACATACCACATAAACTAAATGATCAAAGTTTCAAAGCATCGGTCGGCTGCACAGATATCACTCCGTCCTATCTTTCGAGACATTAGGGAGTACCTCTTGGTACACCTATTTAGCATATACATAGCACGAATTAGATCCCAGTCGTTAATACGAGAAGCTTCATTTGGTACCCCGTAATTTAATTTCAATTGCAAGTATCTGCTTCATTGCTCAAGTATTTTCATGAGCTTGTTGGTTCATCATACTCCCTCTGATCCATAATACTTGTTGGGAACTTAGTATAAAAGTTGTACTTAGTACAAAATCTGACACTTATTATGGATCCGAGGGAGTAACATTTATAAGAAAATGATTTATTCTGGTGATTGCATCATATCTTGGCACAAGGCATTGATGACCAGCCTTTATCTAATACCATATTCTTTTTCTGTCGCTTACTCAACCAATCATTTTTTGATCTCTTTGTACCACCATATGTTCCCTCTTGTAATTATAATTGATAGCATGCTAACTTATTCAAACTGACGTACTTGGCTTGTGCCACCAGGAATCTATGGAGAAAGCTGTAAAGAATAAAGTGGCAAAAGCTGTTGTACCTGCTATTGATGTTATGTTTCAAGCACTTAGGTAAGTTCCGAGCTGGTAATTTGGTTTCTTGTTAGAACAAGTTTTTTTTGAACTCTGTTAACTTCTTTTTTCCTACCAGTGAATTCGGAGCTAAGGTTGTACCACCCAAAAAAATTCTAAAGATGCTTCCTGACCTATTCGATCATCCAGATCAGAATGTTCGGGCTTCTTCCAAGGGTTTGACGCTTGAACTTTGTCGATGGATTGGCAAGGAGCCTGTTAAGGCAATTTTATTTGAGAAAATGAGGGATACAATGGTGGGATTATTTGTACCAGTGCAATGTTTTTATTGATAATTTATATTACGAGCCAACAGTATGATCACACTCTTCCTTTTTGTAGAAAAAAGAATTGGAAGCAGAACTATCAAACGTTTCGGGGATTGCTAGGCCAACTCGCAAGATAAGGTCAACATTTTTGAAAAACATGTCTGCTTGATACATTTTAGCTACATGAGCAATTTCTGAATAACTTTGGAAAATAAACATCTACATTCTAGGTCCAGGCTGTAATGCTGTGTTGTGACTCTACATGAAACTATGATAAAATGGCAGACTTTCATAATAATATGATAAAGGTCTACTGCAGTTCCCAGCATCTGATGCAACTTTGATCTATGTTTTGTTTATCACAATATACTGGATATCTCTTCGTATCATGCATTAATAGTGAGCAGAGATGAACAAACTTCATATTTACAAGGAAAATGTCCATTTTACTCCTCACAAGTGTTGCAATGGTTTAGATAACCCTCTTCTAGTTGGCGTGATTATCTGACAAATGCAATTCATTAGGGGAGTAAAAGGGCCCTTCTGAAATCTGCTGCTGCAGAACTATACTGATTTGAAGTAGGTTGCTGTAGGATAGTTCAACAGGGAAATATTATTTGCCACATGTACAATTTCTTTAAAGCCATCTTCAAAGTGCTCTAGAGGTTTCTGGTCCCAAGAAATTATGCCTTAAAGGACCTTTTAATTTTGTTAACGCAAAAACTGTACAGGACCCCCCCTACAGATATGCTTGTAGTGATATTTTTTTCCTTCTGCCATACTCATATATGTGTGAATACCATATTTTTATAATGCAGCATGGCCAATCATATATTGAAAGTGTATATGATTTTAATATTGTTTACTAGATCTGAACAAGAAAAGGAGCTTGAGGAGGAAGCTGTACCAGAGGCAACAGGCGCCAGTACCTGTGACGACGCAGTGCCAGATGGTCTGTTGTTTTCTGGGGCATTGTTATTGTTATGTTCATTTCTATTGTTGACAAATATGCTAACCTTTTATATTTACTGTGAGAGTACTGATGCAATTGTTCTTCTAGCCCCTATGGAGATCGATGAATATGATCTTGTTGACCCTGTGGATATTTTAACTCCACTTGAAAAATCTGGATTTTGGGATGGCGTGGTATGTGATCTGTCTTGCATACACACTGTCATCATAAACGGTTATTATGGTTGTATAAGCTTTTGATGTCATTGTGTCCTGTGTCATACCAGAAAGCAACTAAATGGTCTGAAAGAAGGGACGCTGTGGCTGAGCTCACTAAGCTTGCTTCAACAAAAAAAATTGCTCCTGGTGATTTTAATGAAGTTTCACGAACTCTTAAAAAGGTTAATATTGGCTTGAACTATCTCATCATGCATTGAAATTTGCCCTTGTTCACACTGATTTTACTAATTGGCACAGTACGTGGTTTATTTTAAGGTTGTTTCGTGACTCATCTTATGTTTTCCTGTTTCCGTATATTTATAAAAAAAACCTTTTAGTGTTTGTCCAGACTTATATCGAGTTTGTATTTTGTACTTCAAGTAATGTGTAGGTGAATATACTTAACTTGAAACTACATGCATAATATTTTTTTGTAGTGTTATGTTGGAAATCTCTTGGAGTTTGTATTATGTTCTGTAGGGTTGCAATACTTAATGTGGAACTGTCGGCACACTATATTCTTTGGGGGGTCGAGTTATGTTGTTTCGGAAGGTTCTTGAGTTACTGTGTTCTGTGGTACTCCATCTGTTTCAAATTAAATGTCGCAGATTTGTCTAGATTTGCATGTATCTACACACTAAAACGCGTCTAGATACATGTGAATCTAGACAAATCTGTGAAACTTAATTTGGAACGGAGGAAGTAGCATTTTGTGATAGAAGCATTTGAATTATTCTCTTTTACTTTTATTCCTTGCCAATCTAATGTTGCTAGTGCTATCAGAGAACTGTTCAGGATCCTGAGTGCTATCATAAAGATGTTGCTTCTAATAATGTTTGTACTTTGTGATTCACTTGCTCCCCTGTCTCTTTTCCTGTTGCAGCTTGTTACAGATGTTAATTTGGCTGTTGCAGTGGAAGCTACTCAAGCAATAGGGAATTTAGCTAAAGGTTTAAGAACTCATTTTTCCGGGAATTCACGGAATCTGCTTCCTGTTTTACTTGTAAGTTGAAATATCATTTTTTTTTCTGAATGATCGTAAATTACTTGCTGTTTCTTGTTTGTGATACCTGCTAGCTTATAGCTTAAGATGTCTGATCTGCTTTACACTAAGGAGTGTTCTGTGTTTTTGTAAATGCGATATTTTGCTCTTCACTTAAGTCATATGACTGATTAGTGCTGCCAAATTTGCATGTTCTTATGTTATCCACTTATTAAAGGCTGACTAGTATCAGTTACGCACTACTGTTTGTTGCCTTGGTTGGGGTAGTTTGAACCCTGCCTGTAAGCTCGAGGTGTTGTCCCATTGTGACTATGCTGTAAGGGTCCGGGCATCTGACTGGGTGAAAAATAACTCCTTTGAGCTGAAATGAAAAAGGAAGTCTCAAGATGCGATTAAATCTAATTCAGTTTAACATGGAAAGAGGGGGAAAGGGGTAGGGCTAATCCTGAACACTGGTTGCTGGTGTTACTATCACAGATCATCGTGCGTGGGTGGGGGTGGGTGGTATTGTGACAGAGCATAATCACATCCACCATTCTCCTTAAGTCTGACATGTGTGATTTAGGGAAAGATGATATTCTATTTTGATAAGAAAATTGACAGGACCTTGTTTGACTAGTACGTTTTCTCTATATGTTAGATAGAACTTATCTTCTTTCATGATAGTAAATAAATTTAGAATGTATGATCTATTGCCTGGTTGTTGCCCAGGTTTCTAGGACCAGGGCACTATGACCAGTGCTATAGATTAGTTTTCGCTTAGATGTAGTGCATCATAATAGTAACAGTGCGCGCACACATGGTGAGAAACCTGTGTTCTGGATAATTGGATGTTATGGTGATATACTGATTTATATTATGCTGAGACTATAATTTAGTGCTATACTGTGTAATAAAATAGTTAATAAAATAGTTAATACTTGAGATCCTCATCTTTCATTTGATTGCATTCGTTTGTAATTCATGATTTGTAATTGTGACTTCCTCTTATGTTCCAATTAAGATACTTTAAATTAATCATGTTGTATAATGTAACCTCTTACAGGGGCTCATGCCAATTGTGACTTCTTGACTGATCAAATTTTTATGCTGCACTATCTTGAAATGCTGATCAAGTGAAGCAACATGTTTGACCTGATATGTCCTTATTCTGTTAAACAGGAAAAATTGAAAGAGAAAAAAGCAACTATGACAGAAGCACTGACTCAGACGCTTGAAGCAATTCATAAGGCTGGTTGTATCACTCTTCTTGATGTGATTGATGGTTAGTATTTTGTTAATAGCTGCATCTTTGGTGCTGGGTTCTGTCAAATTCTTTTTAATGTACTAATAGTCTGGCTGGAAATGTGTGTCATGTTTTCTTGGACTTCAGCTGACCAGTCTTTAAGTGGTTGCCCACCTTTTTTAAATAATGGATACATATCTTAAGAAGTGAAAGCTGACATGTTTTTAGCATTGTTTTATACATACCAGAAGAAGCAAAGTTGGTAATCTTTATGAAATTCGTTTGTTGTGTTACTGCAGATATTCGGGTGGCTGTAAAAAACAAGGTCCCTCTTGTTCGATCGTTAACGTTGAACTGGGTTGCATTTTGCATTGAAACAAGCAATAAGGCAACTGTCCTAAAGTTGCACAAGGAGTATGTTCCTATCTGCATGGAGGTAAGCAGCCAGTTTTTGGTCACCGGTTGGGATTTTTTCTTGTTGTTTACCTGTATTTATGTTTTGCGTCTTCACTGATTTTTATTTTTTACTGTTAGTGCTTGAATGATAGCACCCCTGAAGTTCGGGATTCTTCATTTTCTGTTTTGACTGCCATAGCTAAGGTCTGTTTCTTTTGACTGCCTTGTGCATCTCTATATCCTTAAATGTTAAATTCTAAAATTTTTGGGCCCTTTTGCTATCTGGTAGATGGTTGGTATGAAACCTTTGGAACGGTCCCTTGAGAAATTAGACGATGTGAGGAAAAAGAAACTGTCAGATATGATTGGTTCTGCCACTGATACTGTTTTAAGTTCAGGTACAGGTTTGAGTTGCTATTCCTTGTGCTGCTTTCCATCTTTTTACATGAGAACCATACATCTCTTTTTCTTATTGATTTCTAGAAGAACACTATCATGAACCTAACAAACACCAACCATGCCATTTCAGCACCTGCCTCAACTTCAGGAGCCACCACATCCGCTCGCGAGGTACCTTTTATATCTTCTGATTATATTTTTAACACCACGGCACATTACCACCAGTAGTCTGTAGCTTCTCCTCGAATACCGGGCCTGCCTCTTTGCAGTTGTGCTGGCTGGACAGCCTGCTCTTTTCCATGCTAAACTGAATTGTGTTCGTTACCAATCTTCACCAATGTGCTATGCGCTAATCAGGTGGCCTAGGCAGGATAATTGGCTAGGTGGGGCTGCTGCCATTTAGAACACTGTTTGTTAGAACAACTGTACAGATTGCTGTAAGGTTTTGCTGTAATGTCTAGCATAACGATTCTTTTGAGTTGTTTTATTCAAAATGAGAAATTAGAAGTGCCTTGAGAAGCCACCACTGTTATGCAGTAGCCTGCTAAGTTTAAGGTTCATATTTATCGTAATAACAGATTTCCATGACCACTGCTTAAAATAATTACATCATTGTAGCTTGATATATAGTTATTCAGTTGGCAAATCAAATATGATTATTACATATTTGTCTAGGTTACAGATAGCTCATCAATGAGGAGATCTGCTGCAAGCATGCTTAGTGGAAAGAAGACTGTCCATGCAGTGGTTAGTATTATTTTCTTGCTCATGGATGCGTATACCCATACTATGGTTGAGTTTCTACTCTTTATGTTTGGGCACCATGTTTGTGTTGTTGTTAGGCTGCGACTAAGAAATCCGGACCTGCAAAATCAACCGGTACCAAAAAGACAGATGGTGGACAACAATCAAAGGCCTCTGCTGCTGCTGAGGTTGAAGATGTTGAGGTGACTTGCTTGTCATAATAATATCCGCGTCCTTAGAAGCAAATTTGTTCTGATTTTATTGTTATGCACTAAATCTGTAAAAGGTATTAGCTGCTAGTCTAAATCACATACAATCTTTATCAATTATCACTCTGTTCTATCTTCTATGGAAAATTGGTAAAAATTATTAAGTGTTCAGACTATTTAACTTCAGCTTTTATATTTACCATAAGGATACTAACCATAAATATTGGACTGAAGGTTTTTCCGTTAAACCCAACTGATTTGCAGTAGCAGTGATGATATGTTATATGTACAAAGTAATAGCTGTAAATAATTCACTCATTAAGGTAGGTGCAAGCTCACATACTTATTTGTTTGATTTTTTGCAGCCTTCTGAGATGAGTTTGGAAGAAATAGAGGAGAGATTAAATTCTATCGTGAAAACGGAGACAATTTCCCAGCTAAAGAGCACTGTCTGGAAAGAGCGCCTTGAAGGTTAGCGAAGATCCTGTGCTGCCTGTTTTGTTTTTTTTTATCTTATTTGGATTGGCAGAATAAGCTTTGATTTATTTCTCTTATATCTTATGTCTTGATGGCATATTTAAACAAGGAATTCATGTCATGACATAGTTTAATCTTTTGCTATTTTTGTTATGATTTTTTATGTTCTGTACCCTGTTTGGAAATTAAAGATTGTTTTTCAAAGCTTAATGCTTCCATGGTTCTCGTTTAAACACTAATGCTGTACTATTTGTCAGCTATTGGCATCCTAAAGCAGGATGTGGAAAATCTCACAGAACTCGACAAATCTGCTGAACTCCTTGTTCGTTTATTATGTGCTGTACCTGGATGGAGTGAAAAAAACGTGCAGGTATGTATTACTCCCTCCGTTCACTAATATATGACGATTTAGCAAACTGAATCATTTTGCTAAAATGTCTTTCTATTTGTGAACAGAGGAAGTAATAATTTTGTGTTGAGTAAAAATTATTTCCGTAGGGAAGTTATGTCATGTATATTTCAAACAAAACAGGTTCAGCAACAAGTTATAGAGGTCATCACCTACATTGCCTCTACTGTAAAGAAGTTTCTAAAGCGATGTGTTGTTCTATGCCTTCTTGGTATGAGCTCCTTCTACTTCAGTTTCTACACCATTTTAGATTTCATTAACATTCCCTGCATTGATCATACAGTGTACCTTCTCCATATTCAACTGTTGATTATGCCTTGATATAATGCTGATTGTTCCAATTATTATTACATTCAAACAATTTCAGGCATAAGTGAAAAGGTTGCTGATATAAAAACTCGAGCACCTGCAATGAAATGTCTCACCGCGTTTTGCGAGGCAGTTGGGCCAGGATTTGTGTTTGATAGGGTATGGTATAACATTGCAATCAATCCATCACTTCAGTCCTTCTGTGCATATTTACAATTTCTGCACAAGCCCCAATTTGGTGGCAAGGTTATCACGCATGAATCTTAACACATGAACCGCTGAACGGTTTCAACTTGATGCATTTACAACTAACAAATCAGTTTTAGTATACAAAGAATTTCTGTGCAAACATTGCAACAAAAAGTACCGAACACTTTCCACTGACCGGATGATGTTTGGTAACAATCATCATAACTATTTCCATCATTTTTTATTTTGTAGCTATATAAAATAATGAAAGAGCACAAGAACCCGAAGGTTCTCAGCGAGGGTATTCTTTGGATGGTATCTGCCGTCGAAGACTTCGGGATTTCCAATTTGAAACTAAAGGTGCACTTTACTTTCTAAGTATTATTTACAGTTATAAAGACACCACACTATGTTCATACTCTTCTTTTTTTCCAGGATATAATTGATTTTTGCAAAGACACCGGTCTGCAATCAAGCGCTGCTGCAACTAGAAATGCAACTATTAAATTGATTGGTGTGCTGCATAAGTTTGTAGGACCAGGTTGTTACTAGTTTCTTAATTTATGTATGGCTTGATGAATGCCCTATTTTGTTGTTGTTTAAGTAATTGTTTCCTCCAGATATCAAAGGCTTCTTGAGTGATGTCAAACCGGCACTTCTCAGTGCTCTCGATGCTGAATATGAAAAGAATCCATTTGAGGTATGCTTTCTTGGTCACTGTATAGAAAATTATGTTTGTTTGGAGTGTTAACGGCATGAATTATGTTGAATTAACAGGGTGCTGCTGCTCCTCCAAAAAGAACAGTCAGAGCTTTGGATACTGTATCGTCTTCATCTGGTGCCTCATCAGATGGGCTGCCGAGGGAAGACATAAGTTCTAAGATAACACCTACTTTACTGAAAAATTTGGGAAGCCCAGACTGGAAGGTACTATACTACTATGGAACTACTTGGTTTTTCTCCTTTAACCACTTGGGCTAATTCTGTAAGTTTGCTTGCATTTCATATTGATGTTGTACTTATGTGAAATGTGAAATGTGACAGGTAAGGCTGGAGTCCATCGAAGCAGTCAACAAAATTGTGGAGGAGGCCCATAAGCGCATTCAGCCGACCGGCACAGGTTCTTTTTCGTTGTCTATCTCGAACAACTGTTAAATAGGCTATATTCGTTGATGTTCATTCAATTCACAAACCCTTATTGTTTTTGTCTTGTACCTGCAGCGGACCTGTTCACAGCTCTAAGAGGCCGTCTTAATGACAGTAATAAAAATCTAGTAATGGCGACCTTATCGACGATTGGTGGTCTTGCATCTGCTATGGGCCCTTCCGTTGAAAAATCAAGCAAGGTTTGCAACCAACTCTACATCTGTTTTTATATGTTTCTTAGTACTGTTTTGCACCTATAATAACTGCAACTTTATGTTGCGATCTAGGGTATTTTGGCAGACGTGCTGAAGTGTATTGGTGACAATAAGAAGCACATGCGAGAGTGCACATTGACTGCTCTAGATTCCTGGGTTGCTGCTGCTCAACTTGATAAGATGGTTCCTTATATTACGGTAGCTTTGGGTGATCAGAAATGTGGTTCAGAAGGCCGCAAGGATCTTTTCGATTGGTTGTCTAAGCATGTTTCAAAATTGAGTGATCCAGCTGAGTCTTTGCCTTTATTGAAGCCGTCTGCATCCTCTTTGATGGTATTAGTTAGATAGTTGAGCTATTTCATTGGTATTCGTCTTCCATATATCCACACACAGTTCACATGAAATCTAATGTGTTTATATACTTCTGCTGAATAGGATAAATCATCTGAAGTCCGCAAAGCTGCTGAGACATTTATGAATGAAATTCTCAAGATCTGTGGCCAAGCAGTGGTATGGTTTTGTTTGTTACGTTCCTTTATTCGCTTGTTCATTTTTCTGAAACCCTTTTCCAGTGGCTGAATTCGCTGCATGGCATAGGTGGCAAAGAACTTGAGGGATTTACCATCTCCTACTATGGCCATTGTAGCAGAGCGTTTGAAACTGTCCAATGTACACGAAGGTGTCTAACCTAATCTTAATTCACATTTTGGGCTTATTCTCAACACTTGTTCTTCTGTACTAACTTGGTATTATTGCATCACAAACAGGATTTTCTGATTCTGTCAAGATGGTGACAACAAGCATGAGTTTGCCATCAAAAGGTGGTTTGAAGAACACCAAACATGGCCCGAATGATCGTGGGTCTAATGTTGGCAAAGCTGCATCTCAAGTGCGTGGGACTTTTGCTGTCTGTGTTATTGTGGAAAATGCCTTTTTCTGATAGTTATCTTTTTTTTGTCAGAGAGGAGTTCCAGCAAGGGCCTCAGTTACTATGATTTCTTCCCAAGACTCCTTACAATCGCAGGCATTATTTAACATTAAGGACTCAAACAAGGTAGGCCATCGTCAATTCCCTTCCTGCAACTTGCAAAGTTGTGCATTGGACTCATATTCATATCTATATTTCATTTTGCAGGAAGATCGGGAGAGACGTGTTTTGGTACGTAAGTTCAAGTTTGAAGAACCGCGGCGTGAGCAGATTGATGAACTGAAGGTCTGTGTTGCAGAAACAGAACTGATCTGTACCTATATTTATATTTCTGTACTGGTTTGTGGTCTCATGCTGTAAATCATGCTGTTATATGTTAGATGTAACATGAAATTATCATTTAACAGAAGCAAAACATGATACCTAGGGGACACACATTTATCACTGTTATATGGCATGGAATACCATCTTTGTTACCTTTACTTTGCAGCGACACTGAGTTGATTTCAGTCACAAATCTGCATCCACATTAGCTAACTTAATTAATTTAAATAGTAGCATATGCTATGCAGTTGTGGCATGTCAGAACTCATAATTGGTCAATTGGTATAGCAGGTTAGTAAGCAGCAGATGTGCTCGTGTCCAAAGCTGGTGCGCACACTGCTGTGTGGAGTTCTATTACATATTCAAGTGGCACAAAACAAGTTCTATTACATATTATTGAGTTGGTTTGGATTTTATCTTAGATTCTGCTCACTGCTCATCTGTCATGAGCACTTCACCAACATGTGGGTGTATATTCTTCCTGATATGTGCGCATCTACCTGATATTTTTTCTTCTTCCAGCAAATATCGCTTGCTGCAATGCACTGTAGAAGAATATACCGTTTTGATATTTTTTTTTTCATTCGACATGCCAATCTGATGTTTCCTTCTATTTTACTTCTTCAATTGGCATTGCGTAGTTAATTGGTTGCTTCGCGTGATGTGCTATTTGTTATCATCATCTGGTTTCTTAAAAAAATCATCTGCAGGTTGATTTATTTAAGCATTTCCGAGAAGATGTTAGTTTGCGGCTATGGAACTCAGACTTTAAGAGGCAAATTGATGGGATTGAGTTGTTACAAAAGGTTAGAAATAGATAACAATATTGAAACTCTATCTCTCCTGTTTGATTGTGTAACCTTAGCTCATATGATCCTTTTGTTGTGACACTGTCCAATTTTGCAGGCACTTCCTTCAAGTGGGAAAGAAGTGGTTGAGCTTCTTGATATCTTACTAAGATGGTTTGTCTTGCGCTTCTGTGAATCTAACACAACTTGTTTGTTGAAGGTATGCTAGCAACGGAAACACAAGTTCTTTTTTCTAGGCATAGCAAAATTAGTTCTGAGTATTTTGTTTATTTTGACTTGTAGGTTCTTGACTTTCTACCGGAGCTATTTGATGGTCTGAAAGATCAATCTTACATGTTAACGGAAGCAGAAGCTGCAATCTTCTTGCCTTGCCTTATAGAGAAGGTAGGTACCATTGGAAATTTAACGCTGCGAAATATAATTGGATGAGAATTCTTTCAAACACCGTCCTGAAATATTTTTTTCCTAGATTTTTTGTTGGAACACATATAGTACTTATATTGCAGTATGGGACTTCCTTTTCGAACCTAAATAACTCTCCTATTGCAGTCTGGTCACAACATTGAGAAAGTCAGGGAGAAAATGGGGGAGCTGATAAAGCAAATGATGAATATCTACTCTCTTCCAAAACTACTTCCCTATATTTTGGAGGGACTGCGCTCCAAGAATAACCGAACTAGGATAGAGTGTGTTGATATTATTGGATATTTCATGGATAATAACGGGACTGAGGTATGTATATCCCTTACATCCACCTTTCTGTAGTAGCTGGTAGATTTCTTTCTTATGGTCATGCTTATTTCTGCTCTGCAGGTTGGTGGTTTGTTGAAAAATTTGCCATCTGTTGCTGCATTAACAGCAGAGCGTGATGGAGAAATCAGGAAAGCCGCTCTTAATACGCTTGCCACTGCTTACAAGAACCTTGGTATGGCTTTTCCCTAAATATTTCCAGCACTTAATTCTTCATTTTATATTAGACCTGTTTTTATTTGGTACTACCTGGTCCTGTGTTGGAAGCCTTTTTACTACCTGGACCATTACTCTTGAGAATTGTATTCCTTTTTTCATCGAACATGTTTGCTTTCATACTTGAACTTAAGGGTATGAGCTATAATTGCGGCTTGGTGACAAGTAATGAAATTGATTCCCAAGATGTTCTTAGTCTACTCTCTTGGTCATGCAGGGGACGATGTTTGGCGATTTGTTGGAAAACTTTCAGATGCTCAAAGAAGTATGCTCGATGATAGATTTAAATGGAAGGTCGTCATCGTCTATCAGTCCACAAGAAATTTGTAGCATTTTTAGTGTAAAACCGTTCATTTACCTGATAAAGCAAAGGTTTTATGATGGTATATTGTCAGGCTCGGGAAATGGACAAGAGGAGAGAAGGAAGGCCTGGTGATGCTCGAGCAGCTTTGAGACGTTCGGTTAGAGAGAATGGGTTAGTTCCTTTGTTTTAAATGATGCATGCACTCTGTGTTATATATTGCTCCCTTTACTCAACTTTTAGGAGTGAAAATGCAAGACGGACAATTTTGAACAAAAAACAAAACAGTTCACTTCTTGGTTCACTACCCAGATGTGTTCTGTTTATGGCATCATCTTTCTACTTATTCTTATTCTTTGGATATAGGTCTGATGTAGCAGAACAAAGTGGGGAGTTAGTTTCCCGTTCAATAGCAGGATCGATGACCTCAAGGTGCTCCAGCTATCTTATTTAATGGGTCTGTAATTCCTTTTATATTCCATAACACAACTCCACTTGTGTATGCTTGTCTATGAATAGGGAAAACTTTGGTTATGCCGATGCCCATATGGTACCTAGGCAGATGGCAACAGCAGCTGCTGGTCCTGCAGACTGGCGTGAAGCTCTTGATATTGTTGCATTAGGTTTGCCTGAGCAGGTTTGTGCTGTTAGTCTCTTACATAGTTGGGCCACCTCTTTTTCCGTCGTTGATGTGCTCTTTGTTCTTCCCTTTTTCTATTACTGTATTTGATATCTACCTGTAACAACCTATTTGATTTACCGCATTTCTACATCCATTATTGAAGTGTAAGCATTTGATATTATGTTTTTGTTCATGCAGTCTGTTGAAGGAATGAAAGTCATATGCCATGAGCTAACTCAGGCAGTTGACCCCGAAAGCTCTGTGCTTGACGATCTCATCAAAGAAGCTGACAGATTAGTTTCATGCTTGTCTGTTATGGTAAGCCTGCATTGTTTTCTTCAGCTTAGCTTTCGGTAACTCTGCTAACTTCGAAGATGACATATCTTTCAGGTTCCAAAAACCTTTAATTTCAGCCTATCTGGTGCTTCTTCAAGGTCTTGCAAATATGTTTTAAATACTCTCATGCAGGTCTGTTAATAAGTCTATGCTCGTTTTTCTTTCCTTTTTATATATTTGTTTAATTTTGTTTACGAGTTAGTTGCTATTCTGCAGACTTTCCAGATCAAACGACTTGCTCATGCTGTGAAGGAGGGTACCTTAGACAATCTTATCACAGAGTTACTACTATGGCTTTTAGATGAAAGAGTTCCTCTTATGGATGATGGTAGTCAACTACTCAAGGCTCTTAATGTCTTGATGCTTAAAATCCTGGTATGTGTATTTCTTTACATATTCTCTTAAGTTTGCTGTCTGCTGTGTTTACGATTCTACTTTGAGCAGGATAATGCTGAGAGAACATCCTCATTTGTTGTACTAATCAACTTACTGAGGCCTTTAGACCCTTCAAGATGGCCATGCCCAACTCCATCAGAGTCCCTTGCTGTAAAAAATCAGAAGTTCTCAGATTTAGTTGTCAAATGTTTAATTAAATTGACAAAGGTATGCTGCTATTTGTGTATGGACTGTTGTGAATATGTACAGGGTGTCAGTTTTGATGGCACATGTCATCTTTTCAGGTTCTTCAAAGTACGATATACGAAGTTGACCTTGATCGCATTCTTCAGAGTGTTCATATTTATTTACAAGAACTTGGGATGGAAGAGATACGGAGGAGGTGTGTGCTGACCCATTAGATTTGAATATTTATCTCTTCAATCATTTCCTTTTGCATTTCAGTCACATGAGATGCATTGCATATGGTGTAGGGCTGGAGCTGATGACAAACCACTAAGAATGGTCAAAACTGTGCTGCATGAACTTGTAAAGCTTCGAGGTACAGCAATAAAAGGTCATCTTTCGATGGTCCCTATAGATGCTGAACCTCAGCCAATCATTCTGGCATACATTGATCTTAATCTTCAGGTAGGATTTGAATATCATGTCCTTTGATCGTTCCATGAAAGCTTCTATGTGCCTCCTTTTTGTCTAAGCAAATACTATTGGGTCATCCTAGACCCTTGCAGCAGCAAGGATGTTGACGCCATCTGGACCTATGGGCCAAACTCACTGGGGTGACGCCGCATCGAACAATGCAAATCCATCAGTTCATTCAACTGATGCACAATTGAAGGTTGCACCACTTGTTTCTTTTGTCACGTCATGCTTGTAGTTTAATTGTATTCAACTTCACACACTTATTTGATACATTGTTGGCCTTTGTTTTGGGTATGATCAGCAAGAGCTTGCTGCAGTATTCAAGAAAATTGGTGATAAGCAAACATGTACTATTGGTCTTTATGAGCTCTACAGGATAACCCAGCTGTACCCAAAGGTATATATTATCAAGTAGTATCACTGTCCGCAGCTAGCCTTGCTGGTTAAGCTGAATTCAAATGAAATGGGTTGCATATCTACCACCCACTCATTCGGAAATATATTTGATGTTGATTTTACACTAGTACTGCTTGCATCATTGGAAAAGTAAATCTGAAATTTGGAATTTTGATTTTTTTAATCTTTGCCATTTTAAGCTGTTTGCTCTGGTTTATTTCCTGATTCAAGAACATGTTTTCCTCAGGTTGATATATTTGCTCAGCTTCAGAATGCAAGTGAAGCATTTAGAACGTACATCAGAGATGGGCTTGCTCAGGTTTGTAATCTCCTCCTTGGACGGGTTTGAGTCTTTTGGTACTTTTGACTGAGATATAAGAAATGTGTTTGTGGTGCATCCAGGTGGAGAAGAATGCCGCAGCTGGAAGAACACCCTCTAGTCTTCCATTATCAACGCCACCTCCAATAGCATCTATACCTTCTCCAAAATTCGCACCTTCTCCTGTCCACACAAAATCGATAAATAGCAAAACCGATTGTAATGAAGATGATCCCTTCAGAGTCCAAGGAGACTCTGATATTAGGCTACAATCTACTGAACAACAGACCGATAGATTCCAATCCTCAGGTCTACTTCTTACACTATCTTTTGGCATCTGGATATTTGACTGTATGGTATCAAATTTATTGATATTTGTTTTTTGTTATTGGAATTATTTATTTCTTCACCAGCAGGGACACTGGATGCTCTTAGGGAAAGAATGAAAAGCATGCAAGCTGCAGCTGTAGGAGGTAATTTTGATGGAGCTCATACAAGGCCATTGGCAAGTATGAACGGTAATATGCTACATGGGGGGACACGACTGGATGGTGAACCACAAACACAAAGTAATGTTCCACCCATGGACGAGAGAGCATTATCTGGGCTCCAAGCACGAATGGAGAGGCTGAAGAGTGGGTCTATGGATCCACTCTAAATACAGTTGACAGGATCATGATAAATACCAACCATTGTAATTGACTGTATATTTGCAGCATAGTCATGCTATTTGTAGATAGGTATGTCAGATGGACTACATGATGCGGGGCTGACGTTTTGTTATCCCCGTGTTCCTGGTCAACCCATTCTTGCAGAGTTCTTTGGTGTAGTTTTAGATAGCTAGCCAGATGTTTTGCCTGTAGCTTGCCTCCCGAGGGCCTGATTAGTGTTTTGACACATTTTTTTCGACAGTGTTGAGTTTTCTGTGTTGTATAGCAATAGACTCGTGTGATCTAAGTTAACTGCATTAATCATTTGTGAAAACATCACTGTGGGGACTTTGAGTACCATATCCTTGTACTGTTGTGATTTTCTACTCCCTCCGGCTCCATTTAACCGACGCGGCGGTTGTTTTGCGGAAAAACCCTCCACGATTTTCCGACCAACTCCTCACTCCCCGCGCACTCGTCACCTTCTCCTTCCCCCGCCAGCTCCGCCGTTCGTCGTCTCTCCGCCGCTGCCCCGCCCGCGCCGTGCAGCTCCTCCGCATCTCCAGCTGATCCACTCCCCCCACGTAGCTCCCCTGCTCCTTCCCTAGCTCCACTCCCCCCGCCCCCGCCCCCCCGCATCCATCCAGTCCCCAAATCGATTCTTTGGAAGGAAAATTGATTCTTTGATGATGACCATGGCGACCCCCACGAGGCCTTCTCCTCCGATTCGTTGGTCTCTGCCCCAGATCTACTCTCCTATGCCTTTGAGCTTGTCGATTAACGCTGATTTTGTCTTGCTGGTTGCAGAGACTCCAACCCTTGAGCTCGCCACGGAGCTTTTTTGCAGCCCCGCCGTCCGCTGCCGCCGTCGAGGACGTCGCGGTGCACCTCACGGGCATCCTCGGCGGGAAGGAGGGGCCCCCGCCTCCCAGGCTTGCTTCGCACCAACCTCGCTACCGCCACCAAGCGGCGGCCCAGGTGCGTGCGTACGCGCTTGCTTGCTCCGAAGGCGGCGGCGAGAACTTGCAGTGGCCGTTCCTCGAAGCCGTCGTCCCGGTGTCGTGGCCGGTGTTGTAGCAGTCTGTATGTCCGCAATATTTACCAGTTTCTATGTCTGCATATTACACTCCTGCGACTATAACACACTACTCCATCACCTGACAAATATGCAGCAACTGAGAAGTGTATGTATGCAGTTCCAACTGAACAAAGTATAACTTCTGTGTTTGTTTCAGTGTATGTAGTCGACACAAATGATGAATATATCATCTAAAAATAAAACACAATTATAGACAACATAATTACAAACACATTTAGTGACCAACTATTATCTCCAAGGTTGTTTCATCCTCCTTTGATCTTCATCTGAACCTTTTAGTGGCCAGCTATTAGCTCCAAGGTTTTCCGATAAAGTTCGCCCTTAACTGTTAGAGTCATAGGCAACTTTTTCTCCTTTAGCAACTTATCTTTGCCCATGTGCATTATATCGTAATGGAATTCTCCTTCAAATTCCATGACCTGAATCATGCAAGTCTGTAGGGTTATAAACACTTTCGCTAGCTTATCCACTTCATAGGCATCATAAGCATGTTCGACGGACTCTATCAGTTCCTTGATAGTGTTAGGTGCATAGCAAAGCGTGAGGGATTGAATCGAGGCGAAGAAGCAAAGATCAAGGACGTTCATGTCTGGTGAATTTGGAGGCTGCTGCAGCAACTTGATATCAAGGCCTGATTCTGCCACGGCTTGTAGGAAAGAAGCATCAGTTGGAAGGACATGTGTTCGAGCATTGTCTTGTTGGATGTAGATGGTCCCAACATCGTCAGGCGGCCATTGGTCTTGAATAGCTGGAATGACCTTTTCACAAAGGTATTCCCTCATGACATTTCTAGTAACAATGACCGACTTTAGTTCAATAGTTCCTTTGAGCCTGTTCTTCGAGTTGTTTTTTGCTGGTGTTTCCTTGACGAATGCCCAGACACCAATCTTCCCATCAAATGTTACATTTCCTTGAGCATCATATCTGGGTTTGGCAACTGCAGTTAAAAACATTACCTTGCCGATACTGTTCTTGTTTTGAACTGTGCGCACTGGATTTGGTTCTTCTGGAAGGAGGTAGTAGGTTCGCCTTTTCTTTGTCATGTCAAACCACTTCTCGTCTATATGGACTATGTTCTGCATATTGATGAAGGATGGCTCTGCATCTGCTGTAGTTGTTTTATCAATCATGTCAATGCAGAACTTGAGCCTTGCTATCTTGTTTTCTGGTTTCAAAAATGGCTTGAGGCTGCTTTTGTGGCGCCTGATTTTGCCCCATTTAAACCTTTTTTGAAGTGTAGAATAGGGTACCTGTAGCTCCCTTGCCAGTGCCCTCAATGTTGACCTTTTGTTCAGAGGAACTGAAGGTATTCTTTCGAGACCAAGTTCTTTCCTCTTTCTTCCACATTTCCCCTTCCTTTTATTGGAAAGATCAACCTCTTCCCCTTTACGCTCTTGTTCTTTTGCTTGTTTCCATATCTTTTCGACGGTTCTGAGACTTGTTTTGAGAATTTCAGCTAGATGCTCTTTGTCTTTCTTCACAATTGGTCGGTCTTTGCTCAGTAATTTTAATGCAACATATGCTGCAAATTTGTGAGTATCTGGTAGATCTGTATGGTGTGGATGCTTAACACCTGCAAGTTTGTGATATGCAGGAAGGTGTTAAATATCAAACAGGACACTTTTGGTCAAGTGAGCATAGCATCATGCTAAATATGCATGTTAACAGTAACGTGATGAATATAGAGCATACGTGGTGTACCTGCAGGTATTTGTGCATCTTCTTCTCCTCCTCCATGTATATGTGCATTTTCTTCTTCTCCTCCTTGTATATGTACTTCTTCTGCTCCAGGTATATGTGCTTCTTGTCCATATTCCTCTTGTGGACTGAAGTTGAGATCCAGGATTGTCCCTCCATCATCCTGCTCTTGTGGAGGAGTTAAGTTGATATCCAAGAATAGAACCATCCTCTATTCTTGTGGACTGGGCTAGCTGCGGAAAAGCAATCAGGTTTGGCATCACACACACCATCCCTCCATAATATTCAATGTGAGAACATGTATGTGTATTTTTTAACTGAATGCAACAAGGGATACAATTAGGAATTACTAATCTCTAGAAATGCCATTCAGAAAGAGAAGCAGAGTAAATTTGCAATAGCACCTCACTGAGGACCGACATATAATAGTCATTGCAGTTTATTTATCAGTAGATTGTCTCCATGTATTTGCCAATTCCAGCAAGATTGTCTCCATGTACTTCCAGCAAGATTGCCTACATGTACTTCCAGCAAGATTATCTACATGTACTGACAGTGAACATAACTTGACTGTTTCTCTCTGGGACTGAAACCGTTTCAGTGAAACTGCAGATCGAGGCTGGTCATGGCGTTGCTCCTGGAATTGGCCATGCTTCTAAGACAAGCGTCCATGGCCTTGGCTAGGGTGGGCATGCGCCACAAGGATTCGGTACATTGGACGTGGTCACACACAAGGGAGGGGAAATGCAGAGGAATAGAGTGCGAGCTCACCGGCGCGGCCTTGGTCGCTCGGCTCCTTCGCGCTGGAACGGGAGCAGGGGCCCGGGGGCGGCAATGACGAGGACGGCGGAGGAGCTTCGGTGCTCCGGCGGCTCCTTCCTTCCCCGCCCCGGTACCCTCCACCCGCACAGCCTTGATCGCTCGACTCCTTCGCGCTGGAACGGGAACAGGGGCTGGGGGCGGCTGCGACGAGGACGGTGGAGGAGCTTCGGTGCTCCAGCGACTCCTTGCTCCCCCGCTCCGGCAGTCTCCACCAGCGAGGCCCTGCTCGAGCCCTCCGCTGGCGAGGGGAGGAGCCGCGCGACCCTACAATCTCAGCACGGGAGGAGCAGGGCGACCCCCGCGAGAGCGGGCGACCCCCGCGGGAGCCCTCTGATGGCGGAGGACTGCGGCCGGCCGGCAGGATCGACGGAGACGACGGAGACGACGGAGACGAAGAAGACGCTAGTTTGAAATTTCAATTTGGAGTCCTAATTTCAAAGATTTTATATGTATGAGGTAGCTTTTTGCAAAAATGTATTTATGCTGTGCCCGCGTCGGTTAAATGGAGCCGGAGGGAGTAGAAAATTTCAGTGATGTGAAACAGATGGCCTGTGATTATTCTTTGTCTGCCCTCCTGCCCAATATGCAAGTCCTACTTGTTTTGTCCTAATTCAACTCCTTTTGAAGTTTGACCAGGTTTGAAGAGTAATATATTAAGCGACATATATACTAACATTAATTTGTTTGTGTAGACATTAGTATTTGTGTTATAAGTTCGGTCGAGGTAAAGAAAATTGATTTATTTAACCGTGTATGATGGGGCATCCTTTCGCACACGCTTTTTTTTATTATCCAACCTTGTATGAATATGACGGCCTTTGCAAACGACTTTTCTCTTCTAAACGTGTGTGTTTCGTACTGTCGCAAACGTTTTGTGTTTCTAGTCGTATGTGTTCATATTATTTCACACATGAACTAGTAGTACCCACAACATGAACTAGTAGTACCCACAACAGATGTGTGCTTAGCTTAACTCTCATGAAAGTATGGTACCAAATTTGGGAGTGATGTTTTGGCACATGGGAGCGTATGCTCCCTTTATCTTGAAATACATGTTAGACACATTTTAAAATGTCAAAAAAATTGAAACAAAAATTTCGCACGTACATCTTCATGTGCTACGCGCTCACAAAGTCGTTTCATAAAAAATCAACATGTCATGTGGCGTGTGTAAAAAAGACAAAATTCGGTGCTGAAACAAAGATTTGTCACAAGATAAATTTTCTCTTTTTCGCTTAGACTACAAAAAATATCATTTTTTCGTGAAACTTGACGAATATACATATGTTATGGAGATGTACATGTAAATTTTTTTGTCAAATTTTTTTAACACTTGGAAATATGTTTTTATGGTAGAGGGATCATACGCACCTGGGAGCCGAATTGAGTTTCTTTCAATTATATTTCAATACACGTCTAATACATCATCATGTCTATTGATAGCATATAATATAGTAGAGATAGTAGGGATAGATACAAAAAAGAAGAGAGTATGTGGGAGGGGCGTTTCTGGTCCCGAGCTGAGATGAGCTCGTTTTGTGGACCGTCCAAATCGTCTGGCGATGGGTGCAGTGGTCAGAGTTACTGTCAGGAACAGCGTCTTGGAACAGTGTTGTACGCGTAGGGTTCGTATGTGTACATAGCGATAGCTGGTGACGGCCATGAGGTTGTAGTTTGGCAGACAGGTGGGAGCAGCGCATATGTGCCGGTGAGCGTTCACTTTCCTGTACTGCTGGAATCAATACGTGATCAGGCTGGGCCAAAGACAGGGAGAGGGGAAACTCTCATTTGCAACTAGAATGAGAGTTTCCCCAAAGACAGAGCAGATGTTCCAATAAAGAATTCGCATACGACACTTCATACGAATGGATACCACCAATGCCAACGCGAATGCCCAGTTCAGAACACAGGTGCATCTGAGCTCGAGATCAGATAGGCATTTTCGAGAGTATGTGGCTTTTCTTGGTTACGTCTTTGTCTCCGTGAAGATGATGTACCTTGCAAGAATATCGGTAGCATCACCATCGACCTGTAGCACATTGAAGGGCACAATCCAATCATGATACTGCTATTACAGCAGATATTGCGAGTCCCTAATTACTTGTTTTTTTTTTGGTTTTGTTTTTACGTTTTTGGTTGTGTGTATCCTTGTTGTCTCTTGTTCTCAACATTATGTTGTTACAGAAGCTAGGTGTAATTGGTATCTTCTTGATATTAATATATTTCATTTATTAAAAAATATTTTAAATTAGAGGTAGTAATTTTTTGCGGCTAGTAAAACCTTTTCCACATATAGCTAAATGGCGCAGCTTAGGACGAACATATATTTAAAAAAGGCAAATAAATCTGTTATGATCATCCACCTAGAGCATCTCTAGCATATCCCATATATCACAATCCGTAAAAACGGTAGTACAGGGTACCGAAAACTCAAATTCGGTCTTGTTTCGTGCTCGCATAGATCAGATCCTGTAAAAGGGAACCATAAAACTGTTGTGAATGAGCAACTAGTATTCACAGAGGATCACATGTCAGTACATGTACATGTGTTACAATATGCAGGAACCCCTTATACATTGGGGATATACAAGAAAATGGGCTATACATCTCTAACACCCCCCTCAAACTCATGGCGGATCGACAACAATGAGTTTGGAGAGAAAGATCCCATATTTGTAGTATGGGCCTTCGTGAAGAAGTTAGCCAGCTTTCACTCGGAAGGCAAATACGGTAGAGCCATTACCTGATCCTGCACAACAGTACGCACACAGGAGGCATCAACACCTATGTGCTTGGTGAGCTCATGCTTCATTGGGTCACGCGCAATGATGATGGCACCAATACTGTCAGACAAAAGAGGAGTCGGTGCAGCAGAAACACCAAAGTCCTCCAATAACCAGCGTGACCAAGTCACCTATGCCGTCAAGAGAGTCATCGCTCGCAACTCAGCCTCTGCACTCGAACGAGAGACTCCGATCTGTTTCTTGGTCTTCCAAGCAATGAGAGAACCACCAAGAAAAACACAATATGCAGAAAGAGATTGGCGATCCGATGGATCACTAGCCCACGTAGCATATGAGTAGGCCTCGAGCTGTAAGGAGCTGGAACGAGAAATGAAGATGCGTCGGGAGATGGTGCCTCAAAGATAGCGTAGGACACAGAGGATGTGACTATAGTGGACTGTGGTGTGGAGTAGACATGAACTGACTTAGAATGTGGACATGATAGGAGATGTCAGGATGGGTGACCGCAAGGTAGACAAGACTCCCAACCAAGTGACGGTAGCCCGTCGGGTCCGGTAGAGGATCACCATCAGTGCCGCAGAGATGCACATTGAGCTCCATATGAGTCTTGACAGTGCGCTCGTCGCCAAGAGTTTCATGAGTGAGGAGGTCCTGAATATACTTCTCACCGGAAAGATAGAAGCCATCGGAGGTAGATGAAACCTCAATCCCAAGAAAGTAGCGAAGAGGACTAATATCATTCATGAGGAACTGTTCATGAAGACGAGCCTTGATAAATGCAATGTACTCAGAGTCGTCACCGGTGACAATCATGTCATCGACATAAAGAAGGAGAAGAGTCCGACCACGAGAAGATGTGTGGACAAAGAGGGCATGGTCATGGGCGCTAGGGACAAAGCCAGCGGAAGTCACAACAGAGGCGAACTGCTCAAACCAGACGTGAGGGGCTTGCTTAAGGCCATAGAGGGAGCGCCGCAGATGGCAGGCCATGCCATCGGGAATAGAGTACCCAGGAGGTGCTGCATGTACACCTCCTCACGTAACTCGCTGTTAGGAAAATCATTCTCCAGATCAAGCTGAGAGACAAACCAATGACGAACAGAAGCAACATCAAGTGTCATGTGAGCCTCTGGAGCAAAATTCTTATCATAGTCGCGGCCGTGCTCATGCTGAAAACCGCGAGCCACAAGTCGAGCCTTATAGCGCTCAAGAGAACCATCGGAGCGAGTTGATACGCCCAATTTGCATCACTATTTTATATCATAATTTACTGTTATTTATTGATATATTTCAAATTTAGAGGTGATACTTATGTCATTCCATCTATTTTTGCATGTTTGATGATTATTGGAGAATTAACCACCGGAGCCAGGATTCTGCTGGAAAAAGGACTATCAGGACACCATATTTCCGAAGAACAAAAATTCCCAAAAAATATACAGAAAATTCTACTTTGCCAGATGACGAAGGAAGCCAGAAGGGGAGGCCGAGATGGGCCAGGAGGGGGCCAGACCACCCCTAGGTGCGGGCAAAGCCCTGACCGCGCCTAGGCATGGTCTAGGTGCCCTGGCCCACTTCTGACATCGTCCCCTCGCGTATTTCAGCCCCCCGAGAAACCTAAGATCGGGGGAGCAACCAGAGAAATATTCCACCGCCGCTACGGGGAGGGGAACCAGAGAGAGAGAAAAGCTCTCCGGCAGGCTGAATTCTGCCGGGGAAATTCCCTCCCGGAGGGAGAAATTGTCGCCATCGTCACCGCCATCGAGCTAGACTTCATCGGGGTCATCATCACCATCATCTCCACCACCAGTATCATCATCACCGCCGTCTCCACGCCGTCCCGCTGTAACATCTTGGGTTTGATACTTGTCTAGTTCACATGGGAAACTTTCCCGGTGTTGATTACTCCTTGTAGTTGATGCTATTGAGTGAAACCATTGAATTAAGGTTTATGTCAAGATTGTTATTCATCATTATATCACCTCTGATTATGATCCATATGATGTCTCGTGAGTAGTTCATTTAGTTCTTGAGGACATGGGAGAAGTCATGATGTTAGTTGTGGAACTATATTGAGTAATATGCAATGATTTGATATTTAAGTTGTGGTGCTATTCTTCTAGTGGTATCATGTGAACGTCGACTACATGATACTTCATCTTTATGGGCCTAGGGGAATGCATTGTGTATTTGGCTACTAATTGTGGGGTTGCGGGAGCGACAGAAACCTAAACCCCCGTTAGGAAACCGGTGCACGAGAGAGTGTAGGATCTCAAAGTTTAAGGCTATGGTTAGATTTATCTTAATTACTTTCTTGTAGTTGCGGATGCTTTCAATAGGTATAATCACAAATATGCATTAGTACAAGTACGTGGTAGTGCATTAGCATCGGTTCACCCACACAACACTTACCAAACCATTGAAGATTATTCAGCTATGTGAAGCGAAAGCACTTGACGAAATTCCCGTGTGTCCTCAGGAATGTTTGGTCATCATAAGTACAACAACCAGCTTGTCCTTTGCTATAAAAAGGATTGGGCCACTCGCTGCAATTATTACTACTGCATTTTATTTACTCATACTTTATTTATCTACAATACCAAATACCCCCGCAAACCTGTTTGATAGTGTTTACAGTGAATCCTCGATCAAAACTGCTCGTCAACACCTTCTGCTCCTCGTTGGGTTCGACACTCTTATTTATCGAAAGTACTACGACACAACCCCGATACTTGTGGGTCATCGAGACTATTTTCTGGCACCGTTGCCGGGGAGTGAAGCGCTATTGAAGTGTGGAATTGGTAAATGTAACTTTTACTGTAAGTGTTGTTTTTATTTATGTTTGCTATTGCTTTATTTCATTATGGAGGCGTCTCTGTTTGACTCTCTATTTGGAATTACTACTACCACTGTTACGGTAGTAGATGAACCACTGCATTCTCAATTGGATCCTTTTAAAATACCTATGAAAATTGTTGAACGTGTTATGAATAACTGTTATTATGGAGATGGAACTGTCCATCCGGGTGATCATTTACTCTTTATACATGAATTATGCGAGTTGTTCAAGTGTGCATGTATCAATGGACCAAGTTAAGAGGAAATTATTCTCTTTATCACTTGAGGGAAGAGCTGCAGAATGGTATAAGATGCTTAAGAATGGCCAATATATTGGATGGGAGGAAATTGTACCTCTCTTTTGTTATAAATTCTATCCTCCAAGTGAGATTCATAAAGATTGGAATCAAATATATAATTTCTGGCCTCAAGATGGAGAGAGTATTGCCCAAGCGTGGGGGAGATTGAAGTCACTAATTCTCAAATGTCCCATTTATGAGCTCCCCAGTAATATTGTTATAAATAACTTCTATGCAAGGCTTTCTCTTCATGATAAGGATTTATTGGAAGCTTCTTGCTCTGAATCATTTACACGTATGAAAGAAGAAGCTAAATGGGATTTTCTCGACCGCATTCAGGAAAATACTGAAGGATGGAAGAATGATAAAGGAAGAAAGTCAGGTATTAATTATGATTATGAATGCATTGAATCTTTTATGAAAACAGATGAGTTTCGTAATGCTAGTGTTGCTTATGGTCTCGATTCTCAAATTCTTGCAAATTGTTTTAAGGCTTTTGACTCTTATCTTGATGTTCCCAAAAAGGAGTGGAACAAGTACCATGCACCATATAAAGATATTGTTAATTGTGTTCCTACTAGAAATATTGAAGTTTGTACTGCTGATCGTGTTTTGCCCGAACCTTATATTGAGAAAGTACGTTTCCCTGCCAAGGTAAAGGAACATTCCATTGTAACTAGTGTGGTTAATAAAAGTAAAAAGAAAGCTATAGAACCTGATGAACAAATAACTATTGAACCTGCGGTAGCAATATTAAAGGACTTGGTTACTGCAAATGTATAAGATGGACATATTATTTTCTTTGAAGATGCTTCTAATATTGTTTCGCATCCTAGTTAATCCAAGAAAACTAGTGTTCCTGTGCTTTCTGTCAGAATAGGCGATCATTGCTATTATGGTTTATGTGATATTGGTGAAAGTTCTAGTGCTATTCCTTATGAGCTTTAGAGGGAAATTATGCATGAAATTGGTTCTTGTGAACTTGAAGAAATTTATGTGGTTATTCAACTTGCTAACAGAGAGACCATCTCTCTGACTGGTATTGTTAGAGATGTGGAAGTTTTATCTGGTAAGATTAAATATCATGCTGATTTTCTAGTACTTGGTTTAGCTGCTAGTAAGACTTGTCCTATAATTTTTGGTAGACCTTTCTTGAATACCTGTGGCGGTATTACAGATTGCAAGAAGGAAAAAAATATTACTAAATTTGATGGAGAGTCTTATGAGTTTGATTTTTCTAAGTTTGCTAAAGCTCCTTATAAACTGAATTGCCTAATGAAGATTTTAGAGTTGAACAACTTGCCTCTATTGCTCTTGCTCCTAACAATGCTTTGCAGCAACATATGGAGGACCACGAAAGTGAGGTCTTTATGAAGGAAAGAAATGAAATTGATGAGATTTTTCTTCGTCAACCAGAGATGCTTAAGCATGATTTACCTGTGGAAGATTTGGGTACCACACTACCACCCAAGGAGGATCCTGTTTTCGATTAAAAACCTTTACCTGATGATCTTAAATATGCTTATATTGATGATAAGAAAATATATCATGTTATTATTAGGTCTAAACTTTCAGGACAGGAAGAGGAAAGGTTATTGAGAGTATTGAAGAAACACCGAGGGGCTATGGGATATACTCTTGATGATTTGAAGGGGATTTCTCCTACTATATGTCAGCATGCTATTAATATGGAACTGGATGCAAAGACGGTTGTTGAACATCAACGCCGTTTAATTCCTAAGATGAAGGATGTGGTAAGAAATGAGGTATTGAATCTTCTTGATGCTGGTATTATTTATCCTATTGCTGATAGTAGATGGGTTAGTTCTGTGCATTGTGTCCCTGAGAAAGGAGGAATTACTGTTGTGCCTAATGAGAAAAATGAACTTGTTCTTCAAAGAGTAGTAGTTGGTTATAGGATGTGCATTGATTATAGAAAAGTTAATAAAGTTACTAAGGAAGATCATTATCCTTTACCTTTTATTGATCAAATGTTAGAAAGGTTGTCTAAGAAAACTCATTTTTGTTTCCTTAATTGATGGTTATTTTGGGTTTTCTCAAATTGATGTTAAAAGCAAGATCAAGAGAAAACCACTTTTACTTGTCCTTATGGAACTTATGCTTATAGACGTATGCCTTTTGGTTTGTGTAATGCTCCTGCTATGTTTCAAAGATGCATGTCTGCTATCTTTCATGGTTTTTGTGAAGAAATTGTGGAAGTATTCATGGACGATTTCTCCGTCTATGGGACTTCTTTTGATAACTGTTTGCACAATCTTGATAAAGTTTTGCAGAGATGTGAAGAAACTAGTCTTGTTCTCAATTGGGAGAAATGCCACTTTATGGTAAATGAAGGAATTGTTCTTGGACATAAAATTTATGAAAGGGGCATTGAAGTCGACAGAGCCAAAGTGAAAGCAATTGACAAAATGCCCTATCCCAGGGATGTTAAAGGTTATTCTTGGTCATGCTGGTTTCTATAGGAGGTTTATTAAGGATTTCTCTAAAATTTCAAAGCCTCTTACTAATCTTCTCCAAAAGGATGTACCTTTTGTTTTTGATGATGACTGTAAGGAAGATTTTGAAACTCTAAAGAAGGCTTTAACTACTGCACCTATTGTTCAACCACCTGATTGGAATTTACCCTTTGAAATTATGTGCGATGCTAGTGATTTTGCGATAGGTGTTATTCTTGGACAGCGAGTAGATAAGAAGTTAAATGTTATTCATTATGCTAGTAAGACTCTTGATGCTGCTCAAAAGAATTATGCTACTATTGAAAAAGAATTCCTAGCTGTAGTCTTTGCTTGCAATAAGTTTAGACCTTATATTGTTGATTGAAAAGTTACTATTCATACTGATCATGCTGCTATTAGGTACCTTATGGAAAAGAAAGATGCTAAGCCTAGACTTATTAGATGGGTGTTACTTTTACAATAGTTTGATTTGCATATTGTAGATAGGAAGGGTGCTGAAAATCATGTTGGTGATAATTTGTCTAGATTGGAAAACATTTCTTATGATCCTATTCCTATTAATGATGGTTTTCCAAATGAACAATTGGCTGCAATAAAATTAACTTCGCGTGAGAGTCCTTGTTATGCTGACTATGCTAACTTTATTGTTTTCAAGTATTTGCCTCCAACATTTACAGCTCAGCAAAGAAGGAAATTATTTTATGATTTGAGGCATTATTTTTGGGATGACCCACACTTATATAAAGAAGGGGTGGATGGTATTAGGCGAAGATGTGTTCCGGAATATGAGCAACAGGATATATTGAGAAAATTTCATGGTAGTTCTTATGGAGTACATTGTTCTGGAGATAGAACTGCACAAAAGGTTCTACAATCAGGTTTTTATTGGCCTACTCTTTTTAAGGATGCAAGAAAGTTTACTTTATCTTGTGATGAATGCCAAAGAGTTGGTAATATTTCTAGATGCAATGAAATGCCTATGAGTTATTCTCTTGTTATTGAACCATTTGACTGTTGGGGATTTGACTTTATGGGTCCTTTTCCTCCTTTAGAAGTGTATACTCATATACTTGTTGTTGTTGACTCCGGAAGAATTCATTAAGGAGCAAATTTAGGAATCTGCAGAGTCCGTTTTCGTATAGGTAACAGTTTTAGTAAGAAAAAGTTCGCGTTAAACTTTCCAGGTTATATTTTTGTCGTTTTTACTGAATATGAAAAATTACGAGACGGAAATGGGTAGGAGAAGGTGCCCAGGGGCACCAGACCACCCCTAGGCGCGGGCCTGCTCCTTGCCGCGCCTAGGCATGGTCTGGGTGCCCTGGAGCCCCTTTTCGACCCGGTTTTGCCTTGTTCCTTTCCTTTTGTTACGAAACTTTTTGCTATATAATCCCCCGTATTCCCCGAGGTCCGTATATCGTGTTCTCCTCATGTTTTCGTTTCAAGCTGTTTCTGCCAGGATCCGTTCTCGGTTTTAGAGGCACCATGGTCTCCACCAACAACGACAAGGGCAAGGAGCTACCGGAAGATGATCTCCAAGATCCAAAGCTAGAGGAGGACGTCAAGAATGAAGCTGAAGAGGAAGCGGGAGAATACCGGCGTTCACCTCCTCACACCATCATTGCAAGCATTGGAGTGGTGGAAGACCCACTCAAGTTCAAGAAAGAAGCTCGGATTAGTGCTGGAGGAGGGATTCCATGTCACATCCTAGCAGAGAGGACACCATATTCAAGAAAACGTTAACCCTTCCATACTTTAATTTATAAATGTCAATTCGAAAGGGTGCCTCAGGTGGAGTTACCCTCTGGATGGGATATGGATCGTTCTAACAATGCATGGAAAGGAAGCTCTGAGTCTGAGGAAGGATGGGGGATAATTCCAAGAGCTGGGATTCACAGTTTGACAGATTCATGAATTGTATTGATCACAACACGGAGTTGATTCATATTCTCACCTACAAGATTGATGAGTTGAAGGAACTGGTTGATAAGCTTATTAAGGATGCACCACCACCACCGAAGGAGTAATTCGTCATTGGTATTGGCATCCCCTTGGCTTGTTCCAAGCTTGGGGGAGTGCCGCGGTATCACACTATTATCTTTCACCTATTTACTCTTCAGTAGAGTCACATCATGAGTAGTGGAGTTATCATATAGGATAGTTTGCAGTATGGAAGTATCTCTCCTTTAGTCAATTATCTATGTATCCCTTGGTGTGAGTTGCCGTTATGGAATATTAATGAGAACTTTTATCATTTACTTTCTGCACATCTTATTTTAGTTTGTAATTTCTATCATATGATTAATCTTGTTGGTTAGTATTGGTATCACTTTGGGGGCATAAAGTAATTCTAGTTAGTCTTGGCAAACTTAGCATTGGTCAGTAGCAACATTACTTTGAGGCTTAAGTAGAAAAGAGAGAAATACAAGTAGATATATTATTCCATTATCTTTCTTTATTGTTGGCTCATAAGCTTAATATTCTTAAGATTGAATCATTTGTACTTCCAAGGAAGATTGCATGTTTGTTTTCTATCACATGTATATTTGTTTGTTTCGCTCAACTCTTATGCTTGCTACCCAACCTTGCTAGCCAAAGACATGTACTGAGAGGGAATGCTTCTCGTGCTTCCAAACCATGAAACAGAAACTCATGCCATTTGTGTCCACCATATCTACCTATATGTGGTATTTCATCGCCACTCCTAAGTAAATTGCTTGTGTGCTACCTTTAAACTTTCAAACATGATACCTGTTTTGTGTTTTGTTCTTAGCTCATGAGGAAATATCGAATGGTTTATTGTATTTTCATGACTTCATTCGTGACTAGCATGAATAATGTGCTAAGTCCTTAATTTTGTCATCCACCACTTCTCTCCTTGTCAATTTTCTTGGATCTCGTGGTGAGTAACCTTCCTTGATGATCCGCCATAGCTCGGTGGATGCGCTGCGCACATGAGAACGCATTAAGAACTGCCAATTTTCAAAGCCATTGGATTCAAGTAGCAGTGGTGAACCATGAGACAAGATATGTGGCATAGGAATTGGAACATTTATGGTGTAATCGCTTGGTGCTGGCACCGCATGATAACCCCTTAAATGTTCCGCAACCGGTGGTTCCTCCTTCCCTTTTGATGAAGTGCCGACATCCCCAAGTTCCTCCTCTTGAGGGATTTTTGTCGATTGCACGACAAAATCAACAAGAGGAATAGGATTAACTTGTGGCGGGGGAACCTTGACACTTGCCTTAGGATCTATGGTGGGGGTTGGTTTTGGAGCAATCAAATCCATCATCATAGCCTTCATTTGGCTTACGATAGATGACTCCAATTTCTTGAGGTCATCCAAAGTAGCCGTTGTGCTATCGGCGTTTGATGGTGGAGGTGGTTGCCCACCGGGAAGGGACCCATTCCCAAGCACCTCTTATTCGGCCATTTCTTAGGCGGTAAAGCCCGAGCAAGAAAACCTTGCTCTGATACCAATTCAACGGATCATAGCGAACAAGAGGGGGGGGGTGAATGGTCGCTAAATTTTTTTTATGCCTTTTTCAATTTTAGTGCGACGCGGAAGTAAAGGTGGTGACTTTGGTGATAGGGGTGTTCCTAGTATGATCCTAGCTAATGCAACGAGCAAAGGAACCGAACAAGATAGTAAAGAGAGGGAGCGAAACAACCGGGGACGCAGAGACGAGGCGAGGTTTGTTTCCTGCAGTTCCTCCCACAAAAGGGAGTACGTCTGCGTTGAGGAGGTGCTAACCACGAAGGCTGGGAGGCCACGAAGGCCTCACCTTGTTCCTCGAGAAAGGCCCACGAAGGAACTTCCCCTTCTCCACTAAATAGCCGGTCGAGGCGGAGGTTCCTTCACAAGGTTGGGGCGAGCTCCACAAACACCGGAGGCTCTCAACACCCTATGGGGCTAGCACTACTCCTAGCTAGCCTCCATAGGATCACTTCCTCAAAGATCCCACCATAGGAACCCTAACTCTAAGATCCACTAAGGACTAGATGATATTGGTGAAATCTCTCTTGGTAGAACTATAGATCGGGGTCTCCTCCACCACTCCTCAAAGTTTGGGCATGATTGGTTGGGTAGGTAGGGAGATCCTCAAGGTTTTAGCTCAGCAACAATGGAGGAGAGAGAGAAGAGATAAAATTGAGCTGGGAAGAAGGGGCCCTTTTATAGGTCCCCCAATTCCAACCGTTATGTGTTGATTCCGCACGACCGGTACTACCGCTTGGGCAAGCGGTAGTACCGCTCTAGATTCGAATTCTGCCCATAGATCTGCCACGTGGGCTCGAAGCGGTAGTACCGCTGCCGGTACCGCTGAGCTACCGACAGGGCCTCTGCGAGCCCCGGACTCCACCCGGTACTAGAGCGGTACCAGGGCGGTAGTTCTGTATTTCATAGTTACGGTAAAAAGCGGTACCTTGACGGAACTACCGCTTGGGAGCGGTACTTCCGGTCGAGGTACCATAACATGTACTGTGGGCATATCGTCATGCAATTCCAGAGCGGTACCACTGACCGGTACCAATGGGGTAGCGGTACTACCGCTCTTGGTACACCACGCCAGATTCAGCTTTTTCCTCTTTCCCTCTCCAATCACGTCACCACGCGACACACACACAAAACCAGAAAACCTATAAGCTACGCTTGAGTCTTCCAATCCTGATGCGTTCAGCGAGGGCGCCGTGCACCTACAAATATATCAAAGACAAACTATGCACACGGTGAAATTCATTCAAGTGTTGTTATCAAACACACAAAACACGAGGTATAGATCTTGCTCTTTCAGATACACCCCCCTATACTTGTGGGTCATCAAGAGTCTTGATCTTGTAGATCCACTTACAGGTGATGGGACGTATAGATGAAGTGGGAGTAACAAAATCCCAAGTGTCAGTGCGCTCAAGCGTAGTAATCTCCTCGGCCATCGCTAGCTGCCATTCGGGATAAGAGGTCGGCTCAAGGACAATAGAAAGACCATAGTGAGTGGGATAATAGCGATCAGGTGGAGGACGAGGCCTAGCATGAAAGTTATGAGTTGGCTCAGGCTGAGAAGGCAACACACCAGAAGTGGAAGGCATGTCAGGAGGAGCATCATCATCATCACGTGGACGATAGTAGTGAAACGGGAAGGGAGGAATCACCATAGGTGAGGAAGGAGACATCGAGGAGGAAGGTGGGGAAGGTGGTGAGGAAGGAGAGGAGTGAAAGGACAAGATGTCGCCTAGAGGGGGGGGGGGGGTGAATAGGCGTTTTAAAAAACTATTACGGATTTGGCTTGTAAGAATGCGGAATTAAACTAACGTTTATTTTACAAGCACAAAACCTAAATATGCTAGGATCAACTAAGTGCAACAACAACTTAGATAAGAAAGATAGGCACACGATTGATGTCTACGCACGCTTCTATTCTTGTAGACAGTGTTGGGCCTCCAAGTGCAGAGGTTTGTAGAACAACAACAAGTTTCCCTTAAGTGGACCACCCAAGGTTTATCGAACTCATGGAGGTAGAGGTCAAAGATATCCCTCTCAAGCAACCATGCAATTACGATACAAGAAGTCTCTTGTGTCCCCAACACACCCAATACACTTGTCAGATGTATAGGTGCACTAGTTCGGCGAAGAGATAGTAAAATGCAAGTGATATGGATGGATATGAGTGGTAATAACAATCTGAAATAAATATGGCAGCAAGTAAACATGCAATAAAACAGTAAATAAACGGTGATTCGATGCTTGGAAACAAGGCCTAGGGATAATACTTTCACTAGTGGTCACTCTCAACAATGATATCATAAAGGAATATAAATATAAGCACTTCACTATGCTACTCTGAACTACTCCGGTTGGATAACGAACACTAATTCACCACGTAGGGCTGCAAAAGCAAACCTTAAAGATGTATTCCCAAGTACTAATGAACACCCCATGTTGTCACTTTGAGCATTCACGGGAGGTACTAACACCTCACAATTTCATAGAGACATCCAACTCAAATAATAATTCAGTGAACAAGTATTCTGTGAAATATAGCCTAAGAGACCCACACGGTGCACACACTATCACCTTTACACATGTGGGACAAGGAGTCTCCGAAGATCACATAAGTAAAATCCACTTGAATAGCATAACGACATCTAGATTACAAAGCTCATGGTCACATAAAGATCACACCATGGGAGAGATAGATAGACCACATAGCTACTGGTAAAGCCCTCACCCTCGGGGGAGAATTACTCACTCCTCATCGTGGGAGTCAGCAACGGCGATGGAGATGGTGGTGGAGTTAATGGAGATGGCTCCGGGGGCAATTCCCCGTCTCGGCAGGGTGCCGGGACAGAGACTTCTGTCCCCCGAATCTTGTTAGCGACGACGGAGGAGCTATGAAACTTTTCATGGATGGAGGCCGACTGATTTAGGGTTTTGGCGTCGGGAGCTTTATATAGGCGGAAGGGCGAGGTCGGTGGAGGCATGGTGGCCCCAGACCACCCCTAGGTGCGGGCTAGGGCCAGGCCGCGCCTAGGCATGGTCTGGCCACCCTGTGGCCCTCCTCCGTCTCTTCCCTGGACTCCGTCTTCGCTCCGGGAAAAATATGAACTTTGGCTTTTGTTTCTTCCAATTCTAAGAATATTTCCAGTACAACTTTTCTGAAATACAAAACAAGAAAAAATAGGGAACTGGCATTGTGGTCTCGTCAATAGGTTAGTTCCAGAAAATGCATAAAAGTGTCACGAAGTGTAAACAAAACAAATAGCAATTGGTGTAAAACAAGCATGGAACATCACAAATTATAGATACGTTTGCAACGTATCAACGATATATATATAGTACAAGAGATAGCAAGATATGAGTACTTCAAGCACGATGGCTATCACAAGGAAAGTAAACTTGGGTATAGAGATAACCGATGCACGTGAAGACGACGATGTATTCCCGTGTTCCCCTACACAAGGTGAGGTACGTCACATTCGAGAGATATGGGCTACCACGAAGATCTCCCGAACGCCACGAAGGGTCACCTTCTTCTCCAAGCCAATACCACGAAGGACAAATGCCTTGCCCTTATGCCTAGATTTTCCTTCACTCCGGAGATGGCAAGCTCCACAACCACTTCACAAGCTCCACGAAGGAGAAGCCCGGGCCTCTTCACAATCTTCCACGAAGAGGTCACCGGAGCACCAACCGCCAAGCCAACTAGGAGGTCACCCCTCCAAGAGTAACAAGCTCACAGTCTCTCACTCGAACTAATCACAATGGAGAGCTCAACACTTATGCAAAAATGCAAGAGAAAGAACACCAAAGGTGTTCAAATCCCCCACACTCAAATCCCACCAAAGCAACAAGTGCTAGTGAGGAATTAGAGAGGAAGAACAAAGGAGTAAATCAACAAATATCTCCAAGATCTAGATCCCAAGAGTTCCCCTCACAAACAGGAGGAATGGATTGGGGGAGTTGTAGATCTAGATCTCCTCTTTCAAATATCTCAAGAATATGGAAGAATCATAGGAGGGATGGAGAGGAAGCAAGCTTTTGAGTTTCAACAATGGAGTAGGAGAGAGATAGCAAATAGAATGGTTGACCTTACCTTCTCAAGGAGGAAGAAGGACTATTTATAGTCAAAGGGGGAAAACTAGCCGTTTGGGGAATTCCTGCGACCCGAACAACGGTAAAACTGGAACCGCCGATTCCCACACCAGAATGGTCCGACGAGCAAACCGGTCAAGTGAAACCACCACCAGAAATCTCCAACACACGAGGCTGGACCGGTTCTGAAATCGGCACGCCGGTTCCCTCGCTAGAACGAGACCGGCTCACTAGAACGAAACCGGTTTTGCCGGAACAACATACTGGTACGTGTTCCGGTGAAACCGGAACCATTTAGGATCGCCGAGATATTCCGGCAGGAGAGCCGGCACCACCGGTTTCAACGTCGAAATCGCCAGAACCCCTCAAACGCAGTTTTCTCGAAAGAACTTAACTTTGACAAAGTTCCTGAACTCCGATTGAGATGAAACCAATTTTGTTGGAAAGATAATGACGAATAGAACCCCAACAATTCTTCACTCTTAGTCTTGTTCAACCTTGTATCCCTTCATGATCTTCATTTCTTCTTCTTGATCATATCATATTCTTCTCTTCAAAACGATGATCTTGATGCCAATACCAAAGGTATATCATTATATTGATGGCATCTACACTTGAATCCAACACATGGAATACAAGCAAGACCTATGGAAAATCTTTCATATAAACACAATCAAAACATTAGTCTATAAAGGATTGTCATTAATTACCAAAAACACACTTAGGGGAACGTACCCTTACATGGAGGAGCTGGTGGGTAAAGAAGGTGTCAGGTCGGTAGTGGAGGGACGCGGAGGAGCGGGGACCTGAGGCACATAAGGAGGTGAGTCAGGGAATATGAGAAAGGAGATATCTTCCAAAGATAAGGAACACGAGGAGGGACGCGGGTAAAAAGGACGTGACTCATGATAAGTGACATCCCGAGAGATGCGCATCCGACGACCAATCGGATCCCAGCACTTATAGCCCTTGTGCTTAGGACTTAGCCAAGAAAGACACACTCAACGGACTGATCAGTTAGCTTGGTGCGTTCGGGTGGAGCAAGAAGGTCATAGCAAAGGAAACCAAAAAGGTGAAGAGTCGAATAATCACGAGAGCAGCCAGTAAGATGCTCAAGAGGAATACTGATGTCTACGGGTGCTTCTATTCTTGTAGACAGTGTTGGGCCTCCAAGAGCAGAGGTTTGTAGAACAGCAGCAAGTTTCCCTTAAGTGGATCACCCAAGGTTTATCGAACTCAGGGAGGAAGAGGTCAAAGATATCCCTCTCAAGCAACCCTGCAACCACAAAGCAAGAAGTCTCTTGTGTCCCCAACACACCTAATAGGTGCACTAGTTCGAAGAGATAGTAAAATACAAGTGGTATGAATGAATATGAGCAGTAGTACGGCGCCAAAATAGCTTGCTGGCGTGCATTGATGGTAGTAATATTGTAGGAAGTAAACAAGCAATAACGCTTGCAGTAATGTAACGAGTAAAACGGTAAACAAGCGCGATAGCGATATTTAGGAACAAGGCCTAGGGATTAGACTTTCACTAGTGGACACTCTCAACTTTGATCACATAACAGAATAGATAAATGCATACTCTACACTCTCTTGTTGGATGATGAACACATTGCGTAGGATTACACGAACCCTCAATGCCGGAGTTAACAAGCTCCACAATTCAATGTTCATATTTAAATAACCTTAGAGTGTATGAAAGATCGACACGACTAAACCAAGTACTAACATAGCATGCACACTGTCACCTTCACATCGTGCATGAGGAATAAACTACTTTAATAACATCACTAGAGTAGCACATAGATAAATTGTGATACAAAACACATTGCAATCATAAAGAGATATGAATAAGCACTTCACTACGCCATTCATAACAGTGAATAAGTATTCTGTGAAATATAGCCTAAGAGACCCACACGGTGCACACACTGTCACCTTTACACACATGGGACAAGGAGTCTCCGGAGATCACATAAGTAAAACCCACTTGACTAGCATAATGACATCTAGATTACAAGCATCATCATATGAATCTCAATCATGTAAGGCAGCTCATGAGATTATTGTATTGAAGTACATAGGGAGAGATGAACCACATAGCTACGGTACAGCCCCGAGCCTCAATGGAGAAATACTCCCTCCTCATGGGAGCAGCGCGGTGATGAAGATGGCGGTGGAGATGGCAGCGGTGTCGATGGAGAAGCCTTCGGGGGCACTTCCCCGTCCCGGCGGCGTGCCGGAACAGAGACTCCTGTCCCCCAGATCTTGGCTTCGCGATGGCGGAGGCTCTGGAAGGTTTTCCGTATCGTGGCTTCTTCGTCTCGAGGTTTTAGGTCAGGGACCTTTAAATAGGCGAAGAGGCGGAGTCGGAAGGTCGAAGGGGCGACGACACAACAGGGTGGCGCGGGCCCAGCCCTGGCCGCGCCACCACCATGTGTTGGCCCCCTGGCCCCTCTCGCGGCTCTCGGGTGTTCTGGATGCTTCCGGGCAAAATAGGAACCAGGCGTTGATTTCGTCCAATTCCGAGAATATTTCGTTACTAGGATTTCTGAAACCAAAAACAGCTGAACCAGCTCTTCGGCATCTTGTTAATAGGTTAGTTCCAGAAAATGCACGAATATGACATAAAGTGTGCATAAAACATGTAGATATCATCAATAATGTGGCATGGAACATAAGAAATTGTCGATACGTCGGAGACGTATCAGCATCCCCAAGCTTAGTTCTGCTCGTCCCGAGCAGGTAAAACGATAACAATGATAATTTCTTAAGTGACATGCCATCATAACCTTGATCATACTATTGTAAGCATATGTAATGAATGCAGCGATCAAAACAATGGTAATGACATGAGTAAACAAGTGAATCATACAGCAAAGACTTTTCATGAATAGTACTTCAAGACAAGCATCAACAAGTCTTGCATAAGAGTTAACTCATAAAGCAATAAATCAAAGTAAAGGTATTGAAGCAACACAAAGGAAGATTAAGTTTCAGCGGTTGCTTTCAACTTATAACATGTATATCTCATGGATAGTTGTCAACATAGAGTAATATAACAAGTGCAATATGCAAGTATGTAAGAATCAATGCACAGTTAACACAAGTGTTTGCTTCTCGAGATGGGAGGAAATAGGTAGACTGACTCAACATAAAAGTGGAAGAATGGCCCTTCGACGAGGGAAGCATCGATTGCTATATTTGTGCTAGAGCTTTTATTTTGAAAACATCAAGAGAGTATGAAAGTAAAGTTTTGAGAGGTGTTTGTTGTTGTCAACGAATGGTAGCGGGTACTCTAACCCCCTTGCAGACAAACCTTCAAAGAGCGGCTCCCATTTTATTTTATTTTTGGGTGGCACTCCTTCCAACCTTTCTTTCACAAACCATGGCTAACCGAATCCTCGGGTGCCTGCCAACAATCTCATACCATGAAGGAGTGCCTTTTTATTTTAGTTTTATTATGATGACACTCCTCCCCACCTTTGCTTTCTCAAGCCATGGCTAACCGAATCCTTCGGGTGCCGTCCAACAATCACATACCATGGAGGAGTGTCTATTTTTGTTAATTAATTTGGGACTGGGAATCCCATTGCCAGCTCTTTTTGCAAAATTATTGGAAAAGCGGATGAAGCCACTAGTCCATTGGTGAAAGTTGCCCAACAAGATTGAAAGATAAACACCACATACTTCCTCATGAGCTATAAAACATTGACACAAATAAGAGGTAATAACTTTTGAATTGTTTAAAGGTAGCACTCAAGCAATTTACTTTGGAATGGCGGAGAAATACCATGTAGTAGGTAGGTATGGTGGACACAAATGGCATAGTGGTTGGCTCAAGGATTTTGGATGCATGAGAAGTATTCCCTCTCGATACAAGGCTTAGGCTAGCAAGGTTATTGAAACAAACACAAGGATGAACCAGTGCAGCAAAACTCACATAAAAGACATATTGTAAACATTATAAGACTTTACACCGTCTTCCTTGTTGTTCAAACTCAATACTAGAAATTATCTAGACCTTAGAGAGACCGATTATGCAAACCAAATTTTAGCATGCTCTATGTATTTCTTCACTAATAGGTGCAAAGTATATGATGCAAGAGCTTAAACATGAGCACAAAAATTGCCAAGTATCACATTATCTAAGACATTTTACCAATTACTACATGTAGCATTTTTCCAATTCCAACCATATAACAATTTAACGAAGAGGAAACTTCGCCATGAATATTATGAGCTAAGAACACATGTGTTCATATGAACCAGCGGAGCGTGTCTCTCTCCCACACAAGGATGAACTTATTCAGAGAACTAAGATAACAAAACAAAAACAAAAATAAAAGCACACAGACGCTCCAAGTAAAATACATAGGATGTGACGGAATAAAAATATAGTTTCACTAGAAACCTGATAAGTTGTCGATGAAGAAGGGGATGCCTTGGGCATCCCCAAGCTTAGATGCTTGAGTCTTCTTAAAATATGCAGGGATGAACCACCGGGGCATCCCCAAGCTTAGACCTTTCACTCTTCTCGATCACATTATATCACCCTCTTCTCTTGACCCTTGAAAACTTCCTTCACACAAACTTCAAGCGAACTCATTAGAGGGTTAGTGCATAATAAAAGTTTACATGTTCAGAGGTAGCACAATCATTCTTTACACTTCTGGACATTGCATAAAGCTACTGGACATTAGTGGATCAAAGAAATTCATCCAACATAGCAAAAGAGGCAATGCGAAATAAAAGGCAGAATCTGTCAAAACAGAACAGTTCGTAAAGACGAATTTTAAAATGGCACCAGACTTGCTCAAATGGAAAAACTCAAAACTAATGAAAGTTGCGTACATATCTGAGGATCACGCTCGTAAATTGGCAGATTTTTTTTTCTAAAGAGACTTGTGACAGAATTCGTGACAGACAGCAATGCTGTTTCTGCGCAGCGATCCCAAATATAACATCAACTTTAACATAGAAACTTTAATTGGCACAAAAACATGAAAGGAGAGGTTGCTACAGTAATAAACAACTTCCAAGACTCAACAAAACAAAAAGTGCTGTAGTAAAAAAAAACACATGGGTTATCTCCCAAGAAGTTCTTTCTTTATAGCCATTAAGATGGGCTCAGCAGTTTTAATGATGCACTCGCAAGAAATAAGAGTTGAAGCAAAAGAGAGCATCAAGAGGCAAATTCAAAACAAATTTAAGCCTAACATGCTTCCTATGAAAAGAAATCTTGTAAATAAACAAGTTCAAGAAGCATAATGCAACAAGCATAGAAAGATAAAACAAGTGTAGCTTAAAAAATTTCAGCACATAGAGAGGCATTTTAGTAACATGAAAATTTCTATAACCATATTTTCCTCTCTCATAATAACTTTCAGTAGCATCATGAGCAAACTCAACAATATAACTATCATAAAGCATTCTTATCATGAGTCTCATGCATAAAATAATTACTACTCCCAACATAAGCATAATCAATTTTATTAGTTGTAGTGGGAGAAAATTCAACAAAGTAGCTATCATTATTATTCTCATCATCAAATATAGGAGGCAAAGTATCATCAAAGTAAATTTTCTCCTCAATGCTTGGGGGACTAAAAATATCATGCTCATCAAAGCCAGCTTCCCCAAGCTTAGAATTTTCCATAGCATTAGCAACAATAGTGTTCAAAGCATTCATATTAATATGTTCCATGGGTTTTTAATTTTCGCATCAAACCATCCATGTCTTAAATCAGGAAATAGAATAAGAAGCTCATTGTTGTCCATTATGCCTAACTAGTGTAAACAAGAAACCAAATGTCGCAATTGCAGAGTCTAAAGGAAAAGCTTCGAGTACTTACAACGGCGCGGAGAATAGCTTAGTAGCCGAGATCGGTGAGTACCTTTTACCTTTCCTCCCCGGCAACGGCGCCAGAAAAGTGCTTGATGTCTGGTGCTTCTATTCTTGTAGGCAGTGTTGGGCCTCCAAGAGAGAGGTTTGTAGAACAGCAAGTTTCCCTTAAGTGGATCACCCAAGGTTTATCGAACTCAGGGAGGAAGAGGTCAAAGATATCCCTCTCAAGCAACCCTGCAACCACAAAGCAAGAAGTCTCTTGTGTCCCCAACACACCTAATAGGTGCACTAGTTCGGCGAAGAGATAGTAAAATACAAGTGGTATGAATGAATATGAGCGATGTACGCGGAGAAAAGCTCACTGGCGTGCGGTTGATGGTAGTAATATTGGGAAGTAAACAAGCAATAGTAACGCAGTAATGCAGTAAAAGTAAACAAGCAGCGATAGCGTATTTAGGAACAAGGCCTAGGGATTAGACTTTCACTAGTGGACACTCTCAACTTTGATCACATAACAGAATAGATAAATGCATACTCTACACTCTCTTGTTGGATGATGAACACATTGCGTAGGATTACACGAACCCTCAATGCCGGAGTTAACAAGCTCCACAATTCAATGTTCATATTTAAATAACCTTAGAGTGTATGAAAGATCGACACGACTAAACCAAGTACTAACATAGCATGCACACTGTCACCTTACATCGTGCATGAGGAATAAACTACTTTAATAACATCACTAGAGTAGCACATAGATAAATTGTGATACAAAACACATTGCAATCATAAAGAGATATGAATAAGCACTTCACTACGCCATTCATAACGGTGAATAAGTATTCTGTGAAATATAGCCTAAGAGACCCACACGGTGCACACATGTCACCTTTACACACGTGGGACAAGGAGTCTCTGGAGATCACATAAGTAAAACCCACTTGACTAGCAGAATGACATCTAGATTACAAGCATCATCATATGAATCTCAATCATGTAAGGCAGCTCATGAGATTATTGTATTGAAGTACATAGAGAGAGATGAACCACATAGCTACGGTACAGCCCCGAGCCTCAATGGAGAACTACTCCCTCCTCATGGGAGCGGCGGTGATGAAGATGGCGGTGGAGATGGCAGCGGTGTCGATGGAGAAGCCTTCGGGGCACTTCCCGTCCGTGGCGTGCAGGAGAGACTCCTGTCCCCGATCTTGGCCGCGATGGCGGCGGCTGGAAGGTTTTCCGTATCGTGGCTTCCGTCTCGAGGTTTTAGGTCGGGGACCTTTAAATAGGCGAAGAGGCGGAGTCGGAGGTCGAAGGGGCGACGACACAATAGGGTGGCGCGGGCCCGGCCCTGCCGCGCCACCACCATGTGTGGGCCCCCTGTGGCCCTCTCTGCGGCTCTCGGGTGTTCGGATGCTTCCGGGAAAAATAGGAACACAGGCGTTGATTTCGTCCAATTCCGAGAATATTTCGTTACTAGGATTTGAAACCAAAAACAGCAAACGAAGCGGCACTTCGGCATCTTGTTAATAGGTTAGTTCCAGAAAATGCACGAATATGACATAAAGTGTGCATAAAACATGTAGATATCATCAATAATGTGGCATGGAACATAAGAAATTATCGATACGTCGGAGACGTATCAATACCACCCTGCAGGGCCGTGGAGGGCTAAAGATTGATGACATAGGTGGAAATAGACACAGCCGCAGCCCAGAAGTGAGGATGAAGAAAGGCGGCGATCATCATCGCACGAGCCATCTCAAGCAGGTGGCGATGTTTGTGCTTATCCACGCCAATCAGAGCATGGGCGCCAGGGGAGGAGAATTGAGCAAGAGTGCCCTGCTCAGCAAGAAAACCACGCAACAGCTAGGAGATATACTCACCAGCGGAGTCAGCCCAAAATACACGAATAGGCGTGTAAAATTGAGTATGGACCATCCAAGCAAACCGCTGATATATCGAGAGGACCTCGCTGTGGGAAGTTATAAAATAAATCCAGGTGTGGCGAGAAAAATCATCTATAAAATAACATAGTAGCGATGCCCCCCCTTTGAAGCGAAGGGAGCTGGTCCCCATACATCAGAATGGACCAAGTCGAAAGGACGTTGATATACAAACTCACTAGTAGGATAAGGTAACTAAGTCTGTTTTCCAAGCCTACAACCCTGGCAAACCTGAAGCGAGTCATCTCCCGAGACATGCCCAAGAATACCTCGACGAAGTAAAGACAACAAGCGAGAACCACAAAGGTGACCAAGACGATGATGCCACTGCTGAAAGGAGGCGGTAGTGGAAGCAGCAAGCACACATGGATCAGTCGGTGGAGTGGTAGCAGAAGGAACATGAAGCCAGTCAAGCTCCCAAAGTCCTTGGCAGTCACGGCACCAAGGGCCATCTCCAACCAGTGCCCGAGTGTGAGCATCCTGAACAAAACAAGAATCAACATCAAGAATGACCCGACAACCAGAATCAGTGAGTTGAGCAGCGGAAAACAAGTTCATGGTAAGACGAGGAACATGAGAAACATCTCAAACGAAAAAGGAGGAAGTATAAAGAGTTCCACGACTAGCAACATGAAGAGAAGTGCCATCGGCAGTAAGAACATTAACAGGAAGAGAAAGAGGTCAAAGAGAAGAGAGAGTGGAAGAATCAGGGGACATGTGAAAAGAAGCTCTAGAATCAAGAACCCACGAATATGTACCTGACTGTGTAGGAGTAGCAGCCATAGAGGCAGCGACTCCTGTCGAAGAAGAACCAGAGGAGGCAAGGAGGCGCCAAAGCCTCGCAATGTCCTGCTCGGTGAAGTCGGTGGTGGAGGGTGCTGAAGAGGGAGCACGAGGACCACTAGATTTGGTGAGCATTCCATTGAGCAAGTGCACCCGCTTCTTGAAGCAATAAGCCTCAGGGTGTCCATACTTGTGGCAACCCACATGGAGGACCAGAATGAGGGTGCCCCTGGCCACCAAAAGGACGACGTCCACGACCAGGTGGCATGGGCAAGAGCGGCGGAGCATTGTAGGGAGTGGGTGCGGATGCAACAGGAGCTCGAGTAGCAAGAACAGAGGGACCCAAGCAGACCAGCACCATGCAGACGAGTGACGAGGGTGCTCCTCGGCAATGCCCACCTTTTGGGGCTTAGGGTTGATGGAATCCTGCAGGCTGACACGAGACATCGGATACCAAACAGACATGGAGAGAGATTTACCCAGGTTCGGGGCCCTCGATGAGGTAAAACCCTTACTTCCTGCTTGCATGATCTTGATTATTGACATTATTGGGTTTACAATGGGGTAGCCGAAGGCTATGACTAAGATATCGTCGAGAGGCTAAGATTTCTAATGACCTAGTTCTAGACTTGCGGTGAATCTGGCTGTGGTGATTGTGTGTCCCTCGGCAGACCCTCTCCTGACCCTTATATTGCAGGCCAGGTCTCGAGAGTCTTGTCCGGGTTCGACTAGTTTACAAAGAATTATATGTCTAAACTTTACTTGTCCTTCGTCTTCTTGCCTTGTTCATAAAAATTCCTTCTTTGGAACCTACGTATCGGTCCACCTTGGTCGGTAGATGATCTTCATGGGCCCCTGGTTGGGCGGTAGGAGGTAGAATAACTTTGGTTACCCGAAGGGTAATGCCCACATCAGTAGCCCCCGAGTGACTGGCCAAAGTAAAGCTTCTGGCAGGGACTAAAATTTTCTTCTATCGAATGTCCATAATTGCCGGAAGGTCTTGATCTCTTGAAACCAAAAGCTCATTTTTATCGGGTGCGCGTCCAGCGCTCCCGATGGGAGTAGCCTCCGAGTCTAGGCACAAATGCTTACAACCCTGTGTAGACTCAAGTTGTACTACTCGAATGTTTTTGGCTGCCGATGTTTTTTGCAAGCTGTCGTAATCATTCGATATCTTTCTTATATCGGATCTTCCATAGCTTCAAGTAAAGTCATGCCTATTGCTTGTTCGTTATTTAGTAGATCCGATCTGTTATAGTTGCTCCTTGATTCTTCAAGGATTGGTTTAATATCTGTATGGTTAGGCCTTGCAAACGGGTTGAACGATCCGGTAGTACGTAAGTATGGTTTGTTAGTCCTAAGAGGGATGTTCCGGGAATTAACTTAATGTTGGTTTTTAGGCCTCTTTTAGGGTTAGCTTTCCATTATCTTTCGTGTCTATTAGGCTCAACTACGCGTAGGATGTTCCGGTGAAAACCCTAAACTGTCGTAGATTAGATTAACTTTATATTGATCAAGCAGGAGCCTCATGTCCTCGTTAACCGACGTGAACCATGGGGCGATCGGCTCTTTGAGCCGATCCACGGGGCAACCGAGAGCCGATCGGCTCGTATTTAATGTTTACGTGTCGCCATGTGAAACTAATCGAAGCAATCCAACACCTTCCGACCAGGTATAGGTCAGGCACCTGCAACCGCTGGGACGTGTGCGGAACATTTGCGGGACGACGTCGAGGGACCAGGGCCCCTGCCAGTCTTGGAAGCCTCCGGCTCTTCGTGTTGCTTAACCACTGCTCGCCGGTGGGTTTTGGCAGGCAACACATTCTGGCACGCCCAGTGGGACAATCTTCCGCAACAATCACGTCAACATCCGAGATGGCGGAAGAACCGATCAAGTACGAAGATCTGCCTGCTGAGCATAAGAAGAAATATTATGATCTCAAGGCCACCTTCGAAGCCGATCTCATCGGCTCTTTTGAGAAGACCCGTTCGCAAGGGATTAGGTTCAAAGGGTTCCAACCCGAAGGCACGTTAGAGGGACTAGATCTATCTCTCCCTTCGGAGGAACGTACCAGAGCCCTGCGAAATTAACTATGCCGTTGCTCATTCTCTACATCGGCATTCTGAGAGCCTGGTGAACAATCTGGAGCGTGTTGCGCTTCACGTGGTGCAAGAAATCATGAAGCGTCGGTATTCTCCGTCAGGACCTGCTCTAGGAACTCACCAGGGAGAGATACCGCTCTACACTAGGCCACCACTGCCATACACGGTTGCAGCTCCACAGCAACAAGGTTCACCGGCGTACGTCGTCTACAAGGTTGGAGGTGATCCTGGCGATTACCAATTCCTGTATGAGCCGCCCAAGGAGATCCCGCATGGATACGTGTGCACGTACGTGCCGGATGCAACAAGCTGGATGAGCGAGTTACGACGGAGAAGGGGCCACAGCCGGAGGGATTGCCACGGAGGCGATTTGGAGCAGATCTGAGAAACGGCGTGGCTAGCTAAATATGCCACCGGAACAAGTCATGAACGCTCAACCTCTGCAGCTCCTACGGTGGATGAGATCAACGCAATCTTGAGAGATCGGCATCCTGCCGAAGAAGAGAATGATCGGCTATTCCAAGCCGTATCCCAACGAGTATGACCTAATCCCACTACCGCCTAAGTATCGGCTCCCGACTTCACAAAATTCAGTGGATCAGAAGGAACCAGCTCAATTGAGCACGTGAGCCGATATTTGGCACAGTTGGGCATGGTCTCAGCTTCAGACGAGCTACATGTGAGGTTCTTTTCACAATCTCTCACGGGTCCGGCCTTTGGGTGGTACACCTCGTTGCCACCAGAGGACGTGGAAGCAGCTGGAGGAACAATTCCACATACAATACCATTCGGGAGCTACTGAAGCTGGCATTGCCGATCTAACCGGGTTCGCGGCGAGAGAGACGGTGTCGAATACATCCAGCGCTTCAGACCGTTAGGAACCGATGCTATTCGGTTCGTTTATCCGAGAAGGAATCGATCGAGCTGGCGATAGCAGGCTGTCGTGCCGCTCAAGATGTGACCTTCCAAGCTGACTACAATTCAGCGCATATGGTTCAGAAATTGACATCGTATGAACAGCGCCACCCGAGGTGTACCGGGACAAGTTCAAGCGCGTATACGATCGAGACGGGACAAGATGAAGATGCGGAGATCGAAATCGCCAGCTGAATGGACTCGGGGGGCAAAACCGTGTCCTGCAAGTGGGTGAAGCAACCAGGGCCTGCAAAAGGGTTTGACTTTGATTTAAGCAAAACGGAGCAGATTTTTGATTTGTCTGAAGGAAAAACAGTGAAGTTAAGGCCACAAGATCCCCACTTTACAAGAGATGAACGGCAGCCATACGCAAATGGCATCACACGTTCACTCATGCCACCAATGAAGTCTTGCGCGGACAGATTCAAATGGCGATAGAACAAGGCCGATTACTCTTCGGCAGTTTGCCATGAGAGTTGACACGCAGCCGTTTCCGGACGTCAACATGGTGGATCTCATCACTGCAACGACGCGAGCCAGGTTTCTCTTTTGATATCAACATGGCGGGGCTTGCGATCGCCATGGCAAGGATAAGCCGGAAGTCACTCTGTGGCAAAGATAAAGGAGGCGATCACGCGACCGGCCTGAGCATGATGACATGACGATATTTGGCGAGGAAGAGGTGATAAGCGTGGTATCAACGACCACTCTCCGCACATCTCCTTAACAAATATGAGCAGCAATACGACCGCGTCGGCGCTACGGCGTAGGCGATGATAGATATCGTCGGTCGATGCAGACAACGAAATACCGTCGATACGAAGGGTATGAGCGTCACACTAGAGGGAGGTCAAGAGAGCAAGAGGACATGGATACGCATTGGAACTGTCCTTTCTTCAAACATTGCTGGGACTCGGGAATGAGCCGATTGCCAACAATCGAGAGCGCCCAGAATGGAAGAAGAGGAAGGGAACAAATGAAGTTTCGGTGTTCAAGCGTCTAGGACCTCTCCCACCTCAAACAAGCTGAGTCATCTCAAGATGAAGACTTCGAGGAGTCAGAGGAAGAAGATAGATATCACCGACCAAGGTGGTCCCGATGGACTCAGCCACTCCCAAAAGCGCAGAGTGCGCGGCTACGAAATTTGGAGGAAGCCGAGGCACCTGCATACGTTGAGGAAAGCACGGCCCGACCTGGCCGTAAAAATTCAGCAAACATTGGAGATGGAGACTCGCCCACCAAAGAAAGTGTGGCGACCCAAGCAGACAAAAGCCGATGCGGAGGCATCGGTGATACAAACATGGTGTTCATCCTTCCGTCGAGTTTTGTGCTCCAGAGACGAGGAAGTGTCGGTGGCACGTTTGACTGCGGTCCACGACCAGTTATCTTTGAGAAGCCACGAGAGAGGAGCTACAGGCATCTGAAAGCCCTATACGAAAGGTTATATCAATGGGCGAGCCTATCGGCAAGATGCTGGTTGACACGGGGCAGCAGTCAATATAATGCCGTACTCCATGTTGCGACGTTTGGGACGTTCCAATGAAGATCGATCAAGACCAACGTCACCGAGCGATTTCAACGGCCAGCGTCGGAAGCCAAAGGTGTCTGAACGTAGACTTAGCGTCGGCCGAAAAACCATCCCTCGTCGTTCTTCATCGTAAGACAAAAGCACTTACGTGTCTCCTGCTAGGAAGGGATTGGATCCACGCTAAGTGTTGCATTCCATCCACAATGCATCGGTGCATCATACAATGGGATGGAGATGAAGGGGAGGTTGTTCATGCAGATGACTCGATCGAGATCTCTTGGCTGGCATGAACATCGGAAGCAAACGACCAAGAACCGCTCTCTGAATCAATCTGGACGGCTGTGAGCGCATCGACGCTTCAAAAAATGGGGTGAGGCTGGTCTTATCCACTGGCCTGGCAGAGTAGCAAGACCCAAGTCTATGTACGTGGCAAGGCCGATCCCTGCGATCGGCAAAAAATGAAAAGCAAGGATCTCACCTCAAGCATGTCACGTAACCATAGCAGAGAAACAAGAGGTTGTAAACCCTCATTAAACATTGCAATGGAAAAGGAGGCCGATTCTAGCAATCGGCCAAAATTAGCCTCAACATGCCTTCTGCCTGTGTTCAGCATTGATTTAGCAGGCGATGGGAAGCTGGGGTATGGGTTTACATCATCTGATGAGCTAGAAGAGTTACAACTGCAAGGGAGGCCGATTCCAGCAATCGGCCAAAATCATTCTCACCACACGTGTTACTGGTGTGCTATTTAGCATGGTGAGTGGTGTGACATGATTATAGTTGGCTGGAAAGCCGATATCTTCAATCACTTGAAGGATTCGGCTCGGGGGGCATACACACGGAGAAGGTACGAGGCCACAAAGTATGTACCCAGGAAGAGCCGATTCATGAAATCGATCGGCTAATAAATAAAAAAATCGAAAATACAAAAATTTTAAGCACAGCCGATGCTCGGACATCGACTTAAGAATTACAGAGCTTCAACTACCACTTGAGCAGGCCTCTTTGATGAGCCAAATGCACCCTTGACCTGAAGGCAGACAACGTCACGACTGCGAGCTTCAACTGCAGCGTCATTGGGATGTGGGGCTGGATTTCTTCAAGGATGTTCTTCACCTCTTGAGTTTTCGACCAATGTCTCAATGGGGGAAGAAAGCAGAGCTTTGAGGCGTTGGCTGGGACTTGGTTCATCACATTGTGGAGGGGCCGGCTCGATTGATTCAGGGTCGAACGACAGCAAGCCTGAGAGATCACAACCCCGACAAACAACAAGAGCAGCATAAGCATGCAGATCGGGGTAAGGGCGAGCCCAAAGGGAGCATACCTCTCCTAGGACCATGGGAGCAGCCGATGACGAAGCGATCGGCTGTGGCGTTTTCTGGGTTTGGCCAAGGTGGCGAATTGGTCGATGTCACCTTTAGTTGTGGAGGGCATCAGAACTTCATCAGCATCCCCACTAGCTTCTTCAGTCTGCAAGAAAAAGATGGTGAGCCGATCGAGCAGCAAAGCACAATGCCGTCGGCAAAGATGGTGCCTGTTTTGATGAGCTGGAGGGGCAGCAGGTTCAGGGGCTGACCTTTTCCTGGAAGCCAATGGTGGCACATCTGGTTGGTTTTACGTGGTGGTGTCCTCAGAAGTGCCCGAGCTTGAGCCTCGTCGGCTGGATTGCGTCTCCTCGCTGATATTATCTTCGGTAGAGGTCTACAAGAGCAGGATTAATGAACTAATAGCCTAGAAGGATGTTGCTCTTCAAAGTTTTCCTGGCAGCCACCTTTCTTGCTGCTGTTCTCGCCGACCGAGGCTCGGGGCAGCTGGACCTGAAGATCCTTTGCTCTTGGGAGCCGATTTTGATGAAATCGGCTGGCTCTGCACCACAATCTTTTTGAGAGATGGTGAGTTCTTGCAGAAGAGAACCACCGGAGCTGGTGGGAGGAATTTGGAGAGGGAGCCATCATCATTGATAGGCTCTGGGCCATCTTGTTCTGCAGAAGTATCAGCTTCAGCATCAAGTTGTTCCAGGAACGGTTCTAGAGCTCTCCTGAAGCCATTAACTCAGGAGTTTGCCATTAAATCGAACATTATGCTCAGGTTACCGTCTGAGGGGATAACTGAATTGACCTGCCTCGCAATTTATCGTGAGGGACTGATGCGTTGCCATCGGCTCATTGAGCATTGACCAAGTTAACAATCGCCAAAGTCAGAATGAGGGGAAATCGACTAAATCAACATGAAGGAAATCGGCAAAATCGAATTGAAGGAAGTTCTTCATTGATAATAGGATTTCTTACATAAAAGAGCTGATTGCTCTCAAAAGGAAGAACCAGGGGATACATTGCCCCATCTACTACTGGTCCTATGCTAAGGATCCTATCTATAGGTCGTCGCTGTCCTCGTCGTCGCCTTCGTCGCCACTGTCGGCACTACTCCCGACGGGCTCGTCGTCGCTGCTGCCACGGCCGCCGGCAGGGCCCTCGTTGTCCTCATCCTCCTCGTCGCCGTCGTCCGCCAAAGTCGCGAGGTTTCCGGCCGGGCGGAAGCGCTGGCGGTGGCTCGGTCGGAGGTATCGTCCTCCTCCTCCTCCTCCTCGAAGGAGGTGAAGTAGGAGAAGCGATCGTCATTGCTCTCCTCCTCCGTTTCCCGTCGGCGAGGAAGCGGAGGTCGCTCCCCGTCGGTCGAGGACTTGTCGTCCTCAGACCAGACGGAGAAGTCGTGGCTGGCCTCGTCCTCGTCTTCTAGGGCGCGGCGAATGTGGTCCGCCATGTGGACCCACTCCGGTGTCGGCTCGCGGAGGGGGGAGGATTGGACGGAAAGACCCGATGAAGCGGAGGAGGAAGAAGAAGAAGACATGGTGGCAGAGGAGGGTTTTGGAGTGCTAATGCGAAGGGATGAAGAAGGGAACTGCAAGATGTGGCTAAATAAAAGGGGATATAGCGGAGATTTAATGCTCAAGCAGTTTTCGAGGATGTGGTGCCACAACTGTCAAATCGTGCAGAGAAGTTGAGAAGGCAAGGCATCATGATGAAGAATACTGCGACGGTTCGCTCTGCCACGACATGACCCTTCGAAGGAAAAAGAGTGGTTTTGAAATTATCATTGCCAAAACCGGGGGGCATGTGTTATCACCGGATTTTGGCCAAATCAGGAGATGGGCCGTAAGTGAAGATGGGCTTGAAGGATATACGCGTGGAGCGTCTTTGAAGCGGCCTTGCACGAAGAGTTTGGGCTAGATTGCCCGTGTATCTGTAAATATAGTAGATTACATCTTAGTCTAGAATTAAAAGATAGAGTTTAACCCGTGCACGGTTAGGTGCACGCCCGAATTAGAAAGTCCCTTGGACTATAAATATGTATCTAGGGTTATCGAAAAAGGAGGACAATCACGTTCACAACAAACACAAATCAGGCGCATCGCCACCCCTTCTTTCGAGGGTTTCTCCGGGTAAGCATCATGCTGCCTAGATCGCATCTGCGATCTAGGCGATGCGCGTTATTCGTTACCTTGTGTTGCTCGTCCTGAAGCGTTGTTGATGGCCAGTAGCACTATTTATCATAGATGTTTTGGGGCTTGCATGGATGTTTTTCTTATGCATATTTTCTTAGCTATGCCGTCCCTCGATATCCAGCTGCCCTTATACCTATCTAGGTGTAAGGCAGCACCTTGCTTGTTCGTTATTTAGTAGATCCGATCGTTATAGTTGCTCCTTGATTCTTCAAGGATTGGTTTAATATCTGTATGGTTAGGCCTTGCAAACGGGTTGAACGATCCGGTAGTACGTAAGGTATGGTTTGTTAGTCCTAAGAGGGATGTTCCGGGAATTAACTTAATGTTGGTTTTTAGGCCTCTTTTAGGGTTAGCTTTCCATTATCTTTCGTGTCTATTAGGCTCAACTACGCGTAGGATGTTCCGATCATGCGGTGAAAACCCTAAACGTCGTAGATTAGATTAACTTTATATTGATCAAGCGGGAGCCTCATGTCCTCGTTAACCCGACGTGAACCATGGGCGATCGGCTCTTTGAGCCGATCCACGGGGCAACCTGAGAGCCGATCGGGCTCGTATTTAATGTTTACGTGTCTGCCATGCAGGAAACTAATCGAAGCAATCCAACACCTTCGACCAGGTATAGGTCAGGTGGCACATTGCAACCTATAGGACGTGTGCGGAACATTTGCGGGACGACGTCGAGGGACCAGGGCCCCCTGCAGTCTTGGAAGCCTCCCGGCTCTTCGTGTTGCTTAACCACTGCTCGCCGGTGGGTTTTGGCAGGCAACACTTTCTTATATCGGATCTTCCATAGCTTCGAGTAAAGTCATGCCTATTGATAGTACGTAAGGGATTGGAGTAACGTGCCCAGTTTTACTCGATAAATTGATGCTGGTTAACTGCCAATGGCAAAACAATGTTACTCTACTCAGAATCAAGTCTCCGGGCATGATCCCAGATCTTCTAAAATCTTTGAGTCCATGATGCGCGTGTTGTACACGTCCGTTGGGAACCCCAAGAGGAAGGTGTGATGCGCACATCAGCAAGTTTTCCCTCAGAAAGAAACCAAGGTTATCGAACCAGTAGGAGCCAAGAAGCACGTGAAGGTTGTTGGTGGAGGAGTGTAGTGCGGCGCAACACCGGTGAAACCGACGCCAACGTGGAACCTGCACAACACAATCAAGATAGTTTGCCCCAACGTAACAGTGAGGTTGTCAATCTCACCGGCTTGCTGAAAACAAAGGATTAAGCTTATCGAGTGGAAGATGGTGTTTGTTTGCAAAGAACAATAAAGAACAATGATTGCAGTAAATTGTATTCAGATGTAAAAGAATGGACCGGGGTCCATAGTTCACTAGTGGTGTCTCTCCAATAAGATAACTAGCATGCTGGGTGAACAAATTACAGGTGGGCAATTGACAAATAAAGATTCAATACATATCAATGATGATTACTATGATATTTAATCAGGGCATTACGACAAAGTACATAGACCGCTATCAGCCATGCATCTATGCCTAAATAATCCACCTTCGGGTTAGCATCCGCACCCCTCCAGTATTAAGTTGTAAACAAGAGATAATTGCATTAAGTATGGTGCGTAATGTAATCAACACAAATATCCTTAGACAAAGCATCGATGTTTTATCCCTAGTAACAGCACATCCACAACCTTAGAACTTTCTGTCACTGTCCCAGATTAAATGGAGGCATGAACCCACTATCGAGCATAAATACTCCTCTTGGAGTTACAAGTATCAACTTGGCCAGAGCCTCTACTAGCAACGGAGAGCATGCAAGAACATAAACAACATATATATGATAGATTGATAATCAACTTGACATAGTATTATAGATTCATCGGATCCCACCAAACACAACATGTAGCATTACAAATAGATGATCTTGATCATGTTGGGCAGCTCACAAGATCTAAACAATGATAGCACAAGCGGAGAAGACAACCATCTAGCTACGCTATGGACCCATAGTCCAAGGATGAACTACTCACGCATCAATCCGGAGGCGGGCATGATGATGTAGAGCCCCTCCGGTGATGATTCCCCTCTCCCGGCGGGTGCGGAGGCGATCTCTGAATCCCCCGAGATGGGATTGGCGGCGGCGGCGTCTCTGAAAGGTTTTCCGTATCGTGGCTCTCGGTACAGAGGGTTTTGCGATGAAGGCTTTAAGTAGGCGGAAGGGCGGAGTCGGAGGGGTCACGGGGGCCACACACGCTAGGGCCGCGCGGGCCCCCCCTAGGCCGCGCCGCCCTAGTGTGGCGGCGCTCCGTGGCCCACTTCCTTTCCCCTCGGTCTTCCGGAAGCTTCGTGGAAAAATAGGACCCTGGGCGTTGATTTCGTCCAATTCCGAGAATATTTCCTTTGTAGGATTTCTGAAACCAAAAACAGCAGAAAACAGCAACTGACACTTCGGCATCTTGTTAATAGGTTAGTGCGGCAAATGTATAATAATGCTGTAAAGTATGTATAAAACATTCAAGTATTGTCATAAAAGTAGCATGGAACATAAGAAATTATAGATACGTTTGAGACGTATCAAGTATCCCAAAGCTTAGTTCCTACTGCCTCGAGTAGGTAAACGATAAATAATTTACGAAGTGACATGCTACCAACATAACCTTGATCAACATTATTGTAAAGCATATGAGATGAATGGAGTGATCGAAGCAAAAGATTGCTAACAAAAGATAATGACTAAACAAATGAATCATGTAGCAAAACTTTTCATGAATAGTACTTTCAAGACAAGCATCAACAAGACTTGCATAAGAGCTAACTCATAAGCAATAAATTCAAAGTAGAATGCATTGAAGCAACACAAAGGATGATTAAGTTTCAGCAATTGCTTTCAACTTGTAACATGTATATCTCATGGATATTTGTCAACATAGAGTAATATAACAAGTGCAATAAGTAAACATGTAAGAATCAATGCACACAACTAACACAAGTGTTTGCTTCTAAGATAGAAGGAGTGGGTAGACTGACTCAACATAAAGTAAAAGAATGGCCCTTCGCAGAGGGAAGCATGGATTACTATTTTTTGTGCTAGAGCTTTTGTTTTGAAAACATAGAAACAATTTTGTCAACGGTAGTAATAATTCATATGTGCTATGCATAATACTTCCTACAAGTTGCAAGTCTCATGCATAGAGTACTAATAGTGCTCACACCTTGTCCTAATCAGCTCGGATAACATGGATTATCATTGCATGACATATGTTTCAACCAAGTGTCACAAAGGGGTACCTCTATGCCGCTGTACAAAGGTCTAAGGAGAAAGCACGCATTGGATTTCTCGCTTTTGATTATTCTCAACTTAGACATCCATACCGGGACAACATAGACAACAGATAATGGACTCCTCTTTTAATGCTTAAGCATTCAACAACAAATAATATTCTCATAAGAGATTGAGGTTGTATGTCCAAACTGAAACTTCCACCATGATACATGGCTTTAGTTAGCGTCCCAATGTTCTTCTCTAACAATATGCATACTCAAACCATTTGGTCATGAAATCGCACTTACTTCAGACAAGACGAACATGCATAGCATCTCACATGATATCCAACAAAGGTAAAAAGTTGATGGCGTCCCCAGAAACATGGTTACCGCTCAACAAGCAACTTATAAGAACTAAGACATAACTACATAATCATCACCACAATAGTTTTAAGCTATTTGTCCCATGAGCTATATATTGCAAAGATAAAGGAATGAAATTTTAAAGGTAGCACTCAAGTAATTTACTTTGGAATGGCAGAAAAATACCACATAGTAGGTAGATATGGTGGACACAAATGGCATGGGTTTTGGCTCAAGGTGTTTGGATGCACGAGAAGCATTTCCTCTCAGTACAAGGATTTGGGCTAGTAAGGTTGTTTGAAGCAAACACAAGTATGAACAGTACAACAAAACTTACACAAGAACATATTGCAAGCATTATAAAACTCTACCCTGTCTTCCTTGTTGTTCAAACACTTTTACCAGAAAATATCTAGACTTAGAGAGACCAATCATGCAAACCAAATTTTAACAAGCTCTACGGTAGTTCTCCACTAATAGATTAAACTACATGATGCAAGAGCTTAAACATGATCTATTGAGAGCTCAAAACAATTGTCAAGTTATTCCAAACCATATGAAGCATTTTCTGATTCCAACCAAATAGCAATCAACGAAGCAATTTCAGCCTTCGCCATGAACATTAAAGCACAATTAAGAACACAAGTGTTCCATATGAAAAAGCGGAGCGTAATATCTCCAATATAAGGATGGTGGGATCCAACTTTATTCAAACCAAAACAAAAATAAAATCAAACAGACGCTCTAAGTAAAGAACATAAGATGTGACGGAATAAAAATTTAGTTTCACTAGAAGTGACCTGATAAGTTGTCGATGAAGAAGGGGATGCCTTGGGCATCCCCAAGCTTAGATGCTTGAGTCTTCTTAAAATATGCAGGGATGAACCACCGGGGCATCCCCAAGCTAGACCTTTCACTCTTCTTGATCATATTGTATCATCCTCTTCTCTTGACCCTTGAAAACTTCCTCCACACCAAACTTCAAGCAAACTCATTAGAGGGTTAGTGCATAATAAATTCACACATTCAGAGGTGACATAATCATTCTTAACACTTCTGGACATTGCACAAAGCTACTGAAAGTTAATGGAACAAAGAAACCCATTCAACATAGCAAAAGCGGCAATGCGAAATAAAAGGCAGAATCTGTCAAAAACAGAACAGTCCGTAAAGACGAATTTTACAGAGGCACTTAACTTGCTCAAACGGAAAAACTCAAAACTAATGAAAGTTGCGTACATATCTGAGGATCACGCAAGTAAATTGGCAGATTTTTTGATTTTTTTACAGAGTTCTACGCAAATTCGTGACAGACAGCAATTCTGTTTGTGCGCAGCAATCCAAATCTAGCATCAACTTTACCATAGAGACTTACTTGGCACAAAAACATGATAAGGAGAGGTTGCTACAGTAGTAACAACTTCCAAGACTCAACAATACAGTAGTTGAAAGATCGAGATGTCGCCTAGAGGGGGGGGTGGGTGAATAGGCAATTAAAAACTCTTTCGGATTTGTCTTGTAAGAATGCGGAATTAAACTATCATTTAGTTTACAAGCACAAACCCTAAATATGCTAAGCTCAACTAAGTGTAACAATGGAAACTAGAGCTAAGCAAGATAGGCACAAGATATATGTGGCACAAGTGATAGCAAGATATATGTACTTCAAACACGATGGCTATCACAAGGAAAGAGAGCTCGGGTATAGAAATAACCGAGGCACGCGGAGACGAGGATGTATTCCCGTGTTCCCTTGCTTTGCAACAAGGTACGTCACGTTTGGAGGAGTGGAGGTCCCACGAAGGATTCCCCGCGCCACGAAGGCTCACCCTATTCTCCGAACCACACCCACGAAGGATAATGGCCCTTTCCTTATGGTTAGCTTTTCCTCCGCTCCGGAGATGGCAAGCTCCACAACCACTTCACAAGCTCCACGAAGGAGAAGCCCGGGCCTCTTCACAATCTTCTTGAAGAGATCACCGGAGCACCAACCGCCAAGCCAACTAGGAGGTTTCCCTCCAAGAGTAACAACTCACGGTCTCTCACTCGAACTAATCGTGGTGGAGAGCTCAACACTATGCAATGATGCAAAGCAAGAACACTAGAGGTGTTCAAGTCCTTCACTCTCAAATCCCACCCAAACAACAAATGCTAGGATGAGATTGGAGAGGAAGAACAATGGGGAAAGTCAACAAAAGACTCCAAGATCTAGATCCCAAGAGTTCCCCTCACTTAGAGGAGAAATGGATTGGTGGAGGTTGTAGATCTAGATCTCCTCTCTTAGATCCCTCAAGAATGAGCAAGAATCATGGGGGGAATCAAGAGAGAGAGCAAGTTCTTCAAAAGCAACAATGGAGGAGAGAGAATGGAAGAACTAGCTCAGCCCAAGGTGGAAGAAGGGCTATTTATAGCCCAAGAGAAAATATAACCGTTGGGAAAAAGTTGGGCTGAGTCAAGCATCAAGGAGGCCGGTCAACCGGGCTGAGGCAGGCCGTCAGTCCGAGGGCCCGATCGGACGAAGACCACGACCGGCCATCCGGTCCAAACGGTCGGCAGGACGGACCCCGACCGAGGTCACTTGCGTTGTCCAGGAGCTCCTCCGGTTTGCCCGGTTGGCGACCGTTAGCGGCCGATCGGCCGGACAGCGCCGGACCCGCTTAATCTATAGAGCGGCTGACCGAGGGCAGAACCGACGGCGCATGGGCAGGTCAGCCGGTCCACGACCGGATGAGCAGGAAAACATGTTTTACTAAAACTGTGATAACTTTTGTGTCCGGACCCCGATTGACATGAAACCAATTTTGTTGGAAAGATAACGACGAATAGAACCCCAACAAAAACTTCCACGAAGAGGTCACCGGAGCACCAACCGCCAAGCCAACTAGGAGGTCACCCCTCCAAGAGTAACAAGCTCACAGTCTCTCACTCGAACTAATCACAATGGAGAGCTCAACACTTATGCAAAAATGCAAGAGAAAGAACACCAAAGGTGTTCAAATCCCTCACACTCAAATCCCACCAAAGCAACAAGTGCTAGTGAGGAATTAGAGAGGAAGAACAAAGGAGTAAATCAACAAATATCTCCAAGATCTAGATCCCAAGAGTTCCCCTCACAAACAGGAGGAATGGATTGGGGGAGTTGTAGATCTAGATCTCCTCTTTCAAATATCTCAAGAATATGGAAGAATCATAGGAGGGATGGAGAGGAAGCAAGCTTTTGAGTTTCAACAATGGAGTAGGAGAGAGATAGCAAATAGAATGGTTGACCTTACCTTCTCAAGGAGGAAGAAGGACTATTTATAGTCAAAGGGGGAAAACTAGCCGTTTGGGGAATTCCTGCGACCCGAACAACGGTAAAACTGGAACCGCCGATTCCCACGCCAGAATGGTCCGACGAGCAAACCGGTCAAGTGAAACCACCACCAGAAATCTCCAACACACGAGGCTGGACCGGTTCTGAAATCGGCACGCCGGTTCCCTCGCTAGAACGAGACCGGCTCACTAGAACGAAACCGGTTTTGCCGGAACAACATACTGGTACGTGTTCCGGTGAAACCGGAACCATTTAGGATCACCGAGATATTCCGGCAGGAGAGCCGGCACCACCGGTTTCAACGTCGAAATCGCCAGAACCCCTCAAACGCAGTTTTCTCGAAAGAACTTAACTTTGACAAAGTTCCTGAACTCCGATTGAGATGAAACCAATTTTGTTGGAAAGATAATGACGAATAGAACCCCAACAATTCTTCACTCTTAGTCTTGTTCAACCTTGTATCCCTTCATGATCTTCATTTCTTCTTCTTGATCATATCATATTCTTCTCTTCAAAACGATGATCTTGATGCCAATACCAAAGGTATATCATTATATTGATGGCATCTACACTTGAATCCAACACATGGAATACAAGCAAGACCTATGGAAAATCTTTCATATAAACACAATCAAAACATTAGTCTATAAAGGATTGTCATTAATTACCAAAAACACACTTAGGGGAACGTACCCTTACATGGAGGAGCTGGTGGGTAAAGAAGGTGTCAGGTCGGCAGTGGAGGGACGCGGAGGAGCGGGGACCTGAGGCACATAAGGAGGTGAGTCAGGGAACATGAAAAAGGAGATATCTTCCAAAGATAAGGAACACGAGGAGGGACGCGGGTAAAAAGGACGTGACTCATGATAAGTGACATCCCGAGAGATGCGCATCCGACGACCAATCGGATCCCAGCACTTATAGCCCTTGTGCTTAGGACTTAGCCAAGAAAGACACACTCAACGGACTGATCAGTTAGCTTGGTGCGTTCGGGTGGAGCAAGAAGGTCATAGCAAAGGAAACCAAAAAGGTGAAGAGTCGAATAATCACGAGAGCAGCTAGTAGGATGCTCAAGAGGAATACCACCCTGCAGGGCCGTGGAGAGCTAAAGATTGATGACATAGGTGGAAATAGACACAGCCGCAGCCCAAAAGTGAGGATGAAGAAAGGCGGCGATCATCATCGCACGAGCCATCTCAAGCAGGTGGCGATGTTTGTGCTTATCCACGCCAATCAGAGCATGGGCGCCAGGGGAGGAGAATTCAGCAAGAGTGCCCTGCTCAGCAAGAAAACCACGCAACAGCTAGGAGATATACTCACCAGCGGAGTCAGCCCAAAATACATGAATAGGCGGGTAAAATTGAGTATGGACCATCCAAGCAAACAGCTGATATATCGAGAGGACCTCGCTGTGGGAAGTTATAAAATAAATCCAGGTGTGGCGAGAAATATCATCGATAAAATAACATAGTAGCGATGGCCCTCCTTTGAAGCGAAGGGAGCTGGTCCCCATTCATCAGAATGGACCAAGTCGAAAGGACGTTGAGATACAAACTCACTAGTAGGATAAGGTAACTGAGTCTGTTTGCCAAGCCTACAACCCTGGCAAACCTGAAGCGAGTCATCTCCCGAGACAGGCCCAAGAATACCTCGACGAAGTAAAGACAACAAGCGAGAACCACAAATGTGACCAAGACGATGATGCCACTGCTGAAAGGAGGCGGTAGTGGAAGCAGCAAGCACACATGGATCAGTCGGTGGAGTGGTAGCAGAAGGAACATGAAGCCAGTCAAGCTCCCAAAGTCCTTGGCAGTCACGGCACCAAGGGCCATCTCCAACCAGTGCCCGAGTGTGAGCATCCTGAACAAAACAAGAATCAACATCAAGAATGACCCGACAACCAGAATCAGTGAGTTGAGCAGCGGAAAACAAGTTCATGGTAAGACGGGGAACATGAGAAACACTCAAACGAAAAAGGAGGAAGTATAAAGAGTTCCACGACTAGCAACATGAAGAGAAGTGCCATCGGCAGTAAGAACATTAACAGGAAGAGAAAGAGGTCAAAGAGAAGAGAGAGCGGAAGAATCAGGGGACATGTGAAAAGAAGCTCCAGAATCAAGAACCCACGAATATGTACCTGACTGTGTAGGAGTAGCAGCCATAGAGGCAGCGACTCCTGTCGAAGAAGAACCAGAGGAGGCAAGGAGGCGCCAAAGCCTCGCAATGTCCTGCTCGGTGAAGTCGGTGGTGGAGGGTGCTGAAGAGGGAGCACGAGGACCACTAGATTTGGTGAGCATTCCATTGAGCAAGTGCACCCGCTTCTTGAAGCAATAAGCCTCAGGGTGTCCATACTTGTGGCAACCCACATGGAGGACCAGAACGAGGGTGCCCCTGGCCACCAAAAGGACGACGTCCACGACCAGGTGGCATGGGCAAGAGCGGCGGAGCATTGTAGGGAGTGGGTGCGGATGCAACAGGAGCTCGAGTAGCAGGAACAGAGGGACCCAAGCAGACCAACACCATGCAGACGAGTGACGAGGGTGCTCCTCGGCAATGCCCACCTTTTTGGGCTTAGGGTTGATGGAATCCTGCAGGCTGACACGAGACATCGGATACCAAACAAACATGGAGAGAGATTTACCCAGGTTCGGGGCCCTCGATGAGGTAAAACCCTTACTTCCTGCTTGCATGATCTTGATTATTTACATTATTGGGTTTACAATGGGGTAGCCAAAGGCTATGACTAAGATATCGTCGAGAGGCTAAGATTTCTAATGACCTAGTTCTAGACTTGCGGTGAATCTGGCTGTGGTGATTGTGTGTCCCTCGGCAGACCCTCTCCTGACCCTTATATTGCAGGCCAGGTCTCGAGAGTCTTGTCCGGGTTCGACTAGTTTACAAAGAATTATATGTCTAAACTTTACTTGTCCTTCGTCTTCTTGCCTTGTTCATAAAAATTCCTTCTTTGGAACCGACGTATCGGTCCACCTTGGTCGGTAGATGATCTTCATGGGCCCCTGGTTGGGCGGTAGGAGGTAGCATAACTTTGGTTACCCGAAGGTAATGCCCCATAGCCCCCGATGACTGGCCAAAGTAAAGCTTCGGGCGGGACTAAAATTTTCTCCTATCGAATGTCCATAATTGCCGGAAGGTCTTGATCTCTTGAAACCAAAAGCTCATTTTTATCGGGTGCGCGTCCAGCGCTCCCGATGGGAGTAGCCTCCGAGTCTAGGCACGAATGCTTACAACCCTATGTAGACTCAAGTTGTACTACTCGAATGTTTTTGGCTGCCGATGTTTTTTGCAAGCTGTCGTAATCATTCGATATCTTTCTTATATCAGATCTTCCATAGCTTCGAGTAAAGTCATGCCTATTGATAGTACGTAAGGGATTGGAGTAACGTGCCCAGTTTTACTCGATAAATTGATGCTGGTTAACTGCCAATGGCAAAACAATGTTACTCTACTCAGAATCAAGTCTCCGGGCATGATCCCGGATCTTCTAAAATCTTTGAGTCCATGATGCGCGTGATGTACACGTCCGTTGGGAACCCCAAGAGGAAGGTGTGATGCGCACAGCAGCAAGTTTTCCCTCAGAAAGAAACCAAGGTTATCGAACCAGTAGGAGCCAAGAAGCACGTGAAGGTTGTTGGTGGAGGAGTGTAGTACGGCGCAACACCAGTGAAACCGACGCCAACGTGGAACCTCCACAACACAATCAAGATAGTTTGCCCCAACGTAACAATGAGGATGTCAATCTCACCGGCTTGCTGAAAACAAAGGATTAAGCGTATCGAGTGGAAGATGGTGTTTGTTTGCAAAGAACAATAAAGAACAATGATTGCAGTAGATTGTATTCAGATGTAAAAGAATGGACCGGGCCCACGGTTCACTAGTGGTGTCTCTCCAATAAGATAACTAGCATGTTGGGTGAACAAATTAGGCAATTGACAAATAAAGATTCAATACATATCAATGATGGTTACTATGAGATTTAATCGGGGGCATTACGACAAAGTACATGACCGCTATGCAGCATGCATCTATGCCTAAATAATCCACCTTCGGGTTAGCATCCGCACCTCCGTATTAAGTTGTAAACAAGAGATAATTGCATTAAGTATGGTGCGTAATGTAATCAACACAAATATCCTGAGACAAAGCATCGATGTTTTATCCCTAGTAGCAACACACATCCACAACCTTAGAACTTTTATCACTGTCCCAGATTAAATGGAGGCATGAACCCACTATCGAGCATAAGTACTCCCTCTTGGAGTTACAAGTATCAACTTGGCCGAGCCTCTACTAGCAACGGAGAGCATGCAAGAACATAAACAACACATATATGATAGATTGATAATCAACTTGACATAGTATTCTATATTCATCGGATCACAAACACAACATGTAGCATTACAAATAGATGATCTTGATCATGTTAGGCAGCTCACAAGATCTAAACAATGATAGCACAAGCGGAGAAGACAACCATCTAGCTCTGCTATGGACCCATAGTCCAAGGATGAACTACTCACGCATCAATCCGGAGGCGGGCATGATGATGTAGAGCCCCTCGGTGATGATTCCCCCTCCTCGGGAGGCCGGTGATACGTCTCCAACGTATCTATAATTTCTGATGTTCCATGCTTGTTTTATGACAATACCTACATGTTTTGTTCACACTTTATATTGTTTTGATGCATTTTCCGGAACTAACCTATTGACGAGATGCTGAAGTGCCAGTTCTGTTTCTGCTGTTTTTGGTTTCATAAATCGTAGTAAGGAAATATTCTCGGAATCGGACGAAATCAACGCCGGTACCTTATTTTCACCGGAAGCTTCCGGAGCATCGAAGAAGTACCGAAGGGAGCCGAGGGCCCACACGCCGAGGGCGGCGCGGCCAAGGGTGGGCGCGCCCCCTTGGTGTGTGGGCCCACCTGCCCCTCAGGAGGCTGCCCTTGGCCTACTTAAGGACTCCGTCGCGAAAACCCTATACGAATAAGCCACGGTACGAGAAACCTTCCAGAGCCGCCGCCATCGCGAAGCCAAGATCCGGGGGCAGAAGTCTCTGTTCCGGCACGCCGCCGGACGGGGAAGTGCCCCGGAAGGCTCCTCCATCGACACCACCGCCATCTTCACCGCTCTGTCTCCCATGAGGAGTAGTTCTCCATCGAGGCTAAGGGGCTGTGGTAGCTATGTGGTTAATCTCTCTCCTATGTACTTCAATACAATGATCTCATGAGTGCTTTACATGATTGAGATCCATATGATGAGCTTTGTATCGCTACTAGTTATGTGCTACTCATGTGATGTTATTAAAGTAGTCTATTCCTCCTGCATGGTGTAAAGGTGACTAGTGTGTGCACCGTGTGGTTATTGTCGTAGGCTATGATCATGATCTCTTGTAGATTGTGGAGTTAATTGTCATTATGATAGTATTGATGTGATCTATTCCTCCTTTCATAGTGTAATGTGGACAGTGTGTGCGCTATGTTAGTTCTTGGTTTATTTTGCAATGATCTATTATGCTCTAAGGTTACTTGAATATGAATGTCGAATGTTGTGGAGCTTGTTAACTCCGGCATTGAGGTGCTCTTGTAGCCCTACACAACGAGTGGTGTTCATCATCCAACAAAAGAGTGTATGTAGCACATATGAGAAAGTATTTATTATGCGATCAATGTTGAGAGTGTCCACTAGTGAAAGTATGATCCCTAGGCCTTGTTTCCAATCATCGAATCACCGCTTATTTACTGTTCTTTTGCATGTTTACTTGCTGCCATATTTTATTCAGATTACTATTACCACTCATATACATCCATACTACTTGTATTTCACTATCTCTTCGCCGAACTAGTGCACCTATACATCGACAAGTGTATTAGGTGTGTTGGGGACACAAGAGACTTCTTGTATCGTGATTGCGGGGTTGCTTGAGAGGGATATCTTTGACCTCTTCCTCCTGAGTTCGATAAACCTTGGGTGATCCACTTAAGGGAAAAACTTGCTGCTGTTCTACAAACCTCTGCTCTTGGAGGCCCAACACTGTCTACAAGAATAGAAGCACCCGTAGACATCAAGCTATTTTCTAGTGCCGTCGCCGGGGAACGAATCAAGACACTCCATCAAGCCCGTCAACCGCCATCAAACCTCCCACGTCAACCACGTGCCAGTTGTGGACAGAAAGCTATTTTTATGGCGCCGTTGCCAGAGGAAAGGTAAAAGGCACTCATACTCCGGTCCCAGGTAACTAAGTTATTTTTCATTTGCCGTTGTAAATGCTAGCTATTTCCTTTAGATCTGCAATTGCATCTTTTGGTTTCTTGTTTACACTAGTTAGGCATAATGGAAAGTAACAATGAGCTTCTTATTCTATTTCTGAGTTAAGACATGGATTGTTTGCTGCGAAAATTAAAAAACCTATGGAATCTTATTTGCATGCTAGTAGCAATGATATTAGTATGAACGCTTTGAACACCATTGTTGCTAATGATATGGAAAATTCTAAGCTTGGGAAGCTGGTTTTGATGAGCATGATATTTTTAGTCCCCCAAGCATTGAGGAGAAAATTTTCTTTGATGATACTTTGCCTCCTATTTATGATGATTATAATGATAGTGGTCTTTTGGTGCCGCCTACTATGGAGAGTAAATTTTATTATGATTATAATATGCCTCCTACACTTGATGAGAATAATAATGATAGCTACTTTGTTGAATTTGCTCCCACTACAACTAATAAAATTGATTATGCTTATGTGGAGAGTAATAATTTTATGCATGTGGCCCATGACAAGAATGTTTTATGTGATAGTTATATTGTTGAGTTTGTTCATGATGCTACTGAAAGTTATTATGAGAGAGGGAAACATGGTTATATGCATCTTAATAATATTAAGTTTCCCATCTTTATGTTGAGAATCTTGAAATTGCGCTTGTGTTGCTTCTCTATGCTTACCATTTTGTTCTTCATGAATTTATTTGTGTACATGATTCCTTTTCATAGGAAGTGGGTTAGGTTTAAATGTGCTTTGAATTTTCTTCTTGACGCTCTCTTTTGCTTCAACTCTTATTTCTTGCGAGCATCATTAGAATTACTGAGCCCATCTTAATGGCTATAAAGAAAGAACTTCTTGGGAGATAACCCATGTCTTTATTTTACTACAGCACTTTTGTTTTATATTTGAGTCTTGGAAGTTGTTTACTACTGTAGCAACCTCTCCTTATCATGTTTTTGTGCCAAGTAAAGTCTCTATGGTAAAGTTGATGCTAGATTTGGATTACTGCACAGTTCTTGCTGTCTATCACGAATTTGCGCAGAAGTCTCTGTAGGTAACTCAGAAAAATCTGCAAATTTACGTGTGTGATCCTCAGAACTTTCATTAGTTTTGAGTTTTTCCATTTGAGCAAGTTAAGTGCCCCTGCCAAATTCGTCTTTACGGACTGTTCTGTTTTTGACAGATTCTGCCTTTTATTTTGCATTGCCGCTTTTGCTTTGTTGAATGGGTTTCTTTGTTCCATTAACTTTCAGAAGTTTTGTGCAATGTCCAGAAGTGTTAAGAATGATTTTGTCACCTCTGAACATGTTAATTTTGATTATGCACTAACCCTCTAATGAGTTTGCTTGAAGTTTGGTGTGGAGGAAGTTTTCAAGGGTCAATAGAAGAGGACGATATACTATGATCAAGAAGAGTGAAAGGTCTAAGCTTGGGGATGCCCGGTGGTTCATCCCTGCATATTTTAAGAAGACTCAAGCATCTAAGCTTGGGGATGCCCAAGGCATCCTTCTTCATCGACAACTTATCGGTCACTTCTAGTGAAACTATATTTTTATTCCGTCACATCTTATGTACTTTACTTGGAGCGTCTGTGTGCTTTTATTTTCGTTTTGTTATTTTCATTCTCTGAATAAGTTCATCCTTGTGGGAGAGAGACACGCTCCGCTTTTTCATATGAACACTAGTGTTGTTCGTTTATGCTTTTAATGTTCAAGGGCGAAAGTTGATCGCTTCACTTGTTGCTATTTGGTTGGAATCAGAAAATGCTTCATATGGTCTTGAATAATTTGATACTTGGCAATTGTTTTGAGCTCTCATAAATCATGTTTAAGCTCTTGCATCATGTAGTTTAAATCTAGTAGTGGAGAACTACCGTAGAGCTTGTTGAAATTTGGTTTGCATGATTGGTCTCTCTAAGGTCTAGATATTTTATGGTAAAAGTGTTTGAGCAACAAGGAAGGCAGTGTAGAGTCTTATAATGCTTGCAATATGTTCTTATGTAAGTTTCGTTGTACGGTTTATACTTGTGTTTGCTTCAAACAACCTTGCTAGCCTAAAGCCTTGTATGAGAGGGAATACTTCTCGTGCATCCAAAACCTTGAGCCAAAACCTATGCCATTTGTGTCCACCATATCTACCTACTATGTGGTATTTCCTGCCATTCCAAGCAAATACTTCATGTGCTACCTTTAAACAATTCAAAATTTACTATCTCTTATTTGTGTCAATGTTTTATAGCTCATGAGGAAGTATGTGGTGTTTATCTTTCGATCTTGTCATTTACTTCGCGGACTTTCACAATGGACTAGTGGCTCATCCGCTTATCCAATAATTTTGCAAAAAGAGCTGGCAACGGGGTTCCCAGCCCCAATTAATAACCTTCATTAATAATTCTCTTCACATGTTTTGCCTTGATCTATCAGTAAGCAACTTAATTTTGCAAATAGACACTCCTCCATGGTATGTGAATGTTGGAAGGCACCCGAGGATTCGGTTAGCCATGGCTTGTGAAAGAAAAGGTTGGAGTGTCATCTAATAAATAAAACTAAATTACATGTGTAAACAAAAGAGAAGAGGGATGATCTACCTGCTGGTAGAGATAACGTCCTTCATGGGAGCCGCTCTTGAAAATCTGGTTGATAAGGTAGTTAGAGTACCCATTACCATTCGTTGACAACAACAAACACCTCTCAAAATTTTACTTTTATGCTCTCTATATGATTTCAAAACTTGAAAAGCTCTAGCACATGATTTAATCCATGCTTCCTTCTCACTATCTTTTTTATGTTGATGGTTTACCTACTTCCTTCCATCTTAGAAGCAAACACTTGTGTCAACTGTGCATTGATTCTTAAATACTTGCTTATTTGCATTCATCATATTACTCTATGTTGACAATTATCCATGAGATATGCATGTTGAAAGTTGAAAGCAACTGCTGAAACTTATATCTTCCTTTGTGTTGCTTCGATGCCTTTACTTTGAATTTATTGCTTTATGAGTTAACTCTTATGCAAGTCTTATTGATGCTTGTCTTGAAAGTACTATTCATGAAAAGTTTTGCTATATGTTATCTATTTGTTAGCAAACTATAGATCATTGCTTTGAATCACTTCATTCATGTCATATGCTTTAAAATAATGTTGATCAAGATTATGATGGTAGCATGTCACTTCAGAAATTATTTGTTGTTATCGTTTACCTACTCGAGGGCGAGTAGGAACTAAGCTTGGGGATGCTACGTCTCCAACGTATCTATAATTTCGATGTTCCATGCTTGTTTTATGACAATACCTACATGTTTTGTTCACACTTTATATCGTTTTGATGCATTTCCGGAACTAACCTATTGACGAGATGCCGAAGTGCCGTTCTGTTTCTGCTGTTTTTGGTTTCGAGAAATCCTAGTAAGGAAATATTCTGAATCGGACGAAATCAACGCCCAATACCTTATTTTCACGGGCTTCCGGAGCATCGAAGAGTACGGAGAGGAGCCGGGGGCCCCACACGCCCGGCGCGACCAAGGGTGGGCGCGCCCCCTTAGTGTGTGGGCCCACCAGGCCCCCCTCCGTGCCCTTTCGCCTACTTAAGGACTCCGTCGCGAAAACCCTATACGAATAAGCCACGGTACGAGAAACCTTCAGAGCCGCCGCCATCGCGAAGCCAAGATACGGGGACAGTCTCTGTTCGGCACGCCCGGACGGGGAAGTGCCCGGAAGGCTCCTCCATCGACACCACCGCCATCTTCATCACCGCGCTGTCTCCCATGAGGAGGGAGTAGTTCTCCATCGAGGCTAAGGGCTATACGGTAGCTATGTGGTTAATCTCTCTCCTATGTACTTCAATACAATGATCTCATGAGTGCTTTACATGATTGAGATCCATATGATGAGCTTTGTATCGCTACTAGTTATGTGCTACTCATGTGATGTTATTAAAGTAGTCTATTCCTCCTGCATGGTGTAAAGGTGACTAGTGTGTGCACCGTGTGGTTCTTGTCGTAGGCTATAATCATGATCTCTTGTAGATTGTGGAGTTAATTGTCATTATGATAGTATTGATGTGATCTATTCCTCCTTTCATAGTGTAATGTGGACAGTGTGTGCGCTATGTTAGTTCTTGGTTTATTTTGCAATGATCTATTATGCTCTAAGGTTACTTGAATATGAATGTCGAATGTTGTGGAGCTTGTTAACTCCGGCATTGAGGTGCTCTTGTAGCCCTACACAACGACTGGTGTTTATCATCCAACAAAAGAGTGTATGTAGCACATATGGGAAAGAGTTATTTATTATGCGATCAATGTTGAGAGTGTCCACTAGTGAAAGTATGATCCCTAGGCCTTGTTTTCAAACATCGCAAACTTACTTACTGTTCTGTTGCATGTTTACTTGCTGCCATATTTTATTCAGATTACTATTACCACTCATATACATCCATACTACTTGTATTTCACTATCTCTTCGCCGAACTAGTGCACCTATACATTGACAAGTGTATTAGGTGTGTTGGGGACAGAGACTTCTTGTATCGTGATTGCAGGGTTGCTTGAGAGGGATATCTTTGACCTTTCCTCCTGATTCGTCTCCGACGTATCGATAATTTCTTATGTTCCATGCTACATTATTGATGATATCTACATGTTTTATACACATTATATGTCGTATTTACGCATTTTCCGGCACTAACCTATTAACAAGATGCCGAAGCCGTTCCTGTTTTCTACTGTTTTTGGTTTCAGAAATCCTAGTAAGGAAATATTCTCGGAATTGGACGAAATCAACGCCCCGGGTCCTATTTTTGCGAAGCTCCCAGACCGAGGGGGAAAGGAAGTGGGGCCACGAGGCGCCGCCACACTAGAGCGCGGCCTGGCCTTGGCCCGCGCGGCCCTGGTGTGTGGGCCCTCGTGTGGCCCCCGCGTTGCCCTTCCGCCTACTTAAAGTCTTCGTCGCGAACCCTCGTACCGAGAGCCACGATACGGAAAACCTTGAGACGCCGCCGCCGCGATCCCATCTCGGGGGATTCGGAGATCGCTCAGCACCCTGCCGGAGAGGGGAATCATCTCCCGGAGGACTCTTCATCGCCATGATCGCCTCCGGAGGCCTCCGGAGTGATGAGTGAGTAGTTCACCGACTATGGGTCCATATAGCTAGATGGTCGTCTTCTCCTAATTGTGCTTCATTGTTGGATCTTGTGAGCTGCCTAACATGATCAAGATCATCTATCGTAATACTATATGTTGTGTTTGTCGGGATCCGATGGATAGAGAATACTATGTTATGGTGATTATCAATCTATTACCTATGTGTTGTTTATGATCTTGCATGCTCTCCGTTATTAGTAGAGGCTCGGCCAAGTTTTGCTCTTAACTCCAAGAGGGAGTATTTATGCTCGATAGTGGGTTCATGCCTCCATTAAATCTGGGACAGTGAGAAAGTTCTAAGGTTGTGGATGTCTGTTGCCACTAGGGATAAAACATTGATGCTATGTCTAAGGATGTAGTTGTTGATTACATTACGCACCATACTTAATGCGGTTGTCTGTTGCTTGCAACTTAATACTGGAAGGGTTCGGATGATAACCTGAAGGTGGACTTTTTAGGCATAGATGCATGTTGGATAGCGGTCTATGTACTTTGTCGTAATGCCCAATTAAATCTCACTATATTTATCATATCATGTATATGCATTGTTATGCCCTTTTCTATTTGTCAATTGCCCATCGTAATTTGTTCACCCAACATGCTTTAATCTTATGGGAGAGACACCTCTAGTGACCTGTGGACCCCGGCCCTATTCTTTACATCGCATACAAATTACTGCAATACTTGTTTTTTTGTTTTCGCAAACAATCATCTTCCACACAATACGGTTAATCCTTTGTTCTGACAAGCGGTGAGATTGACAACCTCAACGTTTCGTTGGGGCAAAGTACTTTGGCTGTGTTGTGCAGGTTCCACGTTGCGCCGAAATCCCTGGTGTTGCGCCGCATCACATTTCGCCGCCATCAACCTTCAACGTGCTTCTTGGCTCCTCCTGGTTCGATAAACCTTGGTTTCTTTCGAGGGAAAACTTGCTGCTGTCGCATCATACCTTCCTCTTGGGGTTCCCAACGAACGTGTGAGTTACACGCCATCAAGCTTTTTTTCGGCGTCGTTGCCGGAGATCAAGACACGCTGCAAGGGAGTCTCCCTTCCCAATCTCTTTACTTTGTTTTTGTCTTGCTTTATTTTATTTACTACTTTGTTTGCTGCACTTAAACAAAACACAAAAAAATTAGTTACTTTACTTATTGTCTTATTTACTTGTTCTATATCAAAACACAAAAAAATTAGTTACTTGCATTTAATTTATTTTGTTATCATGTCTAGTCCTGTACTTGTTTTTATTTTCACTAGTTAGGCATAATGGAAAACAACAAAAAAATTAGAGATCTTTATGAAATTTATCTTGAATTAGGACATGATGTGTTTGAAGAGAAAATTAAAAAACCCATGGAACTTTGTTTGCAAAATAGTTGTAGCAATGTTATTAGCATGAACTCTTTGAACACTATTATTGCTAAAGCTATGGAAGAATTTAAGCTTGGGAAAGCTGGTTGTGATATTTTTAGTCCCCCAAGCATGGAGGAGAAAATTTACTTTGATGATACTTTACCTCCTATATATGATGCTTGCAATGATGAATATGATATTTTCAGGTCCACCTACTATTGAGGAGAAAATTAATTATGATTACAATATGCCTCCTATGTATGATGATTATGGTGATGAGATTAATAATGATAGCTATTTTATTGAATTTGCTCCCACTACAACTAATTAAATTGATTATGCTTATGTGGAGAGTAATAATTTTATGCATGTAGCTCATGACAAGAATGTTGTATGTGATAGTTATATTGTTGAGTTTGTTCATGATGTTACTGAAAGTTATTATGAGAGAGGGAACATGGTTATATGCATCTTAATAATATTAAGTTTCCCCTCTTTATGTTGAGAATCTTGAAATTGCACTTGTGTTGCTTTTCTATGCTTGCCACTTTGTTCTTCATGAATCTATTTGTGTACAAGATTCCTTTTCATAGGAAGTGGGTTAGGCTTAAATGTGTTTTGAATTTGCTTTTTGATGCTCTTTTGCTTCAACTCTTATTACTTGAGCCCATCTTAATGGCTATAAAGAAAGAACTTCTTGGGAGATAACCCATGTTTTATTTATTACTGTATTGTTGAGTCTTGGAAGTTGTTTACTACTGTAGCAACCTCTCCTTATCATGTTTTTGTGCCAAGTAAAGTCTCTATGGTAAAGTTGATACTAGATTTGGATTGCTAGCAGAAACAGCATTTGCTCTCTGTCACGAATTTGAGCAGAAGTCTCTGTAAAAAAATCAAAAAAATCTGCAAATTTACGTGTGTGATCCTCAGGATATGTACGCAACTTTCATTAGTTTTGAGTTTTTCCATTTGAGCAAGTCTAGTGCCCCTTTCAGGTTTGTCTTTACGGACTGTTCTGTTTTTGACAGATTCTGCCTTTTATTTCGCATTGCCGTATTTGCTATGTTGGATGAATTCCTTTGATCCATTAATGTCCAGTAGCTTTGTGCAATAAGTGTTAAGAATGATTGTGTCACCTCTGAATATGTGAATTTTTAATTGTGCACTAACCTCTAATGAGTGTGCTTGAAGTTTGGTGTGAAGGAAGTTTTCAAGGGTCAAGAGAGGAGTATGATATACTATGATCAAGAGGAGTGAAAGCTCTAAGCTTGGGGATGCCCCCGTGGTTCATCCCTGCATATTTTAAGAAGACTCAAGCGTCTAAGCTTGGGGATGCCCAAGGCATCCTTCTTCATCAACAACATCATCGAGGTTCCTCCCCTGGAACTATATTTTTATTCAGTCACATCTTATGTACTTTGCTTGGAGCGTCGGTTTGTTTTGTTTTTGTTTTTGTTTGAATAAAATGGACCCTAGCATCTACTGTATGGGAGAGAGACACACTCCACTGTTGCATATGGACAAATATGTCCCTAGGCTTTACTCATAATGTTCAAGGCAAAGGTTGAAATTTCTTCGTTAAATTGTTATATGGTTGGAATCGGGAAATACTACATGTAGTAATTCTAAAATGTCTTGGATAATGTGATACTTGGCAATTGTTGTGCTCATGTTTAAGCTCTTGCATCATATACTTTGCACCCATTAATGAAGAAATACATAGAGCTTGCTAAAATCTGGTTTGCATATTTGGTCTCTCTAAGGTCTAGATAATTTCTAGTATTGAGTTTTGAACAACAAGGAAGACGTGTAGAGTCTTATAATGTTTACAATATGTCTTTTATGTGAGTTTTGCTGCCGGTTCATCCTTGAGTTTGCTTCAAATAACCTTGCTAGCCTAAACCTTGTATCGAGAGGGAATACTTCTCATGCATCCAAAATCCTTGAGCCAACACTATGCCATTTGTATCCACCATACCTACCTACTACATGGTATTTCTCCGCCATTCCAAAGTAAATTGCTTGAGTGCTACCTTTAAAATTCCATCATTCGCCTTTGCAATATATAGCTCATGGGACAAAATAGCCTTAAAAACTATTGTGGTATTGAATATGTACTTATGCACTTTATCTCTTATTAAGTTGCTTGTTGTGCGATAACCATGCTTGGGGACGCTATCAACTACTCTTTGTTGAATATCATGTGAGTTGCTATGCATGTCCGTCTTGTGAAGTAAGAGAGATCTACCACCTTAATGGTTGGAGCATGCATATTGTTAGAGAAGAACATTGGGCCGCTAACTAAAGCCATGAATCATGGTGGAAGTTCAGTTTTGGACACATATCCTCAATCTCATATGAGAATATTAATTGTTGCCACATGCTTATGCATTAAAGAGGAGTCCATTATCTGTTGTCCATGTTGTCCCGGTATGGATGTCTAAGTTGAGAATAATCAAAAGCGAGAAATCAAAATGCGTGCTTTCTCCTTCCTTTGTACATGGAGGTACCCCTTTGTGACACTTGGTTAAAACATGTGTATTCGATGATCCGGTGGTCCAAGCTGAGTAGGACAAGGTGCGGGCACTATTAGTATACTATGCATGAGGCTTGCAACTTGTAAGATATAATTTACATAACTCATATGCTTTATTACATAACTCATGTTTTCAAAATAAAAGCTCTAGCACAAATATAGCAATCGATGCTTTCCTCTTTGAAGGACCTTTCTTTTACTTTTATTGTTGAGTCGGTTCTATCTCTCCACCTCAAGAAGCAAACACTTGTGTGAACTGTGCATTGATTCCTACATACTTGCATATTGCACTTGTTATATTACTTTATATTGACACTATCCATGAGATATACATGTTATAAGTTGAAAGCAACGGCTGAAACTTAATCTTCCTTTGTGTTGCTTCAATACCTTTACTTTGATTTATTGCTTTATGAGTTAACTCTTATGCAAGACTTATTGATGCTTGTCTTGAAGTACTATTCATGAAAAGTCTTTGCTTTATGATTCATTTGTTTACTCATGCATTACCATTGTTTTGATCGCTGCATTCATTACATATGTTTACAATAGTATGATCAAGGTTATGATGGCATGTCACTCCAGAAATTATCCTTGTTATCGTTTACCTGCTCGGGACGAGCAGAACTAAGCTTGGGGATGCTGATACGTCTCCAACGTGTCGATAATTTCTTATGTTCCATGCTACATTATTGATGATATCTACATTTTTATGCACATTGCCATATCGTATTTACGTATTTATTCTATTTTTCATGCGACTAGGCACAACATGGCTTTGCATTTCATGTTTTCCTCGCCAGAAATCCGGTTATGAAGTCGGTGTGTGGGTGCGTGACAATCCTACCCCCGGTGTTGCCTTAACTCGCAAGACTGATGCTTAAAGTGCTGGGCCCGAGGCCGTACACCGCGGCTGCGGCGTGACGGGCCTTCCGGTGTGTGGGGCCACTCCGCCCGGAGTCTTCTGGCCGTCGCCTCCGGTCCGCGGAGACGATACGGGAAAACTTCTTCCTCGGCCTTCAGGAGTCGGGGATTCAGAGACCTGAGGGGAATCATCTCCGGAGGACTCTTCATCGCCATGATCGCCTCCGGAGTGATGAGTGAGTAGTTCACCTGGACTATGGGTCCATAGCGGTAGCTAGATGGTCGTCTTCTCCTAATTGTGCTTCATTGTTGGATCTTGTGAGCTGCCTAACATGATCAAGATCAGCTATCTGTAATACTATATGTTGTGTTTGTCGGGATCCGATGGATAGAGAATACTATGTTATGGTGATTATCAATCTATTACCTATGTGTTGTTTATGATCTTGCATGCTCTCCGTTATTAGTAGAGGCTCTGGCATGTTTTTGCTCTTAACTCCAAGAGGGAGTATTTATTCTCGATAGTGGGTTCATGCCTCCATTAAATCTGGGACAGTGACGAAAGTTCTAAGGTGGATGGCTCTGGCCACTAGGGATAAAACATTGATGCTATATCTAAGGATGTAGTTGTTGATTACATTACGCACCATACTTAATGCAATTGTCTGTTGCTTGCAACTTAATACTGGAAGGGGTTCGGATGATAACCTGAAGGTGGACTTTTTAGGCATAGATGCATGCTGGATAGCGGTCTATGTACTTTGTCGTAATGCCCAATTAAATCTCACTATATTTATCATATCATGTATATGCATTGTTATGCCCTTTTCTATTTGTCAATTGCCCGTGTAATTTGTTCACCCAACATGCTTTAATCTTATGGGAGAGACACCTCTAGTGAACTATGGACCCCGGTCCTATTCTTTACATCGCATACAATCTACTGCAATACTTGTTTTACTGTTTTCTTCGCAAACAATCATCTTCCACACAATACGGTTAATCCTTTGTTACAGCAAGCCGGTGAGATTGACAACCTCACTGTTGGGGCAAAGTACTTTGGTTGTGTTGTGGGTTCCGTGGCGCGGAATCCCCGGTGTTGCGCCGCATCACATTTCGCCGCCATCAACCTTCAACGTGCTTCTTGGCTCCTGGTTCGATAAACCTTGGTTTCTTTCTGAGGGAAAACTTGCTGTTGTGCGCATCATACCTTCCTCTTGGGGTTCCCAACGAACGTGTGAGTTACACGCCATCACTCCCTGAGTTCGATAAACCTTGGGTGATCCACTTAAGGGAAAACTTGCTGCTGTTCTACAAATCTCTGCTCTTGGAGGCCCAACACTGTCTACAAGAATAGAAGCACCCGTAGACATCAAGCTATTTTCTGGCGCTGTTGCTGGGGAACGAATCAAGACACTCCATCAAGCCCGTCAACCGCCATCAAACCTCCCACGTCAACCACGCGCCAGTTGTGGACAACAGGAGGCGATCTCCTGAATCCCCCGAGATGGGATTGGCAGCGGCGGCGTCTCGGGAAGGTTTTCCGTATCGTGGCTCTCGCGATGAGGGTTTCGCGACGAAGGCTTTAAGTAGGCGGGGCGGAGTCGGAGGGGTCACGGGGCCCCACACGCTAGGGCCGCGCGCCCTAGGCCGCGCCGCCTCAGTGTGGCGGGCGCCCGTGGCCCACTTCCTTCCCCTGTCTTCCGGAAGCTTCGTGGAAAAATAGGACCCCGGGCGTTGATTTCGTCCAATTCCGAGAATATTTCCTTTGTAGCATTTCTGAAACCAAAAACAGCAGAAAACAACAACTGGCACTTCGGCATCTTGTTAATAGGTTAGTGCCGGAAAATGTATAATAATGCTGTAAAGTATGTATAAAACATTCAAGTATTGTCATAAAAGTAGCATGGAACATAAGAAATTATAGATACGTTTGAGACGTATTAGTCCATATCTTTCAGTCTTCAGCGATTTTTATCGGGTGCGCGTCCAGCGCTCCCGATGGGAGTAGCTCTCGAGTCTAGGGACGAATGCTTGCAACCGTGCGTAGACTCAAGTCGAGCAACCCAATGTTATAGGTTTCTTCGGATGCTTCATGAGGAGCCGATACTTTTGGTGACATCATCGGTGACGTGTCCACTGCGGTGGCTCGATTGACAGGACGTGACCTGATGGACCCACCCTGCTTCTACACGATCAGTTAGGAAATGACTAGTCCTTGCGCATTAACCGAGGCGCCTCCTCGATTTCTGCGTTTGGTGGGAGAAAATGTCCCTTGTTATGATGGATGCAATGACACGTGGTGACCTAATCATAGATCTCTTGGTAACTCCCCTTTTATAAAGGCGGAAAAAGATTTTATTCCCCTTGCTCTTCTCTTTCACCGCTTCTCTTCCTTCTTCGTTCTTCCTCCTTATAGCTACCGCGCCGCCGCCGCCATTCTTCAATCCACTTTCACATTCCCAAACGCATCCTGAGATGGTGAAGAAGAAGAGCTCCACCATCGCCGCCGGTGCTACTTCGAGCAGCGCCGCTGCCAAGGTTACATCTGATGCATAGAAGAGGGGCGCGTTGGAGGTTTCCGCCGCTACGCCTGCACCCGGTGACTGGCCTGCCTCAACAATGACGAAGCGCGACAAGAAGAAGGCTCGTAGCCTTGGTTTGATTTCCCCTGACGAGGGGAACGTCATACTTCCAGGTTTGGCCTAGTGCCCCAATCCTCCTGCCGATTTTACTGTGATGTTCATATCGTTCCTGTATCGAGGTTTATCTCTACCTACCCATGAGTTTCTCCGGCGTCTTCTGCATGTGTACATGATCCAATTATGGCAATTAACTCCCAATTCCATCCTACATCTTGCTATTTTCATCACCCTCTGTGAGGCCTTTCTGGGCATTGATCCTCACTGGGGTTTGTGGAAAAAGATCTTCTTTGTCAAACACTACAACAGCAGTAGCGATTCCTTTGTCACCGGCGGAGTTGGATTCATTGTCCGCAAGGAGGAAAATTACTTCAATTTCCCAATGATAGAGTCAATTCAGGGGTGGATACGTAAGTGGTTCGATCTCAAAGACTTATCGGCAGCTAAAATGCGTATGCCGAAGTTTGTCGATGTTCTTGAAGCTCTGCCGAAGAAATCTTGGAAGAATACACTGACACCCGAAGAAAAGCCTGCATTCGATAAATTGGTTGATAGAATTCTTCGGATTAAGGAATCTGATGTCCAAACTATGATGGGTACTGAAATTGTAGCTATTTTCCTGAAATGCCGCATCCAACCAATTATGTCCAGAGCCCCCCCCACAGATGTGGTTATATTCGGGTCCTATGGATGAAACTAGAGTCAATGTTGCAGAGTTGTCTGAGAAAGAACTATTGGACAAAGTTAGACATTTGAATCATTTTAGTCAAGAGGACTCGATTCCACTTCTGGCCCTTCAGGAGCTTTATGACTCTGATCATCAACCAAATGAGGTGAATCCCTTCTCTTGGTCATACTAATATTTGCATCCGATATGTTTCTCCCTTCCTTTGTTAAATCCTCATCTGAACTGATAGGTTCCATCAACTGCCGAATACTTTCCGAATGTCTCGGATGAAAACCTTGAAGAGGGTGATTCTACTGCCAATATAGAATCCTGTGCTGAAGAAAATGAAGTTCTTGAAGATGAAGACAATGATCCTGCCAATCCTGAAGCTTTTTCTGCCGATCATAGATCCTTTGCTGATGACTTAAGTGATACAGCGGAGTCGAATCATGACAATGATGCTGATCATGCTCCCTTTGTTGATGCAGCTCCCGAGAAAGCCAGCGCTCAACTGCCGAAGAGACCTTCTGGCGGCTTCACGGACGAGGACGATATGCTCGACTTGTAAGTTTCTTCCATTGTTCCCAAAATTGCTTTGTATTCTTCTAATTATTCTGAATGATTTATATGCCTACAACGATGAAGGCTTTACAGAGCCTTCTTCGAGGAAGGGAAAGGCGAGCCCCAGCAGGCCAACTCCCACAGCTTCTGAAGCTTCTGTTCTCCCAGCAGCTATGGTTCTCAACCTTCAACAAAGTCTTCCCTTTCGAAAGGGAAGGAGATTCCTTCGGCAGCTGCTGCTGCAGTTTCTCCCTCTTCCACCGAGAAACATGTAAGTGTTTCAATTTTCGTTTTTCCTTGATGACGATTCTCCTTCTACCAGTCCCCGAGTCTACATTCGACTGCTTGTAGTTGCGTGTGGACTTCAAAAGATATATTGCTATTAATAGGTGCTAATTTTGACTTTGTCTTCTTTTTTCCTTTTATAGGGCATTCAAACGGCCATCACTATTTTGAAGGGTTTCGCCTCCGAGTTCTCTTCGCTTGAAGCCAATAAGTTTCAGCTTCCAGGGGAGGTAGAATCGACTTCTTCAAAGCTTGATAACGCAGTTAAAATAGGTGTTGCTGCCCGTCAAAACACAGATTGCTTGAAAAAGGAACTTGACCAACTGAAGAAGAAGCTGAAGGAGGAGGAAAAGGAGAGGGCTGAAACCGAAGCCCAAAGGAAGGAAAAGGAGGGTCTTCTTCGCCAATCCATTTTGGCTTTGCTTGTTAATTTTTAATGTCTTATCCTTGAATCTTTTTTACTTAACTTCATTGTGTTTCAACTTTCACTACTTATCTTCTGCAGAGGCTGCCGATATTCCTGCTGGTTCCAAGGGCAAGCTCCTAGATGATTCTTCTGCCGATGCTCTGACCATGGAAATCGAGTCCGGTGACCTCATCCAAGCTCTTCTCCAGAAGAACAAGAGAGTTATGTCGAGGCTTCATGCCATGATCTTTCCGAAGGCCAATCAAGAGAAGTCGCTGGAGCAGTTGACTGCCACTTTCACCGTTGACACCGAATTAAGGCACCATCGAGGTATTCAAACGTACCTCGCGTACCTACGACGGTCTCCTTGCTTTCCATCTTATGATAGGGCACGGCTTTAAAGCCGATATGGAGCTGATGACGAAAGAGCTTCCGAAGGATTAAGATGGGCAAGCTATCGACCTCAGTCTTTTCAAAGTATCAGTGCGCAAATGCGCACTGCAGCTTCTTGAATTGGTACCAGCTAACAAATCAACTGCTGGAAAAAATAACCCAAGTTTATCAACCCAGACCCAAGCTCCCTGATTTTCCTTTTGTCAATGTGTACTCTTCACCGTTTGATTTAAACAAATCCTTTTCAAAGGTCTTTTGATTGTAATGAATTCTATGCTGGTGATGTCTACGGGTGCTTCTATTCTTGTAGACAGTGTTGGGCCTCCAAGAGCAGAGGTTTGTAGAACAGCAGCAAGTTTTCCCTTAAGTGGATCACCCAAGGTTTATCGAACTCGGGGAGGAAGAGGTCAAAGATATCCCTCTCATGCAACCCCGCAACCACAAAGCAAGAAGTCTCTTGTGTCCCCAACACACCTAATAGGTGTACTAGTTCGGAAAGAGATAGTGAAATACAAGTGGTATGAATGAATATGAGCAGTAGTATGGCGCCAGAAAGTGCTTGCTGGCGTGCAGTTGATGGTAGTAATATTGTAGGAAGTAAACAAGCGAGTAACATAGCGAGTAACTCAGAAAATAAAAGCGATAGCGTATTTAGGAACAAGGCCTAGGATTAGACTTTCACTAGTGGACACTCTCAACATTGATCACATAAATAATAGATAAATGCATACTCTACACTCTCTTGTTGGATGATGAACACATTGCGTAGGATTACACGAACCCTCAATGCCGGAGTTAACAAGCTCCACAATTAAATGTTCATATTTAAATAACCTTAGAGTGCATGAAAGATCGAAACGACTAAACCAAGTACTAACATAGCATGCACACTGTCACCTTCATGCTTATGTAGGAGGAATAATACACATCAATACTATCATAGCAATAGTTAACTTCGCAATCTACAAGAGATCATGATCATAGCATAAACCAAGTACTAACACGAGTGCACACACTGTCACCATTACACCGTGTAGGAGGAATAAAACTACTTTAATAACATCACTAGAGTAGCACATAGATAAATTGTGATACAAAACACATTGCAATCATAAAGAGATATAAGCACTTCACTATGCCATTCATAACAGTGAATAAGTATTCTGTGAAATATAGCCTAAGAGACCCACACGGTGCACACACTGTCACCTTTACACACGTGGGACAAGGAGTCTCCGGAGATCACATAAGTAAAACTCACTTGACTAGCACAATGACATCTAGATTACAAGCATCATCATATGAATCTCAATCATATAAGGCAGCTCATGAGATTATTGTATTGAAGTACATAGGAGAGAGATGAACCACATAGCTACCGGTACAACCCCGAGCCTCAATGGAGAACTACTCCCTCCTCATGGGAGCAGCAGCGTGATGAAGATGGCGGTGGAGATGGTGTCGATGGAGAAGCCTTCCGGGGCACTTCCCGTCCACAGGTGCCGGAACAGAGACCCTGTCCCCCGATCTGGCTTCGCGATGGCGGCGCTGGAAGGTTTCGTGGGTTTCGTCCTCCGTAATAGGGTTTTCGCGACGGAGGCTTTAATAGGCGAAAGGGCAGCCTCGGAGGGGGCCTGGGGGCCACCACACCAGCGCCTCCCGGCCGCGCCTGTGGTGTGGGGCCCTGGCTTCCTCCGGCGCTCTGGTGTTTGGATGGTTCGGGAAAAATAGGAACCTGGGCGTTGATTTCGTCCAATTCCGAGAATATTTCGTTACTAGGATTTCTGAAACCAAAAGAGGAACTGGCACTTCGGCATCTTGTTAATAGGTTAGTTCCGGAAAATGCACGAATATGACATAAAGTGTGCATAAAACATGTAGGTATCATCAATAAAGTAGCATGGAACATAAGAAATTATCGATACGTTGGAGATGTATCAGCATCCCCAAGCTTAGTTCTGCTCGTCTCGAGCAGGTAAAACGATAACAAAGATAATTTCTGAAGTGACATGCCGTCATAAACTTGATCATATTGTAAAGATATGTAATGAATGCAGCGATCAAAACAATGGTAATGACATGAGTAAACAAGCGAATCATAAAGCAATGACTTTTCATGAATAGCACTTTCAAGACAGGCATCAATAAGTCTTGCATAAGAGTTAACTCATAAAGCAATAATTTAAAGTATAGACATTGAAACAACACAGAGGAAGATTAAGTTTCAGCGGTTGCTTTCAACTTATAACATGTATATCTCATGGATAATTGTCAACATAGAGTAATATAATAAGTGCAATATGCAAGTATGTAGGAATCAATGCACAGTTCACACAAGTGTTTGCTCTTTGAGGTGGAGAGGAAATAGGTAGACTGACTCAACATAAAAAGTAAAAGAATGGCCCTTCGCAGAGGGAAGCATTGATTGCTATATTTGTGCTAGAGCTTTGATTTTGAAAACATCAAGAGAGTATAAAAGTAAAGTTTTGAGAGGTGTTTGTTGTTGTCAACGAATGGTAGCGGGTACTCTAACCACCTCATCAACCAGACTTTCAAGAGCGGCCCCATGAAGGACGTTATCTCTACCAGCAAGGTAGATCATCCCTCTTCTCTTTTGTTTACACATGTACTTTAGTTTAGTTTTTCTTTATTTATGGATGACACTCCTCCCAACCTTTTGCTTACACAAGCCATGGCTAACCGAGTCCTCGGGTGCCTTCCAACATTCACATACCATGGAGGAGTGTCTATTTGCAAAATTAAGTTGCTTACTGATGAATCAGAGCAAAACATGTGAAGAGAATTATTAATGAAAGTTAATTAATTGGGGCTGGGAACCCCATTGCCAGCTCTTTTTGCAAAATTATTGGATAAGCGGATGTGCCACTAGTCCATTGTGAAAGTCTGTCAAAAGTAAATGACAAGATCGAAAGATAAAACACCACATACTTCCTCATGAGCTATAAAACATTGACACAAATAAGAGGTGATAAATTTTGAATTGTTTAAAGGTAGCACTCAAGCAATTTACTTTGGAATGGCGGAAAAATACCATGTAGTAGGTAGGTATGGTGGACACAAATGGCATAGTGGTTGGCTCAAGGATTTTGGATGCATGAGAAGTATTCCCTCTCGATACAAGGTTTAGGCTAGCAAGGTTTATTTGAAACAAACACAAGGATGAACCGGTGCAGCAAAACTCACATAAAAGACATATTGTAAACATTATAAGACTCTACACCGTCTTCCTTGTTGTTCAAACTCAATACTAGAAATTATCTAGACCTTAGAGAGACCAATTATGCAAACCAAATTTTAGCAAGCTCTATGTATTCCTTCATTAATAGGTGCAAAGTATATGATGCAAGAGCTTAAACATGAGCACAACAATTGCCAAGTATCACATTATCCAAGACATTTTACCAATTACTACATGTAGCATTTTTCAATTCCAACCATATAACAATTTAACGAAGAGGAAACTTCGCCATGAATATTATGAGCTAAGAACACATGTGTTCATACGAACCAGCGGAGCGTGTCTCTCTCCCACACAAGGATGAACTTATTCAGAGAACTAAAAAACAAAACAAAATAAAAGCACACACAGAGCTCCAAGTAAAGTACATAAGATGTGACCGAATAAAAATATAGTTTCAAGAGAAGGAACCTGATACTTTGTCGATGAAGAAGGGGATGCCTTGGGCATCCCCAAGCTTAGACGCTTGAGTATTCTTAAAATATGCAGGGATGAACCACGAGGGCATCCCCAAGCTTAGACTTTTCACTCCTCTTGATCATAGTATATCATACTCCTCTCTTGACCCTTGAAAACTTCCTTCACACCAAACTTCAAGCAAACTCATTAGAGGGTTAGTGCATAATCAAAAATTCACATGTTCGAGGTGACACAATCATTCTTAACACTTCTGGACATTGCACAAAACTTCGAAAGTTAATGGAACAAAGAAACTCATTCAACTTAACAAAAGCGGCAATGCGAAATAAAAGGCAGAATCTGTCAAAAAGAACAGTCCGTAAAGACGAATTTTAAAATGGCACCAGACTTGCTCAAACGGAAAAACTCAAAACTAATGAAAGTTGCGTACATATCGAGGATCACGCTCGTAAATTGGCAGATTTTTCGAATTTTCTACAGAGACTTGTGCCCAGATTCGTGACAGACATCAATGCTGTTTCTGCGCAGCGATCCCAAATATAACATCAACTTTAACATAGAAACTTTACTTGGCACAAAAACATGATAAGGAGAGGTTGCTACAGTAGTAAACAACTTCCAAGACACAAATATAAAACAAAGTACTGTAGTAAAAAAACACATGGGTTATCTCCCAAGAAGTTCTTTCTTTATAGCCATTAAGATGGGCTCAACAGTTTTTAATGATGCACTCGCAAGAAATAGTAGTTGAAGCAAAAGAGAGCATCCAGAGGCAAATTCAAAACACATTTAAGTCTAACATGCTTCCTATGCATAGGAATCTTGTAAATAAACAATTTCATGAAGAGCAAAGTAACAAGCATAGGAAGATAAAACAAGTGTAGCTTCAAAAATTTCAGCACATAGAGAGGCATTTTAGTAACATGAAAATTTTTACAACCATATTTTCCTCTCTCATAATAACTTTCAGTAGAAACATGAGCAAACTCAACAATATAACTATCACATAAAGCATTCTTATCATGAGTATCACGCATAAAATTATTACTCTCCACATAGGCATAATCAATTTTATTAGTTGTAGTGGGAGCAAATTCAACAAAGTAGCTATCATTATTATTCTTATCATCAAATATAAGAGGCAAAGTATCATCAAAGTAAATTTTCTCCTCAATGCTTGGGGGACTAAAAATATCATGCTCATCAAAGCCAGCTTCCCCAAGCTTAGAATTTTCCATAGCATTAGCAACAATAGTGTTCAAAGCATTCATATTAATATGTTCCATGGGTTTTTTAATTTTCGCATCAAACCATCCATGTCTTAAATCAGGAAATAGAATAAAAAGGTCATTGTTGTCCATTATGCCTAACTAGTGTAAACAAGAAACCAAATGTCGTAATTGCGAGTCTAAAGGAAATAGCTTCGAGCACACACACAATGGCGCGGAAAAGTAATACTGGAACCGAAGTATGAGTGCCTTTACCTTTCCTCCCCGGCAACGGCGCCGCAAAAGTGCTTGATCTAGGTCTGCTTCTATTCTTGTAGACAGTGTTGGGCCTCCAAGAGCAGAGGTTTGTATAACAGCAGCAAGTTTTCCCTTAAGTGGATCACCCAAGGTTTATCGAACTCGGGGAGGAAGAGGTCAAAGATATCCCTCTCATGCAACCCCAACCACAAAGCAAGAAGTCTCTTGTGTCCCCAACACACCTAATAGGTGTACTAGTTCGGCGAAGAGATAGTGAAATACAAGTGGTATGAATGAATATGAGAGTAGTATGGCGCAGAAAAGTGCTTGTCAGCGTGCATTGATGGTAGTAATATTGTACGAAGTAAACAAGCGTAGTAACACAACAGTAGTAACTCAAGAAAAAGAATAAGCAGCGATAGCGTATTTAGGAACAAGGCCTAGGGATTAGACTTTCACTAGTGGACACTCTCAACATTGATCACATAACAGAATAGATAAATGCATACTCTACACTCTCTTGTTGGATGATGAACACATTGCGTAGGATTACACGAACCCTCAATGCCGGAGTTAACAAGCTCCACAATTAAATGTTCATATTTAAATAACCTTAGAGTGCATGAAATATCGAAACGACTAAACCAAGTACTAACATAGCATGCACACTGTCACCTTCATGCTTATGTAGGAGGAATAATACACATCAATACTATCATAGCAATAGTTAACTTCGCAATCTACAAAAGATCATGATCATAGCATAAACCAAGTACTAACACGAGTGCACACACCGTCACCATTACACCGTGTAGGAGGAATAAAACTACTTTAATAACATCACTAGAGTAGCACATAGATAAATTGTGATACAAAACACATTGCAATCATAAAGAGATATAAGCACTTCACTATGCCATTCATAACAATGAATAAGTATTCTATGAAATATAGCCTAAGAGACCCACACGGTGCACACATGTCACCTTTACACACGTGGGACAAGGAGTCTCGGAGATCACATAAGTAAAACTCACTTGACTAGCACAATGACATCTAGATTACAAGCATCATCATATGAATCTCAATCATGTAAGGCAGCTCATGATATTATTGTATTGAAGTACATAGAGAGAGATGAACCACATAGCTACCTGTACAGCCCCGAGCCTCAATGGAGAACTACTCCCTCCTCATGGGAGCAGCAGCGGTGATGAAGATGGCGGTGGAGATGGCAGCGGTGTCGATGGAGAAGCCTTCCGGGCACTTCCCCGTCCGGCAGGTGCCGGAACAGGAGACTCCTGTCCCGGATCTTGGCTTCGCGATGGCGGCGGCTGGAAGGTTTCGTGGGTTTCGTCCTCCGTAATAGGGTTTCGCGACGGAGGCTTTAAAGGCGAAAGGGCAGCCTCGAAGGGGGCCTGGGGCCACCACACCATAGGGCGGCGCGACCCCCTCTGGCCGCGCCCGGGTGTGGGTGTGGGGCCCCCGGGCTTCCCCGGCGCTCTCGGGTGTTCTGGATGGTCCCGGAAAAATAGGAACCTGGGCGTTGATTTCGTCCAATTCCGAGAATATTTCGTTACTAGGATTTCGAAACCAAAACAGCAGAAACGGAACGGCACTTCGGCATCTTGTTAATAGGTTAGTTCCAAAATGCACGAATATGACATAAAGTGTGCATAAAACATGTAGGTATCATCAATAAAGTACCATGGAACATAAGAAATTATCGATACGTTGGAGACGTATCAGCTGGCAGCGTTGCCAGTATTTCCCTGTTTCAATTGTGATGTTCCTGGCTTTTGAATGCATGCTCCCGATGGGAGTGAAATCAATTGATATTATATATATTCCTCGACACACTTGACGATGTATTTTGCAGGTAGCTCCTGTACCTTCCTTTGTCGAAGGTTCTTCGGCCAATGATTCTGAAAATGATCGGCTTCAACGCATGAAGGCCCGCATTCTCCAAATGGAAAAAGATATGCGTGGTATCCATGCTATGGCTGCTATTATAAAGAAGAAGAGCGAGCTAACTATTGATGCAGAACGATATGCACTGAGTGAATTGCAAAAGGCAACAGAAAGCTTGAACTATAAGTGCTTGTCTCTTCCTTGGTTTCTTTTATGTCGTCAATAATTTCTTTCTGATTTTATCTTTGTCATTTTTTTGGACAGTCATAACTCTGAATTTATCGGAAGAGAACAAGCGAGTGCACAAACCTGTAGATGCCTTAACCAATTTGGCTCATTTTGATGAAGTCTTCTGTAAAAATCAATCGAAGGCTGCTACTGTCGCAAAGTTTCAAGATCGGGTGCAACAAGTGATCCGATTCTTTGACAAGTGCTATACTGGCTTGAACATGATATGGAAGACGATGTTTCCGCTGAATGAAGTTCCTCCAACATTGTTAACTTTGATGTCGAAGTTCAGTAATTCCAAGAAGGTTCGTAAGTTAGTTCACTTCAAACTTCTCGCAGGAGCCGAATCTGCTTTTGCCTTTGTGCTATCCAAACATCCTTCCTTGGACTTGATGGAAATTTGAAATGCTGACGGTGATGTAAGACGATTTTACCCTGCTGTGAAGGTCCCTGCTTTTATTGTAATTGACAGGCTGGAAGATAGCTCAAAAGTAGATGTCCCAGCAGAAATTCCGTAAGAATAACTTTGATGATGTTTGTACTTCTATTGTAAGGATAACTTTATGCATCCGATATTTGTTGCAGTCGAATATTTGGGTGCATTAGGTATAAGTTTATTCATGTGTATGATGTAACTTTACTCAATATGTTGGAAACGTCATATTTGCCACTTTTGGCAAAATATTGCTTCCTTATAATTTATCTTCAGGTGCCGGTGGCAAATATTTGTTGACTAAGAAGCAAATCTTGATGCTCTTATCCTTTTTAGGCATCGCTATTGTGATGCTTTTGCATGAAAGTTATCGGTGGCAAATTCTTTGAGTGATCAGCTCATGTTGCGGGTTCGATGAACCCGTAGTAATCGCAACTTTGCTTCAACCGATGATGTATGTTTTGGCGACATCCCCCGAGCAAATCGAGGGAACTATCTTTGTACCTCCTTGTTCGATGTACCAACATGGGCCTTTCATATGTAGTTTTATCCTTGCCATCAGCAGCACTTGCATGTTCCCTGAGGCTTTAGCAAAGGATAGTTGTATATTGTTGTAAGTCTCGTCGATTTCCATCCATTGCAACACTCATATTTTTCCCGAGGCTTTAGATAATAATTTCGGGTATAATCAATACAAGCGCCCCTCGATCTTTTTTATCGAGTCCACTTGTTGAAGCCAAAGTTCGCGATATTATGCGAAATAATCTTGAGAAAATAGTTCGGGTGTCCCGAATCAATTCAATACTCGAGTAAAGGAAAATTGGGTCTTTATTAATAAGTATATGACGATAAGGAAAGCCTTATTGAAAGTAAATTTCTATGTAAATAATAAAGATGCATGTCACCACTCGTCTCCTTTATGTAAGAGGAGGGTCCTTCCTGTCTTGATCCGCGTATAGGGAGCTGGTAGCTCTGGACTTGCCGATGATTTCTGGAGCGGTATTGATGGTTTCCTTAGGAGTACTTGCGATAATCGCCAGAGTGTTAGCGCCTTTGGCTGAGGCCTTATCATCAACTGCCGAAGGTGCAGTAGCTGGAACTGCCATTGCAGAGTCATCTGGTTTCTTGTTCTACTTCTTAACACTGTCATCCTCCTGGCGCTTGAAATCTTTGTCTCGAGAGGCTAATTGCTTAGAGGGAAAATCGATAGTTTCCTGCTTTACTCCAAACTTTGCAGCAATCTTCTGAAACTCGCGGTCGCAATTATCCGAGCGAGAGAAACTTCCATGGACTATGATATTGGTCCCATTGTTGCCTGGCATTTTGAGCTTTAGATATGCATAGTGTGGCACAACCATGAATTTGGCATAAGCTAGTCTCCCGAGTATAGCGTGGTACTGTGATTCCCAATTCACTACCTCGAATTCGATCCTTTCTTTCCGGAAATTGTCGGGTTTCCCGAAGACGACATTGAAGGAAATCTTGCCAAGAGGATATGCTGGAAAAGTAGGGAAAATGCCATGGAAACATGTATCAGACTCCTCTAGCATTTTGGTTGCGATGCCCATGTTTTTGACTGGGCTGGTGAATATCAGATTTAATCCGCTTCCACCGTCCATGAACACTTTGCTCATACTAGATCCTCCGATTTGTGCTTCGACTACCAAGGCAGCATGACCTGGTTTTGGTATAGACATCGAATGGTCAGCCCTGCTAAACAGGATGCTCTGTGATGACCAGTCGACATATTCCAGAATATTCGCCATGGTACTTTCTGCGTGGTTGATTTCTTGCGTGAGCTTCTTCATCTCTCTTCTGGAAACACTAGCTTTATGGATCATGATCATCTGTCCCCGCGGTGGGGGAAAGACTTCATTAGCGTTACGGGTTTGAACTTTCTGAACTTGGTGCTAAGGTGGAGGTGGTGGCGGATTCGGCTGCTGCGGCTGCCCCCTGCCTGTTTTGTAGAATTTTTGCATTTCAATGAAGTGTCGACAGTCTCTGAGAAAATGACTCGACTTCTTAGTGTTATCCTTGGGATCGATATACGCATGTATGTAACAGAGAGCATTTAACTGTTCAGCAAAAGTTAAATCCGGGACCCTTGAAGGTCGCTCCCTATAATTGCCGCGATTTCCTCCTGGATTATTGCGATTGTTATCTCGACGATCATCACGCCTATCATCATATCGATCATCTTGCCGATCAGAATACCCAGCAACTACAATGTTAGTATCATCGTATCCACAGTCTTTCCTCTTCTTACGGCGATCACGTCGATGGCCTGAATCATGCCTCGGTTGGTCATCATCTTCGTCGTCACTGCGCGGACGAGGTTTCCTTACATGATCTTCTCCATCAGACCAACTGTTGGCAATCTCCATCAGTTTGGTGATGGTTTTTGGCTTCTTTCGACCAAGTTCTTCGATGTACGATTCCCGTCGGATGCCATCACTGAAGGCATCAATTGCTCTATTGACAGAAACAGCTTTGGCAACATTTAAGAGCATAGTAAAACACCCGATGTACGTGCGCATTGATTCCTTCGGCTTCTGCTGACAATGACGTAGTTTTTCGATTCCGACCGGCCTCTTGTACGTGGCTTGAAAGTTTTTGACAAAGGCGTCAAACAAGTCTTCCCAGGATCTGATAGATCCTTTTGGTAAGCCTCTCAGCCCTGCTCGTGCCGAATCCTTCAGGTAAAGCTACAGACATTGCATCGCTGCTATTTGATTTCCCTTGTGTAAGATCACAATTTGTAAGTAGTCGTCTATCCAGGACCTCCGCTCCTGCTGCCCGTCATATTTAGCAGCATCAGTGGGAGTAGGCTTGAATCTCTTTGGTGGCATCGTCTCTCGAATCTTGTAACTTAAGCAATTGGCTCCTCGCAGTTCGCCATCATATTCCTGAGTTTCCTCGGAATCGTCGCTATCGTATCCTTCTCTTGCAGCACGTCATCATAGAGCTTTGTTGATTCTGCTTTGTGTGATATCATCACGAGCGTCTTTCGAACGATGCCTGGATCCACTACCCTGGTGTGTAGCTTTCTCCTTCCTAGGTACGAGCTTATCTCCATAGATCGCAAGACTTTCCAGAGCACCTCGATGAGCTTGCGCCATGGGCCCATCGGGTGTCGGCTGGTGGTTGATCAAGTAAGCTGCGAGATTGGCAGTGTCTCCCTCGACAGTTTTTGGCCTGAGCATGCCTGCGGTGTCCATAGTCATAAAGGATTTGGACAAGTTTGAAGTTATCTCCCTTGCATCATCTTCCGAAAGTCGAGGCATCCTTGGTCGATATCTTCCTGAACCTTGATTGCTTCGAGACACACTACCATGTGATGCTCTATGTCGCTCACTGGATTGATCGGCTGCGTGATGGCGTCGCGCGAGACCTGCCTGCTCGTTTGACAATCTCACTCGATTCCTTTCCAAGATTGTATGGTATGCATTAAGAGTCCCTGCTAAAGCCCCAGAAGGGATTCGAGTATTGTTGGTTATAGCAGCACTGGCAATTTCCCACTCTTCCTCAGTAATAGTATATTCCCTATTATCGTTACTAGAGCTGTTCTCAATGTTGCGACGCCTATTGGCATGCGGGGTTGATGTCTACGCACGCTTCTATTCATGTAGACAATGTTGGGCCTCCAAGAGCAGAGGTTTGTAGAACAGCAGCAAGTTTCCCTTAAGTGAATCACCCAAGGTTTATCAAACTCAGGGAGGTAGAGGTCAAAGATATCCCTCTCAAACAATCCTACAATTAAGATGCAAGAAGTCTCTTGTGTCCCCAACACACCTAATACACTTGTCAGATGTATAGGCGCACTAGTTCGGCGAAGAGATAGTAAAATGCAAGTGGTATTGATGATTGAAAATAATAATAGTAATCTGAAATAAATAATGCAAGAAATAAACATGCAGTAAAACAGTAAATAAGCGGTGTTTGCAGTATTCGGAAACAAGGCCTAGGGATCATACTTTCACTAGTGGCCACTCTCAACATTGCAATCATAATTGAATATAAATATAAGCACTTCATCATACTACTCGAAAACACTCTCTTGTTGGATAAAGAACTCAAATTCATTGGGCAAGTGTGCAAAAGCACACATCAAAGGCATATTCCCAAGTACTAATAAACACCCCACACGTCACCGTGAGCATTCATAGGAGGTACTAACACACCACAATTCATAAGGGAGTTACACACGCGCACACACTGACCTTTACACCGAGGTCACAGTAACTCCGAAGTTCACATAATAAAACACTTGAGTAGCATATGACATATAGATTGCAAAGCCTATGATCACATAAAGATCACACCATGAGAGAGAGATGAACCACATAGCTACCGGTAGAGCCCTCCCCGGGGGAGAACTACTCCTCCTCATCATGGGAGACAACAAAGCGATGAAGATGGCGGTGGTGTCGATGGAGATGGATTTCGGGGCACTTCCCGTCCCGACGGCGTGCGAACAGAGACTTTGTCCCCCCGAACTTGGCTTCGCGATGGCGGCGGCTACGTAACTTTCGTGGAGGAAGACCGATTCGGCCAGGGTTTTTACTCCTGGAAGAATATATAGGCGGAAGGGCGGCCTCGGAGGGGTCCCGAGGGGCCCACCCCATATCTGGGCGCGGCCAGGGGGCCACCCGCGCCCCCTATGGTGTGGAGGCCCCTTGGCCTCCCTCTGGCCCTTCTCTGGCTCTATGGGTCCGTCTCGGTAAAATATGGACTTCTGTCTTCGTGGGGTCCAATTCTGAGAATATTTCCTGTGTAGAATTTCTGAAACCAAAACACAGAAACGGAACTGGCATCGCATCTCGTTAATAGGTTAGTCTCGGAAAATGCATAAAAACATTATAAAGTATGACTAATACATGTTGGTATTGTCATAAAACTAGCATGGAACATAAGAAATTATAGATACGTTGGAGACGTATCAAGCATCCCCAAGCTTAGTTCTACTCGCCCTCGAGTAGGTAAACGATAAAAAGAATAATTTTCTGAAGTGACATGCTACCAACATAATTTGATCAATACTATTGTAAAGCATATGAGATGAATGAAGTGACTCAAAACAATGGTCTATAGTTTGCTAACAAAAAGATAATTACTAAACAACTGAATCATATAGCAAAAAAATTTCATGAATAGTACTTTCAAGACAAGTATCAAAAAGTCTTGCATAAGAGTTAACTCATAAAGCAATAGATTCTTAATAAGAGGTTTTGAAGCAACACAAAGAAGTAATATAATAAGTGCAATAAGTAAGCATGTAAGAATCAATGCACACAGTAGACACAAGTGTTTGCTTCTAAGATAGAAATAAGTAGGTAAACTGACTCAACATAAAGTAAAAGAAAGGCCCTTCGAGGGAAGCAGGGATTACTCATGTGCTAGGATTTTTATTTTGAAAACATGGAAACAATTGTGTCACCGGTAGTAATAATTCATATGGGTTATGCATAAAACTTCCTATAAGTTGCAAGCCTCATGCATCGAATACTAATAGTGCCCGCACCTTGTCCTAATTAGCTCGGATTTCCATGGATTATCATTGCATTACATATGTTTCAACCAAGTGTCACAAAGGGGTACCTCTATGCCACCTGTACAAAGGTCCAAGGAGATAAATCGCATTTGATTTCTCGATTTTGATAGATCTCAACTTAAGGACATCCATACCGGGACAACATAGAAAACAGATAATGAACTCCTCTTTTATGCTTTAAGCATTCAACAACAAATAATATTCTCATAAGAGATTCTGAGGATTAATGTCCAAGCTGAAACTTCCACCATGATACATGGCTTTGGTTGCGGCCCAATGTTCTTCTCTAACAACATGCATACTCAAACCATTCAACTCATGGGAAATCTCCCTTACTTCAGACAAGACGAACATGCATAGCAACTCACATGATATTCAACAAAGATGTGACATGTTGATGGCGTCCCCAGAAACATGGTTACCGCTCAACAAGCAACTTATAAGAACTAACATACATAAGCAACATATTCATTACCACAATAGTTTTTAGGCTAATTTCCCATGAGCTATGTATTGCAAAGACAAGGAATGAAATTTTAAAGGTAGCACGCAAGCAATTTACTTTGGAATGGCAGGAAAATACCACATATAGTAGTTATGGTGGACACAAATGGCATAGGTTTTGGCTCAAGGTTTTTGGATGCACGAGAAGCATTCCCTCTCAACAAGGCTTTGGCTAGCAAGGTAGTTTGAAGCAAACACGTATGAACCGGTACAGAAAAACTTACATAAGAACATATTGCAAGCATTATAAGACTCCTGTCTTCCTTGTTGTTCAAACACTTTTACCGAAAATATCTAGACCTTAGAGAGACCAATCATGCAAACCAAATTTCAACAAGCTCTACGTAGTTTTCCACTAATAGATTTAAACTACATGATGCAAGAGCTTAAACATGATCTACTTGAGAGCTCAAAACAATTGCCAAGTATCAAATTATTCAAGACAATATGAAGCATTTTCTGTTTCCAACCAAATAACAATCAATGCTGAGGCTTTCAGCTTTCGCCATGAATATTAAAGTAAAACGAAGAACACAAGTGTTCAAATGAAAAAGCGGAGCGTGTCTCTCGCCCACACAAGCATGCTAGGATCCGATTTATTCAGAGAATGAAAATAACAAAATGAAAATAAAAGCACACAGACGCTTGATACGTCTCCAACGTATCGATAATTTCTTATGTTCCATGCTACTTTATTGATGATACCTACATGTTTTATGCACATTATATGTCATATTTATGCATTTTCTGGAACTAACCTATTAACAAGATGCGAAGAGCCAGTTGCTTTTTTCGCTGTTTTTGGTTTCGAAATCCTAGTAAAGAAATATTCTTAATTGGACGAAACTTTCGCCCAGGGTCCTATTTTTGCACGAAGCTTCCGTAAGACCGAAGACCTAACGAAGTGGGGCCACGAGGCAGCCGGGGGTGGCCGGCGCGGCCCAGCCCCGGCCGCGCCGACCTATCCCCTGGGCCCCTCGTGTGGCCCCTCGCGTTGACCCTCCGCCTACTTAAAGCTTCCGTCGCGAAACCCCGTCCGAGAGCCACGATACGGAAAACCTTACAGAGACGCCGCCGCCGCGAATCCCATCTCGGGGATTTCGAGATCGCCTCCGGCACCGCCGGAGAGGGGATTCATCTCCCGGAGGACTCTACGCCGCCATGGTCGCCTCCGGAGTGATGAGTGAGTAGTCCACCCCTGGACCATGGGTCCATAGCGTAGCTAGATGGTCGTCTTCTCCTTGTTGTGCTTCATTGTTGGATCTTGTGAGCTGCCTAACATGATCAAGATCATCTATATGTAATTCTATATGTTGTGTTTGTCGGGATCCGATGGATAGAGAGTACTATGATTATGGTGATTATCAATCTATTGTTCATGTGTTGTTTATGATCTTGCATGCTCTCCGTTACTAGTAGAGGCTCTGGCCAAGTTTTTACTCTTAACTCCAAGAGGGAGTATTTATGCTCGATAGTGGGTTCATGCCTCCATTGAATCGGGACAGTGACAGAAAGTTCTAAGGTTGTGGATGTGCTTGCCACTAGGGATAAAACATTGATGCTATGTCTAAGGATGTAGTTGTTGATTACATTACGCACCATACTTAATGCAATTGTCTGTTGCTTTGCAACTTAATACTGGAGGGGGTTCGGATGATAACCTGAAGGTGGACTTTTTAGGCATAGATGCAGTTGGATGGCGGTCTATGTACTTTGTCGTAATGCCCGGATTAAATCTCACTATATTTACCATGTCATGTATATGCATTGTTATGCCTTTCTCTATTTTGTCAATTGCCCGACTGTAATTTGTTCACCCAACATGCTTTTATCTTATGGGAGAGACACCTCTAGTGAACTGTGGACCCGGTCCTATTCTTTACATAGCATACAATCTACTTGTTTTATTTTCTTTGCAAACATCTTCCACTCGATACGTTTAATCCTTTGTTACAGCAAGCCGGTGAGATTGACAACCTCCACTTCTTGGGGCAAAGTACTTTGTTGTGTTGTGCAGTTGTTGCGGAATCCCCGGTGTTGCGCCGCATCACATTTCGCGACCATCAACCTTCAACGTGCTGGCTCCTATGGTTCGATTAAACCTTGGTTTCTTTGAGGAAAACTTGCTACGTGCGCATCATACCTTCCTCTTGGGGTTCCCAACGAATGTGAGTTACACGCCATCAAGCTAATTTTCGGCGCCGTTGCGGGGAGATCAGCTGCAAGGGGAGTCTCCACTTCTCAATCTCTTTACTTTGTTTTTGTGCTTTATTTTATTTACTACTTTGTTTGCTGCACCTAAACAAAACACAAAAAAAATTAGTTGCTAGTTTTACTTTATTTATTGTCTTGCTCTCTATATCGAAAACACAAAAAATTAGTTACTTGCATTTACTTTATCTAGTTTGTTTTATTTACTGTTGCTAAAATGGCCAACCCTGAAAATACTAAGTTGTGTGACTTCACAAATGCAAATAATAATGATTTCCTATGCACACCTATTGCTCCACCTGCTACTACAGCAGAATTCTTTGAAATTAAACCTGCTTTACTAAATCTTGTCATGAGAGATCAATTTTCTGGTGTTAGTTCTGATGATGCTGCTGCCCATCTCAATAATTTTGTTGAACTTTGTGAAATGCAAAAGTATAAAGATGTAGATGGTGATATTATTAAATTGAAAGTGTTTCCTTTCTCATTAAGAGGAAGAGCTAAAGATTGGTTGTTATCTTTGCCTAAGAATAGTATTGATTCATGGACTAAATGCAAGGATGCTTTTATTGGTAGATATTATCCTCCCGCTAAAATTATATCTTTGAGAAGTAGCATAATGAATTTTAAACAATTAGATACTGAACATGTTGCTCAAGCTTGGGAGAGAATGAAAACTTTGGTAAAGAATTGCCCAACCCATGGACCGACTACTTGGATGATCATCCAAACCTTCTATGCAGGACTAAATTTTTCTTCGCGGAATTTATTGGATTCAGCTGCTGGAGGTACCTTTATGTCCATCACATGGGGGCGGCTACAAAACTTCTTGATGATATGATGATAAATTACTCTGAATGGCACGCGGAAAGAGCTCCACAAGGTAAGAAGGTAAATTCTGTTGAGGAAACCTCTTCCTTGAGTGATAAGATTGATGTGATTATGTCTATGCTTGTGAATGGTAGATCTAATGTAGATCCAAATAATGTTCCTTTAGCTTCATTGGTTGCTCAAGAAGAAAATGTTGATGTGAATTTCATTAAAAATAATAATTTCAACAACAATGCTTATAGGAACAACTCGGTAATAACTATAGGCCATACCCTTCTGCTAATGGTAATGGTTATGGTAATTCTTATGGGAATTCTTACAATAATAATAGGAATGTACCCTCTGGTCTTGAAGCCATGCTTAAAGAATTTATTAGTACACAAACTGCTTTTAACAAATCTGTTGAGGAAAAGCTTGATAAAATTGATACTATTGCCTCTAGAGTTGATAGACTTGCCTCTGATGTTAATATTTTAAAATTGAAAGTTATGCCTAATAATGATATTGATAATAAGATTACTACTACAGCAAATGCCATCCAAGTTAGAATTAATGAGAATATAAGATTAATGGCTGAACATGCTAGGTGGGATAGAGAAGAAAATGAAAAACTAGCTAAAGAGAATAATGTAGCTAAAGTTTGGACTATTACCACCACTAGTAATGCTAATTCTTCACATGTTGCTGCACCTCCTACTATCAATGGTAAAATAATTGGTGTTGGCAATGTTTCTACTCCTAGTGCAAAGCGTGCAAAACTGCCTGAAATTGCTAAAACTGAAACTGCTTGTGATAAAACTGCTGAAATTTTTTCCAACCTTGGGGATGATAATCCCATTGCTGTAGCTCATAATGATTTAGATTTTGATGATTGCCACATCTCTGAAGTTATAAAGTTCTTACAAAAACTTGCTAAAAGTCCTAATGCTAGTGCTATAAATTTAGCCTTTACAAAACATATTACAAATGCTCTCATAAAAGCTAGAGAAGAGAAACTAAAACTTGAAACTTCTATTCCTAGAAAGTTAGAGGATGGTTGGGAGCCCATCATTAAAATGAAATTCAATGACTTTGAATGTAATGCCTTATGTGATCTTGGTGCAAGTATTTCTGTTATGCCTAAAAAGATTTATGATATGCTTGACTTGCCACCATTGAAGAATTGTTATTTGGATGTTAATCTTGCCGATAATGTTAAAAAGAAACCTTTGGGGAGGATTGATAATGTGCATATTACGGTTAACAATAACCTTGTCCCCGTTGATTTTGTTGTCTTGGATATCGAATGCAATGCATCTTGTCCAATTGTGTTGGGAAGACCTTTTCTTCGAACTGTTGGTGCTGTTATTGATATGAGGGAAGGTAATATTAAATATCAATTTCCTCTCAAGAAAGGTATGGAACACTTCCCTAGAAAGAGAATGAAGTTGCCTTTTGATTCTATTATTAGAACAAGCTATGATGTTGATGCTTCTACTCTCGATGTTACTTGATTTGCACTTTCTGCGCCTAGCTGAAAGGCGTTAAAAAAGCGCTTATGGGAGACAACCCATGTTTTTACCTACAGCAATTTTTTGTTTTGTTGAGTCTTGGAAGTTGTTTACTACTGTAGCAACCTCTCCTTATCATGTTTTTGTGCCAAGTAAAGTTTCTATGTCAAAGTTGATGTTATATTTGGGATCGCTGCGCAGAAACAGCATTGCTGTCTGTCACGAATCTGGGCACAATTCTCTGTAGAAAATTCGAAAAATCTGCCAATTTACGAGCGTGATCCTCAGATATGTACGCAACTTTCATTAGTTTTGAGTTTTTCCATTTGAGCAAGTCTGGTGCCATTTATAAATTCGTCTTTACGGACTGTTCTGTTTTTGACAGATTCTGCCTTTTATTTCGCATTGCCTCTTTTGCTATGTTGGATTTATTTCTTTGATCCATTAATGTCCAGTAGCATTATGCAATGTCCAGAAGTGAAAATAATGATTGTGTCACCTCTGAATGTGTGAATTATTAATGATGCACTAACCCTCTAATGAGTTTGCTTGAAGTTTGGTGTGAAGGAAGTTTTCAAGGGTCAAGAGAGGAGAATGATATACTATGATCAAGAGGAGTGAAAGCTCTAAGCTTGGGGATGCCCCCGTGGTTCACCCCTGCATATTTTAAGAAGACTCAAGCGTCTAAGCTTGGGGATGCCCAAGGCATCCCCTTCTTCATCGACAACATCATCAGGTTCCTCCCCGAAACTATATTTTTATTCAATCACATCTTGTATTCTTTGCTTGGAGCGTCGGTTTGTTTTCGTTTTTGTTTTTGTTTGAATAAGATGGATCCTAGCATTCACTTTGTGGGAGAGAGACACGCTCCGCTGTTGCATATGGACACATGTGTCCTTAGGCTTTACTCATAATGTTCAAGGCGAAGTTTCTTCTTCGTTAAATTGTTATATGGTTGGAATTGGAAAATGCTACATGTAGTAATTCTAAAATGTCTTGGATAATGTGATACTTGGTAATTGTTGTGCTCATGTTTAAGCTCTTGCATCATATGCTTTGCACCCATTAATGAAGAAATACATAGAGCTTGCTAAAATTTATTTGCATATTTGGTTTCTCTAAGGTCTAGATAATATCTAGTATTGAGTTTTGAACAACAAGGAAGACAGTGTAGAGTCTTATAATGTTTACAATATGTCTTTTATGTGAGTCTTGCTGCACTTGTTCATCCTTGAGTTTGCTTCAAATAACCTTGCTAGCCTAAACCTTGTATCGAGAGGGAATACTTCTCATGCATCCAAAATCCTTGAGCCAACTACTATGCCATTTGTGTCCACCATACCTACCTACTACATGGTATTTCTCCGCCATTCCAAAGTAAATTGCTTGAGTGCTACCTTTAAAATTCCATCATCCACCTATGCAATATATAGCTCATGGGACAAAATAGCCTTAAAAACTATCGTAGTATTGAATATGTACTTATGCACTTTATATTTTATTAAGTTGCTTGTTGTGCGATAACCATGCTTCTGGGGAACGCCATCAACTATTGTTGAATATCATGTGAGTTGCTATGCATGTCCGTCTTGTCTGAAGGTCTATCATTTTAGTGGTTGGAGCATGCAAAATTGTTAGAGAAGAACATTGGGCCGCTAACTAAAGCCATGAATCATGGTTGAAGTTTCAGTTTTGGACATATATCCTCAATCTCATATGAGAACAATAATCATTGCTACATGCTTATGCATTTAAGAGGAGTCCATTATCTGTTGTCCCGGTATGGATGTCTAAGTTGAGAATAATCAAAAGCGAGAAATCCAAAATGCGAGCTTTCTCCTTAGACCTTTGTACAGGCGGCATGGAGGTACCCCTTTGTGACACTTGGTTGAAACATGGCATGCGAAGACCCGGTAGTCCAAGTTAAGTAGGACGAGGTGGGCACTATTAGTATACTATGCATGAGGCTTGCAACTTGTAAGATATAATTTTCATAACTCATATGCTTTATTACTACCGTTGACAAAATTGTTTCATGTTTTCAAAATAAAAGCTCTAGCACAAATACACAATCGATGCTTTCCTCTTTGAAGGACCATTCTTTTACTTTTATTGTTGAGTCAGTTTACCTATCTCCTTCCACCTTAAGAAGCAAACACTTGTGTGAACTGTGCATTGATTCCTACATACTTGCATATTGCACTTGTTATATTACTTTATGTTGACAATATCCATGAGATATACATGTTATAAGTTGAAAGCAACCGCTGAAACTTAATCTTCCTATGTGTTGCTTCAACACCTTTACTCTGATTTATTGCTTTATGAGTTAACTCTTATGCAAGACTTATTGATGCTTGTCTTGAAGTACTATTCATGAAAAGTCTTTGCTTTATGATTCAGTTGTTTACTCATGTCATTACCTTTGCTTTGATCGCTGCATTCATTACATATGTTTACAAATAGTATGATCAAGATTATGATGGCATGTCACTTCAGAAATTATCTTTGTTATCGTTTTACCTGCTCGGGACGAGCAGAACTAAGCTTGGGGATGCTGATACGTCTCCAACGTATCGATAATTTCTTATGTTCCATGCTACTTTATTGATGATACCTACATGTTTTATGCACATTATATGTCATATTTATGCATTTTGGAACTAACCTATTAACAAGATGCCGAAGAGCCAGTTGCTGTTTTTCGCTGTTTTTGGTTTCAGAAATCCTAGTAAAGAAATATTCTCGGAATTGGACGAAACTTTCGCCCAGGGTCCTATTTTTGCACGAAGCCCGTAAGACCGAAGACCTAACGAAGTGGGGCCACGAGGCAGGGCCGGCGGCCCAAGCCCTGGCCGCGCCGACCTATCCCCTGGGCCCCTCGTGTGGCCCCTCGCGTTGACCCTCCGCCTACTTAAAGCCCGTCGCAAACCCCCAGCACCGAGAGCCACGATACGGAAAACCTTACAGAGACGCGCCGCCGAATCCCATCTCGGGGGATTCGGAGATCGCCTCCGCACCCTCGGAGAGGGGATTCATCTCCCGGAGGACTCTACGCCGCCATGGTCGCCTCCGGAGTGATGAGTGAGTAGTCCACCCCTGGACCATGGGTCCATAGCAGTAGCTAGATGGTCGTCTTCTCCTTGTTGTGCTTCATTGTTGGATCTTGTGAGCTGCCTAACATGATCAAGATCATCTATATGTAATTCTATATGTTGTGTTTGTCGGGATCCGATGGATAGAGAGTACTATGATTATGGTGATTATCAATCTATTGTTCATGTGTTGTTTATGATCTTGCATGCTCTCCGTTACTAGTAGAGGCTCGGCCAAGTTTTTACTCTTAACTCCAAGAGGGAGTATTTATGCTCGATAGTGGGTTCATGCCTCCATTGAATCGGGACAGTGACGAAAGTTCTAAGGTTGTGGATGTCTTTGCCACTAGGGATAAAACATTGATGCTATGTCTAAGGATGTAGTTGTTGATTACATTACGCACCATACTTAATGCAATCTGTTGCTTTGCAACTTAATCTGGAGGGGTTCGGATGATAACCTGAAGGTGGACTTTTTAGGCATAGATGCAGTTGGATGGCGGTCTATGTACTTTGTCGTAATGCCCGGATTAAATCTCACTATATTTACCATGTCATGTATATGCATTGTTATGCCTTTCTCTATTTTGTCAATTGCCCGACCGTAATTTGTTCACCCAACATGCTTTTATCTTATGGGAGAGACACCTCTAGTGAACTGTGGACCCCGGTCCTATTCTTTACATAGCATACAATCTACTTGTTTTATGTTTTCTTTGCAAACATCTTCCACTCGATACGTTTAATCCTTTGTTCACAAGCCGGTGAGATTGACAACCTCATGTTTCGTTGGGGCAAAGTACTTTGGTTGTGTTGTGCAGGTTCCGCGTTGGCGCCGGAATCCCGGTGTTGCGCCGCATCACATTTCGCGACCATCAACCTTCAACGTGCTTCTTGGCTCCTCTGGTTCGATTAAACCTTGGTTTCTTTCTGAGGGAAAACTTGCTACTGTGCGCATCATACCTTCCTCTTGGGGTTCCCAACGAACGTGTGAGTTACACGCCATCAACGCTCCAAGTAAAGTACATAAGATGTGACGGAATTAAAATATAGTTTCACTAGAGGTGACCTGATAAGTTGTTGATGAAGAAGGGGATGCCTTGGGCATCCCCAAACTTAGACGCTTGAGTCTTTTGAAATATGCAGGGATGAACCACGGGGGCATCCCCAAGCTTAGACTTTTCACTCTTCTTGATCATACCATATCATCCTCCTCTCTTGATCCTTGAAAACTTCCTTCACACCAAACTCAAAGCAATCTCATTAGAGGGTTAGTGCATAATCAAAAATTCACATCTTCAGCAAGGACACAATCATTCCCAACACTTCTGGACATTACCCAAGGCTACTGAAATTTAATGGAGCAAAGAAATCCACTCAAACACAGTAAAAGAGGCAATGCGAAATAAAAGGCAGAATCTGTCAAAACAGAACAGTCCGTAAAGAAGAATTTTTCGAGGCACTTAACTTGCTCAGATGAAAAAGCTCAAAACTAATGAAAGTTGCGTACATATCTGTGGATCACGCATGAATTTTTGCAGATTTTTTAGATTCTTCTGCAGATAGAAAAACGCGAATTCGTGACAGCTATGAAATCTGTTTCTGCGCAGAAATCCAAATCTAGTATCAACTTCCTATTAGAGACTTTACTTGGCAAAAAAATGAAACATGATAAGGAGAGGTTGCTACAGTAGTAACAACTTCCAAGACACAACAAAACAGTAGCAAAATAAAAACATGGGTTATCTTCCAAGAAGTGCTTTCTTTATAGCCATTAAGATGGGCTCAGTAATTTTAATGATGCTCACATGAAAATAGAAAATGAAGCAAAAGGAGAATCAAGAAGCAATTTAAACACATTTAAGTCTAACTCTTCCTATGCATAGGAATCTTGTACACAAATAAATTCAAAAAGAACAAACTGACAAGCATAGTAAGATAAAACAAGAGTAACTTCAAAAGTTTCAGCATATAGAGGGGTGTTTTAGTACCATAAAAATTTCTACAACCATATTTTCCTCTCTCACAATAATTTCCAGTAGCATCATGAATAAACTCAACAATATAACTATCACATGAAACATTCTTATCATGAGCTACATGCATAAAATTATTACTCTCCACATAAGCATAGTCATTACTATTAATTGTAGTGGGAGCAAATTCAATAAGATAGCTATCATTATTATTCTCATCACCATAATCATCATATATAGGAGGCATATTATAATCATAATTAATTTTCTCCTCAATAGTAGGTGGACTAAAAATATGATAGTCATCATTGTAATCATCATATATAGGAGGTAAAGTATCATCAAAGTAACTTTTCTCCTCCATGCTTGGGGGACTAAAAATATCATGCTCCTCAAAACCAGCTTCCCCAAGCTTAGAATTTTCCATAACATTAGCAACAATGGTGTTCAAAGCATTCATACTAATAACATTGCCATTAACATGCATATAAAGCTCCATAGGTTTTTTAATTTTCTCTTCAAACACCTCATGTCCTAACTCAAGATAAATACTATAAAGATCTCTAATATTTTTGTTGTTTTCCATTAAGCCTAACTAGTGAAATAAAAACAAAAAACAAAAAGATATAATTGCAGAATCTAAAGGAAATAGCTTCGAGCACTCACACACCGGCAACAGTGCTAGGAAATAGCTTAGTAGTCGAGGATGTGAATACCTTTTACCTTACCCCTTAAGGCGCCAGAAAATAGCTTGATGTCTGCACGCTTCTATTCCTGAGAGTGTTGGGCCTCCAAGAGCAGAGGTTTGTAGAACAGCAGCAAGTTTCCCTTAAGTGAATCACCCAAGGTTTATCGAACTCAGGGAGGTAGAGGTCAAAGATATCCCTCTCAAACAATCCTGCAATTAAGATGCAAGAAGTTTCTTGTGTCCCCAACACACCTAATACACTTGTCAGATGTATAGGCGCACTAGTTCGGTGAAGAGATAGTAAAATGCAAATGGTATTGATGATTGAAAATAATAATAGTGATCTGAAATAAATAATGCAAGAAATAAACATGCAGTAAAACAGTAAATAAGCGGTGTTGTATTCGGAAACAAGGCCTAGGGATCATACTTTCACTAGTGGCCACTCTCAACATTGCAATCATAATTGAATATAAATATAAGCACTTCATCATATACTCAAAACACTCTCTTGTTGGATACAGAACTCAAATTCATTGGGCAAGTGTGCAAAAGCACACCTCAAAGGCATATTCTCAAGTACTAATAAACACCCCACACTGTCACCGTGAGCATTCATAGGAGGTACTAACACACCACAATTCATAAGGGAGTTACACACGGCACACACACTGTACCTTTACACCGAGGTCACAGTAACTCAAGTTCACATAATAAAACACTTGAGTAGCATATGACATCTAGATTGCAAAGCCTATGATCACATAAAGATCACACCATGGGAGAGAGAGATGAACCACATAGCCGGTAGAGCCCCAGCCTCGGGGAGAACTACTCCCTCCTCATCATGGGAGAACGGCGATGAAGATGGCGGTGGTGTCGATGTAGAGATCCGGGGCACTTCCCCGTCCTGGCGGCGTGCGAACAGAGACTTCTGTCCCGAACTTGGATTCTTGATGGCGGCGGCTACGTAACTTTTCATGGAGGAAGACCGATTCGGCCAGGGTTTTTACTCCTGGAAGAATATATAGGCGGAAGGGCGGCCTCGGAGGGGTCCCGAGGGGCCCACCCCATATCTGGGCGCGGCGGGGCCACCCGCGCCCCTATGGTGTGGAGGCCCTTGCCCCTGCCCTTCCTCTCTCGGGTCCGTCTCGGTAATATATTGACTTCTTCGTGTGGTCCAATTCCAAGAATATTTCCTGTGTAAAATTTCTGAAACCAAAAACAGCAGAAAATAGGAACTGGCACTTCGGCATCTCGTTAATAGGTTAGTCTCGGAAAATGCATAAAAACATTATAAAGTATGACTAAAACATGTTGGTATTGTCATAAAACTAGCATGAAACATAAGAAATTATAGATACGTTGGAGACGTATCAGGTATGCGTTCTCCTTCATCTCCTTCGACCGGGTTGAGGATAGCGTAGATCTGATGATGCTCCATCTTATAGGTAGCTGTGCTGTCGATACTTTCTTCATCCGAAGTATAATTGGCACTGCAGATGAACGACGTGTCATCCGAGCCCAATCCATGCCTAGTGTCGCAGTTGAGGCAATAGTCTGATGTCAGATCGGATGACATAGAGTCATCGGATCCAACAGACATAGATGACGTTGATCGGCGCGGATTCGATGGTGGAAAAGATGTTAGTGATGATGCTGACAGTGTAGTCGATAGACCGACCAGGATCGGAGTCGACGCGGTCGATCCAGCTGCTGATGACGATGGAGTCCTTGTTGTGTTGGAGGTGTGCGGTTCGGGCAGTCAAAGGATGCCCTCAGCGTTGATGCAGTAATGGACGCTCCCGAACGTCATACCCAACCCGCCTTGCACATCCGAAAAGATCGGACGGGATGAGTTATTGTGCGGAGTAAACTTGAAGGACCCGAATTGAATCGAGTTCCCCGAGCTTAGTGATGAAGGGGCCAACGACAACGTCGACGGTGCTGATGGAGTCGTGGACGACATGACTGAAGCAGCCGATGATGAGTCTTGTGCCAACAGGGTTCCCACAGACTGCGCCAATTGACGAGGGTGCTCATCGGCAATGCCCACCTTTTGGGGCTTAGGGTTGATGGAATCCTGCAGGCTGACATGAGACATCAGATACCAAACAGACAGGGAGAGAGGTAAAACCCTTACTTCCTGCTTGCCTGATCTTGATTATCGAAATTATCAGGTTTACAATGGGGAAGCCGAAGGCTATGACGAAGATATCGTCGAGAGGCTAAGATTTCTACTGACCTAGCTCTAGACTTGCGGTGAATCTGGCAGTGGTGATTGTGTGTCCCTCGGCAGACCCTGTCATGGCCCTTATATTGCAAGCCAGGTCTCGAGAGTCTTGTCCGGGCTCGACTAGTGTACAAAGAGTTCTATGTCTAAACTTTCCTTGTCCTTCGTCTTCTTGCCCTGTTCATCAAGAATCCTTCTTTGAAACCGACGTATCGGCCTACCTTGGTCAGTAGATGATCTTCATGGGCCCCTACCAAAGAGAGTTCCTACTCCCCATAGAGATAGGTAATCTGTTCTGATATCTGATGGCAACCCTGAAACACGAACCCAAACTTCTGGTAGTGTATACAATGGCTCCTCCACAGAACACCAGAGATCAAAAGACAGAACAACCTCCCTATCAGTGCAAAGGTAAGTACCAAAATTCTTCAATCTCTGAACTTCTTGCTTACTTGGGAGTTTGACTCTGTATATATTATCTTTAAAATGGAACACTTCCCAATTGAACTTCTCAGAAGGTACTAACTTCTTTAGCTGCTCAATTAACTCTTGTATGGTCATGGTGTCTCCATCAACAGTTACTTTTGCCAATTTTGGGTTTTCAGCTTTGGCCTTAAAAGCACCACATGGGAGTTCAAAAAACATAAGTACCTCATTTGCATACCCATGAAGAATTGCTGTGGGTTTTGGAGCATTCAGAAGGTGACAAGATGATGTTGTATGATGGATAGACTCACAGAGGTCACAGAAAGGCGTGGGACAATCATCAATATAATGCCCATGCTTCTTACAACGAAAGCATCCTGCCTTGTCTTCCTTCTTCTTGAGAGCCCCTGTCCCTCATTCTATTTTCCTTTTGCTCCCACACCTTGATTGTCCCGAGGCTCCTGAATTATCACTGTCGGCAGTTGAGAAGATGTTGGTGCGGCAACCGACATCCCCACCCGCTGACCCCTGTCACCGTCAACACCTGCTGCATGTGATATTGGTACGGCCGATGGCTCAACAACCTTTGTAGCCGCCGTCACCGCAGCAACAACCGCCTGCACAGTCTGCTGCAATAGATCCGCATCAATGGCACTCCTCGACGGTACCCAAGTGTCAGTAACACGAGGACGATATTGGAAACCACCACCACGTCCCGAATTCCATCGTTTCTGATTTGCACCATGACCAAACGTAGTATTGTTATTGAAATTGGCCCCTCTCTGGAAATTTGTGTTCATACCTCCCCAATTGTCGTCGTGGTGACCAGATCCCATGCCTGCCGTGCCACTCGACTCGCCATGTGCATATTGGCGGCCTCCACCAAAACAATTGTTGCCATAGCTGCCGCGGCCAGCAGCGTATCCACGTCCACCACGCCCTGCCCCCTACGCCGGCACCGTACCAAAACCACAACCACCACGAGCAGCATAGCCGCCGCGTCCAGGCCCAAAGCCGCCGCGGTTATTGCCGCCGCCGCGTCTAGGCCCAAAGAGCCGCGTCCATTGCCGAAGCCGCCCCGTCCGGCGTTGAATCCACCCCGGCCTGGGTTAAAACCATTGTGACCTCCATTGCCATCCATGGAGTCGAGACACTGCGTCGACACGAGGGGAGCTCCGACCTTAGCCAACCTCCTGGGACCCCAATCAGCGATCGAACGACACGGAACAACTCCCTGTGTCGCGCGGTTTGGGCCAGTAGACTTCTGTCGAAAAATGGCACCAGCCCGTGACCTCAATAGGCCCACGTTCTGTTTTTTTTTTAAAATTGCCTGATTTCTCGGATCGTGCGTCCTTTCGTCGATCGCCGGCGACCAACGTCGCCGACGAATGACCGTCCATCCCCCAGTGTCATCATCGACGAATACAGATGGATCCAAACCCGACATCGGTCTAATCCTGGTGGAGACGGAGCTCCTGCCCAGTGACGAAGATGAAGGAGAAAACGTACCTTCCGACGCCGCAAAAGTCATCGCCGCTCTGGCCGCCATGCGCTGGTCGTCTCGCCGCTTGCCGCTTGATATGTCTTCGCGTGAGCTCTGCCGTGTCCTCGTCGAGATCTGCATCGCTTACCGGCAATGGCGTGCGACATAGATATTTGACCGATGCTGAACTGCCACCGGCTGCTGAGCTGCTGTCCGCTTGTTCCTCGCCTTCGTCCTCGTCATCGGAGGTCCGCAGCATCCAGAACCGACTCCCGCTGAGCCATTCCGGTGGATAGACCTCCCCTCTCGCCGTCGACGCCCTCGCTGGCGATGGGATGGCTAGATCGCCTCTCGTGTCGCCAGTTTCGGCTTCAACGGTCATATCGACACCAACTCCCTCGTCGATAGCACTTGGAACTCCTCCCCCACCTTATAGTTATACCACCACTAGATTTATGCACTGATCGTCCAGTGACATGAGCCTTGCGCCTTCCGTAAGTTATTATGTTGCCATGCTAGCACTTTATTATCTAAACAAGGGGTCGTGATTGTTAGACTTAGTTCATCACTAGGCAGAACATTAACGTTAACCGGTTGAAAACTTGAAATCTATGCATTGACCCTTCTCCCGTTGGCATGTCACAGAACCTTACCTGAAGCCCGTAGGCATAAAAGTGGGCGTGCAGCCTACCAATCACACCGTCAATATTCGCCACCAGCTATTTTCGAGAAGAAATGGACTATTCAATGGCCTGCAGAGTGCAGGGTCGCACGTACGATCGAGGCGTACAGTCCTGTGCGCCGGCCGACGGTGTGCGTCGTATGCACGGTGCAGCCCTTGTGCTCAACGTGCTAAAACTGGTCCGGGAAATGTTGGGACGTGACCATGCTTCAGCGCGGCACATAATAGGAGCACTCTTCATTTTTCCGTAAATTCTAGCAACCTATTAATGATCATCACACCAAAAATGTCTTGAGATCTTTTTGGTGGAAGTAGTATAAATATAACTCAAAGTAATAAAAATTACAAATAGGTTTCCAGACTATCTAGCGGAGACTACAAACCTCACATGAGTCGCCGGCCTCGCCCCTCCATCACCGGAGCCGGACAAATCTTGTCGTAATACATCTTGCCGTAGTAGACAAACGAACACGACAACCGACCGGATCCCAGGAGATCTGCCGGGAACACAACTCCATACGCCCTCCACCGCAGATGCTAGACGCACCAAAAAAACGATAATAGGGCGGGGATGACCTTATTCTGATTTTAAGATGTAGCCGTCGCCTCACCATCTCAAAGATGACATTGAAAACAATCTAACACTCTTCCACCTGCGAGAGACCGTGGTCCATCACACCTTCAAAACCAAGATCACCAGAGACGAAGCGGACCCCTAGTTGGGTTTTCCTCGGCGTCTCCCGCTTCTCCTATGATAAGAACGCTTTAAGTCTTTTAACAGAGGAATTACTACAGATCAACTGGCAGACGGACAGTAGACTCGTGTTATTGACTTGATTGACGAGGCTGCGCATTCGAGCACCGATACGAAGCCCTAGCCCCCGGGAGTAGTTCATGCACCTCGTGCACAGTCGCAATAGAATAACCAGGGCTGACTCAAGCTACAGCTAGCAGCCTCATCCTGTTTCTTGATTCGACAGAGTTCTCTGAGTGAGTGACCAACCAGAGCCGCCGAACAGTCGACGTGATGACGTCATCACTCGATCCGTCGCACGTACGGTCAGGCGTAGGTCGCGGACTCGGTCAGGTTCAACGCTATATAGCGGTTGCCTGTGACCGTGACGCGCCTTCAGGCTCAAGGAACGAAAAAAAACACCCGTGGTTACGTCGGCGCTTGCGTCACTCGGGTCCGTCGGCATCTTCCCTGGATGTGCCTGTTGATGAGCCGTTGCTGACCTTAGCAGCCAGGTGCGATCGTGGTGGCCGCCGCCGACGACGATGAAAGCATCTCGCCGTCGGCCGCTCCCTGTTACTATCTATCGTCGTCATTGAGCGAGCTGGGCTCTGTTCATTCTCATAAAGCACTTTCAGGGAAAAGACCTTTGGATATATGGCGCTAATTTGAGAATGTAGGCGTAGGAGAAATCCTTTGGATGGCAGAAATCCACGCAGACTTTTGTGTTACCCTATTTCCATGAAAAGTTTGTCGAAAAATCCTTTGGATGGTAGCAACCACGCAGACCTTTGGATACCCAAGGGAGTATCTTCTTCCGAATTATACGTATCTATGGTGTGTTGTTAAGATTCAAAATATATTAAAATTCAAGACGGTTGGAGTACGAGACTTTGAACTTTTGCATTCTCCCTTTTTTTTTAAAAAAAATGGGTATCTCTTCGGGTAGCTTGCAAACTATCTTTCTAGCTCATCTGAATCGTTCTAGTTCAATTTTACTCAAAATATAAACTAAAAATCTTTAGCTAAACCACGAACATGATTTTAGTGGCTTCCCACTTGACACTCTAAAAGCGTCTCTAGGAGACACACAACCTCTTACTCAAAAGGTGTTTCTAGAATATCTAAAAAAGTTTGTAGCGAGTTGAGTCTGTCAGAGCATCTCCATCGGGAGCCACAATAGCTCTCCCAATAGGGTTGTTGGGGCCAAAACAAACAAAAAACTGCTCCCACCGGCGTCCGCAAAAGCCAATATACATCATCACGAGCCTAATATAATATCTATAAACCCGAACACACAACCGGTACATAAGAGGCCGATTGAGATCGTCGGCACGAACTGCAACACAACTCCACGTCAGATTTATGAAGTTTGACCCATGTGATAGTCAAACAAACCTCTAGACCCACTTCTTTCTCTCTCCTCAATCACGGTGAAACCTCCCTCCCACAAATTGAACGAGGTGTTGCCTTTACCTAAAAAAAAATCACCCTGGTGCTGCAAATTTGTAGCATGGGAGGACTTTTTTTAGTATACTCAAATAAAACTGAATATGGTAGACTTCTTGAAATTCAACTCAGCTCCTGGGTACACATGCTCCCTCAACCAAAAAAACATATTCGAAGTGTTGAATTTTTTTGTAAAAAAATTCAGATCGTTTGAGTATATACTAGGCCCTATGTTGTTTGCTCCGCACTTAAATACAACGGCAGCCTTTTTTGAGTTGCGCACCTTTTCGCATGTGTGCTAGAATATAATGCTCCAAACAATATTGTCAACGAAATGATGCCTACAAAGGCAGCTAACGGTGTCGAGTGCTCCATGTCATATCACGTCTGTCCGACTGTAACCATGCATGCTTAGCCTACTGAATGACAGCTTATGGTGGCAGTAAGCGATCGATCACCAGCCTGTGGGACACCATCCGACAAATCTCAGGCAACTTTCGTAAGATAAAAAGAGTACTACAAAGCTCATAACAAATCTGTTAAATTAAGAAAAAAATTGCATCTAAAAAAAAGGAATGTTTTGCAGCCGGAGACTACTGCAGCACGCGGGCTATACTTTCCGCCTATGTAAAACGAAAGCGCACTACAATCTACTGTGGTGTCCATCGCTTTCCCACCGGCATTTCTCTTTCCGCGGGATATGATCGAGCTGCCTGTCCGTCCTTTTCTGCCGCAATGTCGTAGCATAGTCTAGTCCAGGAGGAATGAGAAAACATATATCGGCTGTCGACAAGGCGCTATCCAAGCTATATGGCCGACCCCAACAACAACCACGGGAGGATTTGCTCGCCACCCCACCGTTGCGGCTCGATGCGCACCCAGGCAAGGTCCAGGTTCGGTGCACTTCGACGGCATCCACCCAGGGTATATATGGCACGTGCAGATTGGTGCAAAGTTATTTCTCAGTAGGTTACAGATAGGAGGAGTTGGGAGGAGATACACCTGCTCTAGCTGTCTGTGACCGGGTAAAATAAATGGCGGTACTAGGTTAGTTCAGTATGAACGGTCCACGCTTGGAGATTATCCCCTTGATGAATTGTTAAATGTCTTGTGATGCTCCAAGCATATCCTGTCGATCTGTCGGTATGGGATCGATATAAACTGCTTCGATGCATGTAGACACTACAGCAGCTCAATGCCACGCCGTGCATTCTAAGGAAGGGTAGTATACTGAAGATAAAATACAGCTTGTCGGCAGTTAAATTGTATACTCTCTCCGTTACACCAATTCTTGTCTTTGTTTTAGTAGGGATGGCACCCGCGAGATATGTATATATAGGCATATCCGTCAATGGCTATAGTTTTTTTCCATCCCCGTCACCCAACATGATAAATGGGTATTCGTGGAGCCAACCTGTACCCATACCGTCCCCTTTGGTTTTACCCACGCTTATCGACCGTAAATTAAGCAAAAATAATTGGTTGTAAACAACGCATGACCATAATTTAGAAACAACAACATATTAGAAACATCAACACGAATAATACGAAGACTCCACTTGTTCAAATTTGGATTAGTACATGGGTACGAGTTCTATGATCCTATACTTATATTCTGTATACCTAATCGGTATGATATTTTCTAATTAAATATTAATTAGTATTTTTTTTGTCCCATACCCATACTCAGATGGAGTTTTACCTGCCTATTACGCTGGTGATGAGCACACATTTCCATCCCTAGGCTTTAGCTTAAATTCAAAATAAAAACATACACATCGAAAATTATGTAACATAGGGAGTAGGTTGAAAGGGAATCAATGGTGGTATGTGTGAAGGTGTCTACTCCGCATTAGCATGACCTGCTTGTTACCGTTTTCCTTGATCCTGTCGTTGACGAGTTCCAGAAGGATGTGCTGGAGATCTTTTGGACGCATGACGCCCTAGATTGCTGGATCAGATGGGATTCTGCCGTGCACGCCCTTATTATCAGCACATTTAGCGCGAAGCTCCGTTGCATGTTGATATTATGGGACATGTCGGTGTTTCGATATCCATGGGATTTACAATGGCGGAGAATGTCATGGCAGCTGAGATTGGAGGACTAGTAATGGCAGACTGAGTCTTCGAGGCGATGAAGACTTTTCCCGATGATTCATGACTTGTAGTAGTGGCCTCGGCACCGAGGGAGTACGGAGTCTTATCTTTTAGGGTGAAAACCCAAGGTCTGACCTTAATTGGTCATATCCGCCAATGGCTTTGTTGAAAGTGCACACTTTTGCTAGCGTGAAAATGTAAGTTACTTGATCGACGACGTTGCTGGTCCCATGTTTTTTTTTTGGAGAATCTGTACTCCGGTTGTTGTCTTTGCAAGGAATTGTTCACTATGTTGGGGCCATTTGTTTTATTCTTCTTTCTAAAATTTGGTTGTGTACATATGTGATGTCTCTTGACATTTTGGAGACTGTGCGTATACTTAGTATCTCCATGATATTAATATATCCTTTTTGGCAAGATTTTTGTTAGCATTAGCGTGGCCCGTAGTGTGAAACGCTGTCCCTTACTTTCTTTCCCGGAGTAGACTCATGCCCCTTGCTGAAGGTTTCTCCACGAGAAAAAAAAAACCAAAGCACGGTCGAGAAACTTACATGTGTCCTCCTTTTGCATTTTACTCACGTGACGCAAATGAGCGGTGGAGGACGAGAGCCTATCATAGATTCATAGCATGCATGGACGATGAAGATCACATGAGAGGGTTGGTTGTCACTCACGGCCGACGACCAGCTCAATCGCGCTCACGCACGCAGACGCGACGCTATTCGCCGAGCCGCCGCCCGCCCGGCCGAGGTTCTATGTGCATTTTCTGCTAAAACAAATCTGCCGTTTTGACCCTTCCGTCCCTTTCGTGGGAGCCGTCGCGAGGGTCAAAGCCTTGTCCACCAGTGAACCTTCGAGGCAGGCGCGGGCGTCCTGATCCGGAGCCCACGAGCGAGTTCGCGCGGGCCCACGGTCGGCCCACGTGCCTAGGGCCCGGTATATAGCCGCCTTGGTGGCCAAGGAAGCCAGCACGCCGATTAGATAGCACCCAAAGCCTAGAAGGCGGTACCATACCAGCTGCGGCAGCCGCCTTTCGAACACACAGCACGAGGGATTTTCTCTGGGCACGAGGCGCTCGTTTCAGCGAGGAGGAGGATGATGATGGCAACGGTGAAGGCCGAGCCGGCGATGATGGCGGCGGCGGCGGAGGCGGAGGGCAGCGGGCGGAGGGACGCGGAGGCGGACCTCAACCTGCCGCCGGGGTTCCGGTTCCACCCCACGGACGAGGAGCTGGTCGTGCACTACCTCTGCCGGAAGGTGGCCGGCCAGCCGCAGCCCGTCTCCATCATCGCCGAGGTCGACCTCTACAAGTTCGATCCATGGGATCTGCCTGGTACCTGCTTCTCGCTCCCAATTCTCATCAATTCCCCTGCTTTTCCCTTTTCTGCTTCGCCTTCCACAGTTCCACCATGTGTTTGTTTGCGCGTGGTTCAGACTTCAGAGCGAATGCGCTAACTTTGGCCATGGTTTCCTTGCAGAGAGGGCGCTGTTCGGGAGCAGGGAGTGGTACTTCTTCACGCCGCGGGACCGCAAGTACCCCAACGGCTCGCGCCCCAACCGCTCCGCGGGCACCGGCTACTGGAAGGCCACGGGCGCCGACAAGCCCGTGCCGTCCAGGGACAGCGGCGGGAGGACGGTCGGAATCAAGAAGGCGCTCGTCTTCTACGCCGGGAGGGCGCCCAGGGGCGTCAAGACGGACTGGATCATGCACGAGTACCGCATCGCCGAGGCAGACCGCGCGCCAGGCAAGAAGGGATCACTCAAGGTAATTAACGCAGCTTTTCCCCCTTTCAACAATTCTCCGTACCAATTTCTCTGCATTGATCGATGCTGACTCTGTCTTCCACCTCTTCTACTCAGCTGGACGAGTGGGTGCTCTGTCGCCTGTACAACAAGAAGAACAACTGGGACAAGGTGAAGGTGGAGCAAGACATGCCCGCCGTGGCGGCGCCGCACCACCACAGACAGAACGGGGAGGTCATGAACCCACTGGTGGACACCCAAGCCATGTCCGACAGCTTCCAGACGCACGACTCCTCAGACATCGACAGCGCCCCCGGCCTGCCGCAGCAGCAGCAGCACGGCTTCAGCAGGGACATGGCGTCGCAGGGGCAGGCCATGGTGGCGGTCAAGGAGGACAACGAGTGGCTGACGAGCCTCACCATGGACGACCTGCAGTCCTGCTACCCAAGCCAGTTCGGGCAGATGGCGAACCAGGCGGCCGCGCCTTGGCAGGACGTCGGCAGCAGCGGTTACCTGCAGTCGATGACCTCGCCGCAGATGAGGATGTGGCAGACGGTCATGCCACCCTTCTGATGACATGGAACAAGAAGAAGAAGAGCAGAGACATCCTGTAAATAAGAAGAAGAGGGGCAAGATAGATAATTACTTAAATGATGAACTATAAGGAGAGATTAAGTTAAGGATTAGAAATTTGGCAAAGCATGATTCTGCAACCTGTGGTGGTAGGTCTGTAGTATGTATTCTTTGGTTTTCATCTAGGCATTCGATATCCTTGCGAAAACATATCCATTTTGTCCTCATTAATCAAACTAAATTATTCAACCCTTGACCAATCGTAAGGGCATGCTCGGTTACTGGGAATTGTTTCTCAGCTGATATTTCAGTTTTTTACCCCCTTCATCATGTCCGCAATCAAAAAGATGTCTGCTGTTTATCCGAATTTTGTGGTACAGTGATTTCAGACATTGACAGAACTGTAAAACGTCCAGTGCATACATGAGCAGACTGCGACTGGACTACCACGCAGCTGTCAGTTAAAGCTGAGATGTGGCCGTGCACTATGTTAGTCTGTGTCATGAGTCATACGAGTTAGCGACCCTACAGCTATAAGACGCCATGAAAATGACAGTGAGCACTAGCATGACAAGCATGGCTCGGATGGCTGTAGGTTCTACAGAGAAAGTAAGTTGTTTTCCCCATAACTGTGTCCACTATCTGTCATCGTCTTAACAACAAAACTTTAAAGCAACTTGCGTCTACTACTCGATATTCATCGAGACTGGGCTATGTAGCACCAACGTTTAGGATATATCAAGTGACAGCTGACAAATCAAGGCACTTGATATTAGCAGGACTATCCTCTAGGATGTTACAGAAAGGTCTTAATAAAGATCGCATGCAAAGATAAGTTCATGACCATATTATCATTGGTTTGAACGAATCCACTGGCTGCGCGGCTTTATTGAAGCCACAGTATAGCAGAGAAAAGAACAGCTAACTGAATAGATATAACTGAAATTCAGGTAAACTCTCACCTCAGAATGAACAGATGCATTGATTACTAACAAGCTGGCGGCAAACCGCCTCATCTTCGATCCAATGTGCTCTTGTAGCTGGATTGTTAGCATGCACATGCACTAAATTAATGATATCAGAAAGGTTGCGATTTCAGTATAAGAAAAGGTTGCAATGGCTCAACGGCAGAAAGACAAGAATTTATGATGCTGCTTTTTCAAGAAGAAAATTATGACATACAACTTCACACAGCTGCAGATCTTCCACGGTCATATAGAGGTTACATATATGAGAATATGCCAGAAGACGCTGTACAAACGGAATTTCTGTAAGCCTGAAACATATGAAATCAAATATTAAAATGGTGGACACTGGTTATACATTGTGAACCAATAAGTAAAACATGTAGTCAGTATTACCCGCTTTATCAAAGAAGTCAATATAACACAGTACAAGCTACAAAAGATGGAATGCAGCAAGTAATGCCTATCGAAGTTTAAACAGGTTAAACAAATGTTACACTTTCTAATTCCAGTCAACAGCCAAGAAATATATTAAAGGTTGCACTTTCAAACACCAAGTTTAAACAGACGTTGCACTTTCTAATTCCAGTTGACGCCCAAATGATCTATTGAGAATGTAAATAAACTGGGGAAACATATTACTATGGTGAATAGCCAGAATCTTATTTGTGACTAAATAATTTCTCTCCAACTTATCTAGGCTGGCTGCAAACCGCCCCATCTTCGATCCAGTGTGCTCTTGTAGCTGGATTATTAGTATGCACATGCACTAAATCAATGCTATCAGAAAGATTGCAAGGTTTCAGTGGCAGAAAGAGAATAATATATGATGGTGGTTTGTCAAGAAAAAAATATAACTTCACACAGCTGCAGATCTTGAACATTATATATATGATGGTGGTTTGTCAAGAAAACAAATATAACTTCACACAGCTGCAGATCTTGAATGCTATAGAGGTTATTATATATATGAGAACATGCCAGCAGGCACTGCACAAACGGAATTGCTGTAAGCTTGAAGTATAAGTATTGGAAAAAAATTTATGTTGAGAACTTGAGATCTGAAACATTTTAAATCAAGTATTAAAATGGTGGACATTGATTAATTATACATTGTCAACGAATAATTAAACATGTAGTCAGTAAATAAAGAATACAACAAGTGATTATGCCTATCCAGGTTTAGCAGGTTAAATAAAGGTTGCACTTTCTAACTCCAGTCAACAGCCAAGAGATCTATTGAGAATCTAAATAAAGGTTCCACTTTCTACTACCAGTCGACAGCCAAGAAATATATTAAAGGTTATACTTTCAAACACCAAGTTTAAACAGAGGTTGCACTTTCTAATTCCAGTTGACGCCCAAATTATGTATTGAGAATGTAGATGACTGGGGAAACATACTACTATGGTGAATACTCAGAATCTTATTTCTAACTAACTAAATAATTTCTCTCCAGATTATCTAGCAGTTACTCCACCAAACATCTTCTGTGCTTCTTCTCGTCCATCAATTTCAAAGGATCTTCATCTTTACCACTCTCTGCGAGTTACTTTGAGAGACACAGAACCACCTCTTGAGCCAACAGCAGCTGACGCCTTGGCAAGCTCTCGGCCTGCAAGCCACGCCTGTATCATTGATTCAGTCTTCTCCTCCGGCGGAAATCCCTTGGCTTTCATTTCCTCGTAATACTTTGCTGCCTCCTCTAGCTTCCCGTTCAAGAACAACCCATGTATCAACACAATGTATGCACTCCGATCAGGGCTCAACCCGTTCGCAGGCATCGCGTTCCACAGTTTTTCCACGCTGTCATGCTGCTTCCACCGGCAGAACTTCCTGATCAACATAATGTAAGTGTCGATCTCCGGCTCGCAGTGCATAGTCTTCATCTTATCCAACAGCTCAAACACCTCAGCGGGGCTCGTAGCCGCATCAAACAATGCATGGAACGTCCTGACTGACGCCGATAGCCCCCTTCCGACCATCTCATCGAACATTTCCCTTGCCTCCTTGATCTTGCGGGCTTTGCAAAGAGGCTTGATCAGGGAGTTGTAAGTGGCCGTGTCCGGTGCAACCCCTTTCTCCTCCATGCTCCGGACAAGCGCCCTCGCCTCGTCCACACACTGCCCCTTGGCGAGCTTGTGCACGACCGCGTTGTAAACCTTCCTGTCCGGCACGACCCCAGCCTCCTTCATGCGGTTAAACAGCTTCAAGACCGTGTCCAGGCTCCCGGCCCTGGAGAAGCACGAGATCATGCTGCCGTACGACACCACGTCCCGCTCGATGCCCCGGGCCTCCATGGCGGTCCAGAACCGCTTGGCCTCCCGCGCGCTGCAGGCCGCGCCGCACCACCCGTTGAGCACGATGTTGAAGCTCTTGGTCTGGAACGGGAACTCCGCCTCGCTGGACAGGAGCAGGTGCTCGGCGTCCTTCACGTTCTTGTGCCGGCAGAGGGCGCCGAGGAGGCCCTGGAACTGCGCGACGCCCGGCTCGAAGCCGAACGTCGGGAGTGAGCGGAAGGCCGCGATGGCGCTAGCCACGTCCCGCGCGGCGCAGTAGCGGCGGATGAGCAGGAGCACCGCCCGCGGGGACGCGAGGGACCTGCGCCGCATTTCGTCGAGCAGGCCCCGCGCGTCGTCGAAGCGGCGGTGCCTCGCGAGGATGGAGAGCATGGAGTGGCACGCGTGGCGGCCGGGGGTGTAGTCGGGACGCGCGGACGCCCAACGGAAGGCGGCGTGCGCGGCGGCCCAGCTGTTGCGGAGGCGGGAAAGCGCGGCCACGACCAGCGTCTCGGAGGGCGCGGCGCCGCACTGCTGCAGGAGTGCCCTGGCATGTGTGGCGTCCAAGTGGGAGCCCTCGGCCGCCGCGACGACGGCGTCCACGCCGCGGGACACGTCCGGCGGGAGCTGCTGCTGGTCCGGGAAGGAGAAGGGGTCATCCTCCCCCTCGCTCTCGCCGCCGCCGCCGCCGCCGCCGTCGGCACTGGGTTCCCTCCATGTGGAGAGACGCGAGGGTCTGGGCGGGTGAAGCGGGCTGGAGAATCCGGGGGATGAGAGGCGCGCGATTGCTCCGGCGAGAACTCTGCGCAACATGGAGGAGGCGGGAGGAGTGATTTGTGTCAACACAACAATGTTCACTCGGAAAAGGCAAGCAGAGCACAAGCGTAAAGTAAACTGTTTGTTTCGTCTTGGCGCTGGAGAGAGAAGCCAAGGGCGATTTGCAGTGAAGCCGCTGCGAGCGACCTTCACTCTAGACAAGGTATGCAGAGATGGCCTCTCTCGATTGCACTATCATTCATTCAGGTGACGTCGTCTAGGTAGACACCATAGCCGTTGGGTAGGGTTAAGGAAGACTAGCTAGCCACCTCCGGCCATGGCACGGTTCTCCCCTCACTTCTCGCGGCAGCGAAGCCCACCCCTCCACGCCGCCGCCGCAGCCACCGCCGCGCACGTCCACAGCCTACTCACCCTCCTCCTAAACCACCAATCCGCTCGTCGCCCACTCCTCCAGATCCACGCCCAGCTGGTCGCCCACAACGTGTTCGACCGGCGTCCCACGCCATGGCACACCCTCCTCAAAGCCTACTCCCGCGGCCCTTTCCCGCAGGAGGCGCTGCACCTCTTCCGACACTCCCGCCGGCACGCGACCTCCAACACCTACGCCTTCACGTTCGCCCTCGGCGCCTGCACCAGGCTGGCATGGCCACATGCCACCCGGCAGCTGCACGGTCTTCTAATCCGGAACGGGCTCGCGTTCCACGCCCACGTGCACACCGCCCTCGCCAGCGCGTACCTCGCGTGCGGGCGCCTGGCCGACGCCCGGGCGGCGTTCGACGAGATGCCGGCGAAGAACGCGGTATCCTGGAACGTGATGGTCACCGGGTTCGCTGGGCGCGGCGAGGTTGGCTACGCGAGGCTGCTCTTCGAGCGGATGCCGTGTAGGAACGTTGTCTCGTGGACCGGGATGATAGACGGGTACACGCGGTCTTCTCGCCATCTAGAGGCCGCTGAGCTTTTCCGCCGCATGATGGCGGAAGGCGTTAGCCCGAGCGAGATCACCGTTTTGGCGGTAGTGCCTGCAGTAGCCAGTATTGGAAGGGTTCTCTTGAGCGAGGCCCTGCATGGCTTTTGCGAGAAGACGGGTCTTCTCGTGCTGGATGTCCGAGTCGGGAACTCGCTCGTAGACTTGTATGCCAAGATTGGGTCGATACAGAACTCGCTGAAGGTGTTCAGGGAAATGATGGAGAGGAGAAACTTGGTGTCATGGACGTCGATAATTTCGGGTTTCGCGATGCACGGGTTGTCAGCGGAGGCAGTTGAACTGTTTGCGGAGATGAGAAGGGCAGGCATCGCACCGAACAGGATCACTTTCTTGAGCGTTCTCAATGCTTGCAGCCATGGAGGGCTAGTGGAGCAAGGGGTCGCGTTTTTCAAAAGCATGGTTTACGAGTACAATATAAATCCGGAGATCAAGCATTTTGGGTGTGTCATAGACATGCTAGGTAGGGCTGGGCGGTTGTGTGAGGCTGAGCAAGTAATAAGTGGGTTGCCTATGGAGGTTAATTCGGTCGTGTGGAGGACACTGCTGGGTTGCTGCAGTAAGTATGGAGAAGTGGAGATGGGGGAGAGGGCGATGAAGAAGATACTGGACATCGAGACAGAATCTGGAGGTGATTTTGTGGTGGTATCCAATATGCTTACTGAGCATGGTAGGTTTAGTGACGCCGAAAGAGCACGCAAGCTAGTAGATGAGAGGAATGCTGTTAAGGTTCCTGGGCTTGCTTTGGTTGGTGCGAGTCAATAAGTTAGAACCAAATCGTGGGAAGAAGCTCTCACAGTTGAAGAATTTTTGTTCCATTACTAGAATTATATGTATACTACCAAATGTGATCTCTCTACTTTATGGTGGGTACATTCTGTTCTTTTACCTTTTATATTTCATGCAGAGTTAACATAGTAACTAATAATTCAGTTTATTTCTTCTCTGCTGATGAATGATTGCTGAATGATAAGTATAACCTTTTGTTTTAAACACAACCATCTCCTTATCCACTCTTTGCATTTTTATGTATGTAAATAAGCATCAACATCATATGCTTGTATGTTCCAGCTTCAAAAGGACCAGCTTACAGTATTATCTTTTGTCGCTTTTGTACTAATTTGTGGTATTATGTTCTGTTGCTGTTTCGCTTATCTTGTTAATCCCTTGCAGGAAGCACATGTGTTGAATGAGAAGTGCAGTGCTGCTTTTCCCCTCACTGGCCCAGAGTTCATGGGAAAATCCAGTTTTTTTTCAGGATTGTAATCATAAAACCCATGAAAAAGCTTCATGGCCATCTCATTGTTTCTGGGCTGTACAACTGCCAATATGCAATGTCGAAGATTCTCAGATTTTATGCTGTTCTGCAACCAGATTTGGTTTCTGCTCATAAAGTATACGGGCAGATTGAAGCACCAACAACTTATCTTTGTAATATCATACTCAGAGGACTTACTCAAAGTAATGCGCCAGAAGATGCAATTGCTTTCTACAAGAAGGCTCGAGGAGAAGGTATGGTGCCAGACAACCTGACATTTCCATTTGTAGTGAAGGCTTGTGGAAGATTTAATGCTCTTAAGGAAGGGAAACAGATGCACAACCATGTACTGAAATATGGGCTTCTTTCCGATATCTTCGTTTCCAATTCGCTGATTCATCTGTATGCTGCTTGTGGTGATTTGTGCTGTGCGAGATCTGTCTTTGATGAGATGCTAGTTGTGGATGTAGTATCCTGGAATTCTTTGATATGTGGATATAGCCAGTATAATAGACCGAAAGAGGTTTTAACGTTATTCAAGTTGATGCATGATGGAGGAGTAAAAGCTGATAAGATTACTATGGTCAAGGTTGTTTCTGCATGCACTCGTCTAGCAGATTGGAGCATGGCAGATTGCTTGGTTAGGTACATAGAGGATTACTGCATAGAGGTGGATGTTTACTTGGGTAATACTTTGATTGATTACTATGGCAGGCGTGGGCAGCTGCAATCAGCAGAAAAGGTTTTCTTTAACATGAAGGACAGGAACGCTGTGACACTTAACACAATGATCACCGCATATTCAAAAGGAGGAAATTTGGTTTTGGCAAGAAAATTATTCGAGGAAATTCCCAACAAAGATCTGATCGCATGGAGCTCGATGATATCTGGATATTCACAAGCTAGCCAGTTCTCCGATGCTCTGGAACTCTTCAGGCAGATGCAGAGAACCCAGGTGAAACCAGATGCAATTGTGATCACAAGTGTACTTTCCGCCTGCGGGCACTTGGGCGCGCTTGATCTTGGTAGGTGGGTTCATGAATATGTGAGGAGAAACAAGATCGAAGCTGACACCATTATGCACAATTCCCTGATTGACATGTATGCGAAATGTGGAAGTACCAAGGAAGCATTGCAAGTCTTCAAAGAAATGAAAGAGAAGGACACCTTGTCATGGAACTCAATCATGCTAGGCCTGGCGAATAATGGCGGCGAAGAGGATGCTCTGAATGTGTTTCGGGCTATGCTCACTGAAGGATTTAGGCCGAACGGAGTCACATTCCTCGGTGTGCTTATCGCATGCGCCAACGCCGAGCTTGTCGAGGAAGGGCTTGACTACTTCGATAGCATGAAGTCGGTTCACAACATGGAACCACAGATGAGGCACTACGGTTGCGTCGTCGATCTCCTCGGCCGCGCTGGTCAGTTGGAGAAGGCACTGAGATTCATCGCTCAGATGCCCGTGGTTCCTGACCCTGTCGTTTACAGGATACTGCTGGGAGCATGCAAGACACACGGTGATTTAGCCACTGCTGAGGTGGTCACCAAGAAGCTCAATGAGTTGGATGCTGGTAACAGCGGGAACTACACGTTGCTGAGCAACACGTATGCCAGCGCTGATAGATGGAGTGATGCCATGGAGGTCAGGCAGTGGATGGAAGATACTCGTGTGAGGAAATCACCCGCTTGTAGTGTCATCGACTGCTGACCCAGTTAGCGTGAGTTGTACTTAGGTAGTTTCTCGGACCGGTAACAATACTGCTACATTGTTATTTTGGCATATGAATGCAATTAATTGTTTCGATGTGAATAATATAAAAGCCCATTTTTTCTATGTTACCAAGAGGATTTGTGATAATTATATTCCGAGGAATGTAACCAATTCCTTCTGATTTTGCCCTTACAAATTTCTCCTCCAACACAGGACACAGTGTAGCGACCTGACGTCTACCAACATTTCCTCATAGAATTGTTCCACGGCAACATCAGTGAGCAATATTACAATTTCTTATCACAGGATGAAGACCTAGTACGGGAGGCTGGCGAGTTCCACTAAACAGGCAGAGCTGCTTATGCGTAATGGGAAATCTTTGGGGCTGACGGCAATAAGAAAACTTGCAAACTGCACCTAACATAAGTTCCAATTCAGTTTATTTCTTGTTGGCTGCTGAACGATTGTTGAATGATATAACCTTCGCTTTAAACACCACTATAGCCACTGCTTGTTTTTATTTGTATGTTGTTAATAAGCATCAACATCTTGCCATACTTTTCACCTTCAAAAAGACTAGTTCATGGTATTATTTTTTGTCGCTTGAGTACTAGTTAACAGAATTATTTTGTTGATGTTTTACTTATCTTGTTAATCCCTTGCAGGAAGCAGATTTGTTAAAAGACATGTGCAGTACCACCTTTCCCTTCACTGGCCCACATTTCATGAAAAAATCCAGTTTTCTTTCACCATTGTGATCATGGAAGCCATTAAATGGCTTCATGGCTGTCTCATTGTTTCTGGGCACTACCAATCTGTAATGTCTAAGATTCTCAGATTTTATGCTGTTCTGCAACCAGATTTGGTTTTTACTCATAAAGTATATGGGCAGGTTGAAGCACCAACAACTTATCTTTGGAATATCATGCTCAGGGGGCTTGCTCAAAGTAATGCACCAGAAGATGCAATTGCTTTCTACAAGAAGACTCGAGGAAAAGGTATGAAGCCAGACAACCTGACATTTCCATTTGTAGTGAAGGTTTGTGCAAGGATTAATGCTCTTAAGGAAGGGACACCAATGCACAACCATGTGCTGAAATATGGCCTTCTTTCCGATATCTTCGTTTCCAACTCGCTGATTCATCTGTATGCTGCTTGTGGTGATTTGTGCTGTCTTTGATGAGATGCCAGTGAAGGATGTGGTATCCTGGAATTCTTTGATATGTGGATATATTCAGTGCAACAGATTAAAAGATGTGTTAACGTTATTCGAGTTGATGAAGGATGGGGGAGTGAAAGCTGATAAGGTTACCATGGCCAAGGTTGTTTCTGCATGCACTCGTCTAGGAGATTGGAGCATGGCAGATTGCTTGGTTAGGTACATAGAGGATTACTGCTTTGAGGTGGATATTTACTTGGGTAATACTTTGATAGTAGTACATGTGTTATCACCAGATTTTGGTCAAATCCGAAGGTGGGCCGTTAGAGAGATGGGCTTGGAAGATTACACGTGGAAGATCTCTGAAGCGGCCTTGCACGGAGAATTTGGGCTAGATTGCCCGTGTATCTTTAGTTATAGTAGATTATATCTTAGATCAAAAGTTAGAGTTTGTATCGTGCACGATGGAATATTCCCACGTTAGAAAGTCCCCTGGACTATAAATATGTATTTAGGGTTTATGGAATAAACAACAACACAACGTTCACCCCAAACAAACCAATCTCGGCGCATCGCCAACTCCTTCGTCTCGAGGGTTTCTAGGTAAGCGACATGCTGCCTAGATCGCATCTTGCGATCTAGCACTCCACGTTGTTCATGCGTTGCTCGACGAAGCGCTTTTGATGGCGAGCAACGTAGTTATCATAGATGTGTTAGGGTTAGCATAGTTCTTCGTATAACATGCTTACGTAGTGCAACCTGCATGTCTCCGCCCTCACCCGTCTGTGTGTGGGGCGGCACCGCTTGTTCTTTATTTAGTAGATCTGATCCGTTACGATTGCTCCTTGTTATGCAAGGATTAGTTTAATATCTCAATAGTTAGGCCTTACAAAGGGGTGGAGGATCCGCACGTAGGGTGGTTTGCAAGTCCACAGGATGTTCCGAGGATCAACTTCATGTTGGTTTTTAGGCCTTGTTTAGGATCGGCTTACGAGTACCGTGCGTGGCTGCGAGGCCCAACCTGGAGTAGGATGATCCGATTATGCGGTGAAAACCCTAAATCGTCGTAGATCTCATTAGCTATATCTTGATCAAGCAGGATCACCATATTCGTGCACCCCGTACGAATCATGGGTGGATCGGCTCTTTGAGCCGATTCACAGGTAACCCGAGAGCCGATCGAGGCTCTTATTTAATGTTTACGTGTATGCCATGCAGAAACTAAGCGAGGCATCCCCACCTTCCTGACTGGTATAGGTCGTGGCACGCCCTGCACTTCGCATCGCCGCGTGTGACCAAAGAGCATTGCGGCCGTCGCTCGGGGGTCTCACCAGCCGCAGCTCTAGGCTCTTCCCGGCTCTACCGTGTTCGCTGCCCGCCGGTGGGTTTTGGCAACAACACATTTCGCACGCCCGGTGGGACCATCGTCTACATCAACCACATCGCCATCTACATCCGAGATGGCGGACGGCACGCCATCACCTACGAGGAGCTGCCTGACGATCTCAAGAAGAGATATGACGAGATCAAGGTCACCTCGAAGCCGACCTCATCGGCTTTTCGGAAGAACCCGTTCCATGGCATCGATGGATTCTCACCGCAAGGTGCACTCGATGGGATAGATCTCTCCGCCCGGAGGAACGCACCGGGCCCTGCGGCAGAGATCAACTACTTGGTGGCTCACTCGCTACCGCCACTCTCAAAACTTGGTCAACGTGTTGGAGCGTCTCGCTCTGCGCGTGATCCGTGAGATCATGAGCCACCGTACTCGCCGTCGGGACCAGCTCTGGGACGCATCAAGGAGAGCCCCTCCAGTCCCGTCCACCGCTGCGTACCACGCTGAAGTGCCGGCTACACCGGCATTCGTCGTCTACAAGATCGGTGGTGACCCTAGTGACTACCAGTTCTTGGCGGAGGCGCCTAAGGAGATCCCTCAAGGATACGCGTGCACTTATGTGATTGTGGCAACTGGTCACTCTCAAACCAGGCCACAACATCGGGGCTCCGGCGAAAACAGAGGAACGTCGCAACAGAGCTTGAGCGACGTGGCTAGCTAAGTACGCCACCCCGACGAAACTCCGAGCCCAGCTCCTGCAGTTGGCTCGAGCTGGAAAAGCAAACATGGCTGGCTAAGTACGCCACCTCGGCGAATCTTCGAGTGCAACTCCTGCAGCACCGGATCAGATCAGTACCATACTAAGAGACCAGTTCGGCATGGTGCCGAAAAGGAGGGCAATCGGCTATTCCAAGCCGTACCCGACGAGTACGAGATGATCCCGCTGCCACCTAAATATCGGCTCCCGACTTCTCCAAATTCGGTGGATCGATGGCTCCTCCATCGAGCACGTCGGCCGATATTTGGCGCAACTAGGACCGGCTTCGTGTCGGATCAGCTACGCGTGAGGCTCTTTTCACAGTCCCTCACGGGATCGGCTTTTGGATGGTACACCTCTTTGCCAAACTCCATCCAGTCTTGGAAGCAATTGGAAGAATTCCATCCATATGCAATACCATTGAAGCTTCCGAGTCTAGCATTGCCGATCTAGCACAACTACGTCGGCGCGGAGAAACGGTGACAGAGTACATCCAGGCTTCAGAATCGAGGAACCGATGTTATTCGGTTCGTATAACGAAAAGGAAGCTCGAGTTGGCGTAGCTGGCCTTGCAACACAGCTCAAGGACATGGCCTCCCAAGCAGATTATCCTCGCTGGCGCACATGGTTCAGAAATTATCAGCATATGAACGCGCCACCCGCACTGTACAAGACAAGTTCAAGCGTGCAGTAGTCATGGTCGATACAGAGGAAGACGAAGTTCTGCGGGAGACCAAGAAGTAGTGGCTGAGTGGACTCGGGAGGAACCCCGTATCCTGCAAATGGGTAAAGCCACCAGGCCGCCAGGGGATTTGATTTTGATGTGACCAAGATGAACAAATCTTCGACCTCCTGCTCAAGGAGAAACAGTTGACGATTCGAAGGTCTCAAGTTCCCCACGGCGCAAGAGCTGAACGGAAAGCCATACCGCAAATTCCACAACTCGCTCTCCCATGCCACCAACGACTGCAGGGTGTGGCGTCGGCACATCCAAGCGGCGATAGAGAAGGGCGCCTAATTTTCAACCAGACGCCATGAAGGTCGACACCCAACCCTTCCCCCGTTAACATGGTGGAAGTCACCTACCCTGAGGGTTGCCAGCCAGGTCCCTGTTCGGCATCAACATGGTAGGACCCTGGGAACCACTGGCAAAGATGGAGATGAGGGCAGCTGCTCTCGTAGCAAGGACACGGAGGAGGCCGCTCCACGCGATCGGCTCCATCATAATGGCAAGCGCTACGTCACAGAGGGAGAGGTGAAGAATATAAGATATCAACGACCTCTCTCTGATCACCTCCTCAACAAATATGTGAGTCAATACGACCAACGCCGACGGTCCAACTATGATGATGAAGGAGATCGTCTAGCTCGAGAAGCCAGAAGACATCGTCGGCAGGATCGCGATGAGGAGGAGCACGAGCGCCGTGCCACGGACACATCAAGGGAGCAAGATGACAACGCCACACCTGGGACTGCCCCTTTCCACACTGGGATTCAGGAATGAGCCGATTGCCCACAATCGGCAATTGCCTAATGCAACAAGAAGAAGAAGGAGGCAGCCAATGTGTCCGTGTTCGAGCGCTTAGGGCCTCTCCCGCCACAAAGCAAACGTGCTGAGTCCCCGGTGGGCAGATCTTGAGGATTCCGAAGACGAGGGACCAAGAAGAAGAGGTACCACCGTCCAAGGTGGTGCCCGACGGACTCAGCCGTTCACAAAAACGCAGGGTTCAGCGGTTGCGCGGCCCGGAGGAAGCCGAAAGGTTATACGCATACGCTAAGGAAGGCACGGCCTGATCTGGCCGCAAAGGTTCAGCGAGCCCTGGATGAAGAGGGTCGACCACGGAGAATGGAGTGGCGTCCCAAGCAAAAGAAAGCCGATGATGAAACATCGGCTGGCACAAACATGGTGCTCGCCTTGCCGACGGAGCTTAGTGCTCCACGATTATACGATGCACTCAAGGTGGACGACGGCAGGCGCATCAAGTCAGAGGTTGGGTTGGTTTTATCCAGCCTAGCCGAGTAGCAAGATTAAGCCAATGGGCAAACCAGGCGAGGCTGATCCTTGTGATCGGCCCCAAAAAGTTTATGGAGGGACATTACAAAACCTTCATCGAACAAGCAATGTGGAGGCCGATTCCAGCAATCGGCCAAAATTATCCTCTGCACATATTCTGCTTGTGTTCAGCAACGATCCACCGGGCGGCGGCCACGTCGGCAGATGAAAGTCAGCATGAATCTTTGCGAAGCCGACGTGCAAGAGCAGCGCCCTAACCATGAAAGCCGATATCTGGTCATTTGGCGATATCGGCTGGGGCATAGTCGGATGAACACGTGCAGATAAACACGTGCAGACATGCGTGCAATGAAACATTGGGGCCGATTAAGAAAAATCCCAAAAAAAAAATTTCAGCCGATGCAAGGGCATCGACTTCGAACTAAGAAGCGAAGACCGGCTGGTTATATGCTCAAAGTTCACATCGACATCGACACGGTGGGGAGGAGCCGATCGACCAAGGCGCGAAGTAGACGGAGAAGCTCGGGGCAGCTCACCCCGAAGGTTCTCTGCTTTGGGGAGCCGATTTGGTGAAATCGGCTAACTCTGCATAGGCGGCACATTCGGCTGATCCATTATCGTTCTCGCCTCGACTGAGACTCGGGGGGCAGCTGGCTGGTGGCTGCTTTGTTTTGGAAAGCCGATCGGAGTCGCATCGACTGGCCCTGCATTGTGATCTCCTCTGAATCGGGATAGGAGGCCGTCAGTTTTTGTTTGTTACAAGTTTGGACCGTCCTGTCGCTGCAAGAGGAGGAAAAGGACTAGTTTCTCAAAAAAGCCGATGAGTAGTTATCGGCTAAGGGATTGCGAAAAAATTATGGTCAGATACCAAATCGCAGCCTGAAATGGAGAAGTTCTTGGCCTACGAGCTAGTCGACATGAGAGTCCGGCTTCATAGGCGTCCAAAAGAAAAGAAATCCGATACGTTGCTATCGGTCTTGGCATGACAGGCGGAAGGAATGAAATTGGAGTAATTGAAGGATGAATCAAAAGAACAGTTTCATTAATTCAGAGGAGCGGCTTTACAAGAAAGAGCCGATGGCTCTCAAAAGGGATCTGTGCCTAGTGCACCGCTACTACTAGTCCTATTCTACTAGTCGTCGCTGTCCTCGTCATCACCGCCGTCTGTCGACGCTGCTCCCGGAGCTCCTCGTCGCTACCCCACCGTGGCGGAGCTTCTTCCTCCTCGTCATCATCATCGTCCTCGCTGTCCGCCCGGAGCGGGGCGGGGGGCCCGGCGGAAGAGGAAGATTCATCTTCCTCCTCTTCTTCTCCTTCTTCGTCGTCGTCTTCATCCTCGCTATCCGCCCACATGCGGGAGCGCTTCTTCGGCGGGAGCTTGGCGGAGGGGAAGGCCTTGGCCTTCGCTACTTCTCCTTCTTTCTTCCCATTGTCGGGGGAGAGGGGTTTCACCTTGGAGTGGAGGCTATCCTCGTTCTTCTTCTTCGGCGAGAATTGGGGGAAGAGGTTTGAGAAGGAGGAGGAAGAGGAAGACATGGCTGAGGGAGAAGAGGGTTTTTTGGTGCCGATGGCTGGAACAGAGGAAGGGGTGAAGGAAGCTAATCGATCGGCACAGTTAAATAATGAGAAACCTGGTGGGAATTACTGCCATTACAGTTCCGAAGGGGTGATGTCAGAGCTGTCAAATTTTGCGAGGAGCTGAGAGGACAGGGCGTAATGATGATGGATGCTGCAAATGGCTCTGCTCTGCCACGACATGACCCTTCGAAGGAAAAGCATAATGATTTTGGAAATGTCATTTCCAAAACCCGGGGCATGTGTTATCACCAGATTTTGGTCAAATCGAAGGTGGGCCGTTAGAGAGATGGGCTTGGAAGATTACACGTGGAAGATCTCTGAAGCGGCCTTGCACGGAGAATTTGGGCTAGATTGCCCGTGTATCTTTAGTTATAGTAGATTATATCTTAGATCAAAAGTTAGAGTTTGTATCGTGCACGATGGGATATTCCCACGTTAGAAAGTCCCCTGGACTATAAATATGTATTTAGGGTTTATGGAATAAACAACAACACAACGTTCACCCCAAACAAACCAATCTCGGCGCATCGCCAACTCCTTCGTCTCGAGGGTTTCTACCAAGCGACATGCTGCCTAGATCGCATCTTGCGATCTAGGCAGCACAAGCCCCACGTTGTTCATGCGTTGCTCGTACTGAAGCGCTTTTGATGGCGAGCAACGTAGTTATCATAGATGTGTTAGGGTTAGCATAGTTCTTCGTATAACATGCTTACGTAGTGCAACCCTTGCATGTCTAGCCGCCCTCACATCTGTCTCAGTGTGGGCGGCACCCTGCTTGTTCTTTATTTAGTAGATCTGATCCGTTACGATTGCTCCTTGTTATGCAAGGATTAGTTTAATATCTGCAATAGTTAGGCCTTACAAAGGGTGGAGGATCCAGCGGCACGTAGGGTGGCGTTCGCAAGTCCTAAACAGGATGTTCCGAGGATCAACTTCATGTTGGTTTTTAGGCCTTGTTTAGGATCGGCTTACGAGTACCGTGCGTGGCTGCGAGGCCCAACCTGGAGTAGGATGATCCGATTATGCGGTGAAAACCCTAAATCGTCGTAGATCTCATTAGCTATATCTTGATCAAGCAGGATCACCATATTCGTGCACCCCGACGAATCATGGGTGGATCGGCTCTTTGAGCCGATTCACAGATAACCTGAGAGCCGATCGAGGCTCTTATTTAATGTTTACGTGTATGCCATGCGAAACTAAGCGAGGCATCCCCATCACCTTCCCGACAGGTATAGGTCAGGTGGCACGCCTTGCACTTCGCATCGCCGCGTGTGACCAGAAGAGCATTGCGGGCCGTCGCTCGGAGGGGTCTCAGCCAGCCGCAGCTCTAGGCTCTTCCCGGCTCTACCGTGTTGACAGGCCGCTGCCCGCCGGTGGGTTTTGGCAGTCAACACTGTGACAGGCAGGATTACTGCATAGAGGTGATATTTACTTGGGTAATACTTTGATGCATTACTATGACAGGCATGGGCAATCAGCGGAAAGAATTTTCCATAATATCAAGGACAGGAATGTTGTGACACTGAACGTGATGATCTCACAGCATATGCAAAAGGACGGGGTATGGTCTCGCAAAGAAAACTATCTGAGGAAATTCCTAACAAAGGTCTGATCTCATGGAGCTCTATGATGTCTGGATATTCACAAGCTAGTCAGTTCTCTGATGCTCTGGAACTCTTCAGGCAGATGCAGAGAGCCCAGGTGAAACCAGATGCTCCATGATCCCTTGCTGAATTTTCTTGGAGTGTCCTAGGCCAATTATTATGGTGTAATCGGTTTCCATCTAACTTCGCGCAATTCTTCGGTATCCTTTTGAATATTTTGGGGCAGCTGCGTAGGCTAATCTAGACAATTTTTATTGCGCAGTCTTGGGATCTTTGGCATGTCCGAAATAAGCTTCGCCCAATCGCCCCCAGACTCCTAAAGGAAACAGAAAAGAAAACCCCAGCTAGCGCGGAATCTAATCAAGATGCCGCCGCCGCCGGCGGCCACCGATGGCAGCTGCACTCTCTTCCGATGCTTCTGCTGCTGGCGTCGTTCGTGCTCTCCACGGATCCCGCGCGTCGCCCCTGGCAGGGACTACGTGTGCATACCGGCTGGCGCGGATGACCGCGCCGCGTGGTCGCTGCTCGTAGGCTTCCGGGCAGACTCCGGCCTCCGCCTACACCGGTTCCGCGTCGCACCGTCTGGTCGCATCCTGGGCCGGAGCAACGACGCCCTCGAGATCTTCCACCACTTCGACAGCGATCGCGCCGCCTCCACCTGGGGCGCAAACGCCACGCTAAGCCCCGACGGCCGCTCCCTCTGCATCTTCTGTTCGAAACGGCTTGTCGATGTTGAGTCGAAAGTCATATCCACCCCAGTTCTGGAGCTGCAGCTGCAGGACGACAAGAAAACCATCGCCCAACTCCCTACCGTGTTGCTAGGGCGCCTCGTGCATTGCCGCCCAGTCACGGCCGCCGGTGACATCTGGGCGCCCTACTTCCACCTGATTCCTCACTCGCCGTGCCGCCTCGTCATGCAACGCCTCGACAGGGGTGATGGCAGGTGGGTGGTGGCCGGCACCATCGAATTCCCTTACGAGATGGAAAACCCCATGAAGTGGGGTGGCAGCATCTTCCAGGGACACGCCGTTATACATGACACCATCTTGGTGTCGCTGCGACCAGCTCACCTGCTCTTCAGCTTCAGTTGCTCCACCTGCACCTGGACGGCCATCACCACGACCACCAACAAAACTATTACTAGCAGCAAGAATCCATCCTTTCGTACCAGAAGCGAGAACACCTCCACTAGCAAAGATACTACTCGTTTGGATACAGCGGTTTCGTCCTCTGCCCCTATAAATCCAAGCCCAGGGAGTAGCAGCAAGAACATCTCCCGTGACAACACTACCAGCAGCATAAACACGTCCAGTGGCAGCACTACCCTATCCGGTGGCACCACCAGGGTTGGCAAGTATGTTCCTATCCGTGACCGCGGTGTATATGTCGAAGAAGATGATGCCATTTACTTCCTCCAGAAATCCACCATCTATGCCTACAAGCTGCATGGCCGTGGTCAGGGTCAGCAACCGCTGGTAGAGCTGAAGCCGCCTACCAAGATCGATTCTGTTTGTCCTTTCTATCCTGATGGCTTTGGCTTACTCACACATCTGGGTGGCAGAGTCATGTGCTCCGTCTGGATCAGCGTGGCGCGTGACTGCTCATGTGACAAGTATCATGTAATCATCTCCACCTTTCAAGTAAAATATTGCAGCGCTGGCATCGCCAATGGCATTGAGATCTTGCATTCCACCTGTCGCCAGTTAGACATGTTCCCATGCAAGCCTACTTTACTACCCGTCCATGAATTCTGCTTTCTTCAGTAAGTGTATTATTTTCATTGGTTGTTGGTGTTAGTTACTAGTCAAATGTTGTCACTTAAAAGAATATAATCATGGCAATATCTCAACTAGGGAGTATGAGTACAACCACGAGAATGCCATGGCACCTCCGAGGCTACTTGAGGGCATTGAAGATCCAATCAGCTATGATGCCCAAGATTCCTCTGAGATGCTCGCTTGTTGCAGGTTAACAAACCTTCGATCAATCTTTCGTATGTCCGGTTGATGCATGACACGTGTGATCTTTGTGTTATAAATTGTTGCAGGGAGTTTTTATATAAACCGTCGTTCCCAAGATGCTATGTGCTTCGGGAGCCTGCTTGTCGGATTAACAGAGATCTATACATCGTCTGCCAAGCTGGCTCTCGTTTGATTGTGTATCGGACTGAGATCGTAGACGGAAGGTTACTGCCCAGTTGCAACTACATTCCTCTCAGGCTGCATCTTGGTATGAACATAATTATGCGTGATAGTCACACATCTCGGTGGAAGAGTCATGTGATGCAACAGCCTTCTCTGAGGTATTTCATGGTCAGGAGCACAACGTGGGCTTAGCTTAGTGGTTAGGGTCGCAGTGGCGCACTCTAACGACCAGAGTTCGATTCCTGTCAGGGATGAATTCTGGGATTGTCACGCCAAGTCCCGCTTCTACTATATCAATAGTGTTCTAGTTCCTCCTAGACACTGTTTCATTTTTTCATGGTCAGGAGCTTAACAAACATCTATGCTGTGTCATACAAACCAGATGACATCTGTGAGTTTGAACTTAGTAGGCCATCTTCCAATTTGCTTAAAACTTCAAGGCCTGCTGGTGTTTGTTTTGCGGTGGTTCTTCATGTAGGTCATCACATTGTTGCTGTCACTCATTCTCTCGAAGTTTACCTATTTGTGCCTCCAACATCCAGGTTGTATGCTCCTGCAGACTGTTGGAAGCATCACAAGACAAGTCGTCCTGATCATTTTTTGAACAGGAGATTTGATCTGTCAGGATATGTTGTCTTGGGTGCTGATACCTTCATAGTTTCTGACAACAAAACATGCAGGTGTTTTCTGCTTAACCTGAATGTCAGAGAATGGGAAGATGTTTTACCTGATGTTGAAAGTAGGACCTTGCTATTTCATGATCCGCTTATCTATGGAAGGCAACGTTTAAATGGGAGATCCATATATTTTGCTGGTTATATCTACTCATGCACAAATTGGGGCCTTGTTGCTTATGACTTTCATGATGGCCTCCTCCACAATGAAATCAGTTTGCCATTTTCATGGCGTAAGACTACTTGGGAGGGTGAAAGCATGTGCTTGGATTTTGTTGGTGCGGAGCAAGGTGCAGTTGTATTTTGTGTAGTGCAAGGTGATAATTTATTTCTCACTTGCCCTATCTCTAATTATGGTTTTATTAAGATCCTGAAAGATGTGTTTAACCTTTAATGTGATTGTTCTGCTAGGTGAATGTTTCTCTGGTCCTCACGGCCAGGATGTGTATGTCACCATTGTCCAAGTTAAGACAACAAAAACGCCTCTTCTTGGTAAATTTAGACCAGAGAGTATCGATCACGTGGATATAGCTACATGTTTAATTCCGCTTGAAGACGGGGTGGTCAGTACTAGGAGCTGTTTTTCAGTCGAGCATTGATTCGTGGTGCTTCATTATTTGTATATCACACGTGTTCTCAATGCACTGTAATATTTATAACACGCTGTATCTATTCTGAAGCCCCTCGACGATGCTAGCTGACTGTGTCTGAACATGTGCATCATGTATTCACATTTTGGAAGATGTGAGACGGCTTGGCCTTTGAACTGACGTTTATATTGAGACGCAGGCTGTAATTTTGCTCTCTCTTGTGCAATTCCTTTTTGGCTATGCTCTACATTGAGACGTTTACATAGAGACACAGGCTTGTTTTTTTTGTAGTGTCATTGATGCCTACATGTATGTGTAGATGCAGAACGCACCTTCCCCTTGCCCTGGCACTTGACAACCTCTGTGGTCTCTAATCTCATTGCCATGGTGCTTGAGAACCCCTCACTAGTAGGAATTAGCCGCGTGTGAATTTTACCTGATGATCATGGACCCCCACACGCGACTGCTCGCAGGCCACTTGTAACAATATGTAGTCTAGTGCGGTGTGAGGATGTTACTACTATGTTTACTATGTTTACTGGTTGCGTGCTTGGCCTGCATGCTATCGGGTTTTTTTTCTGGATTTATTTCTTTGTGTCGCGTATTTCAGCAGGTGTGACAACATATTTAGACATGAATATATACATTTGGAATTTCAGCCAATATTCAGTATTAGCAACCTTAAAACCTATCAAATTTGATAGTTTTAATGACAACACCAGTTACATATTATTAACAACATCCAACAAACAACACTATCATTCGAAAAAATCATAGATGGTCTCAAAGACAACAACAATGTCCAAGTTCCACTCGCATCTGTCCCACAAGGAAAGTAATATGTCACACATCCTAAGTCCAAAATTCACGGTCCAGATACCAGGAGCAAATGAGATTGGGTGCCAAAACGCTTCCCCCGATCTATTAACCTTGCCTTCTAGGTAATAGTTACTAACTTTGTACTTGTGGAGTAACCCAACTATTTCATGGTATAGTTATCACCACGACATAATATAGTTACCATTCTCTCTATGCAAAAGTGTCACTGCAAAAATATTGGTGTCATCAACCGATTGTGTTATTATGCAACGAATGACTTGTCTTTGTTGAAAGGATGAGTGATTCATTGATCTCAATATAACTGAGCACAACGGGAAAAATCGTTTAAGGGTAATGAATGTGAGCGTCTTCCAACTTTTATAGGGCAAAACTAAACCAAAAGATACAACTTTCTTTTAATTCAATAAGTTTCTAGAAATACGACAAGGAAGTTTTTTTTACACCTGCGACAAGGAAGAAAATATGATGAAAGTAGCGTAAGTTCTGAGAGTTTTAATCTAATTTGAAAAAAAAGGTAAATATCTAAAACAAAGTTGCCAAAAAATATCCCGTATCTATGGGTATTGTTTTTAAAAATCCGCTAGAGTTGCTCGCCACGAGGTCTTATTCCTTGGCTTCTAATCCGGTAGAGTTTATTTTAAGATGTACATTTTGCTTTGCTTAAGGTTTTAGTCCCTTAAATTTGCCCTCAAGAGGCACTTAGGAGCACCAATAAGAGGTGACACCACACCTCCCTTTGAAACCACCGGACATCCTTACACCGCACCTCTCCAAAAGAGTTTCGAGATAGGATCCAAACTTGCCAGCAACTGGGAGGAAATAGGGGGGAACTTGCAACGTGAGAGAGAAAATCGCGACGGTAAGCGCGGAATCGACAACAATCAAGGCGTACAAGCATAAGGCTTGATTCAGAACGTTCGCGAGATAGGAATTTAGAAAAATTGCTATCGTATGAACATGGAAGCATTACAGAAAAAAGATTATAGTACGGAGTACAAAGTTAGAATTAATTGGCAACCATCAGGTTCAACAACACGTCCATCGAGCAGAAAATAACTACACATCCAGCTCTATCTATCTCGATCGATCTGGATATCTGCAACACTAATCTTCCTGCCTCGGCCGAAATACCTTAGTACCGACAATAGCAGTTGCGAAGGCTGCTAACATCGTCCCAATTCCAGTGATCACATTTCCTTTATATACGTTAGCTAAAAACCTGTTATTATTGACCTGAAGTACTTGTTGCAGCTCCTTATGCTCAGCTGTCATGGAAGATTCTGCTTCCATCTGTCCTAGCAAGTTGAGCACCTGGTGTTTCTTCGACTCTATTTGTTTCGCGAGGCCCTTGGGTGGCGTGTTGTGAAGAAGGCTCGCTGATTCTGATGACGTAAACCGGCGAAGCGAACTCGCGCCATGGCGAATCCTTGGCAGCAGCCGCTGCCGTCCCTCCTTGATGGCTGCTTCAGCGTAGCGACCGCAGATCTTCCTCGCTGCGCACCGAAGAGCTGCCGCCATCGATGCACTAGTAGATTAGTGACTTCGCCGCTGTCCCCCAAGTTCGATTTCACGCCGCCGGGCCTGTTCGAGTTCCTTCAGTCGTCCTCTTGCTCCGGCAGTCCGGTCTGGTGTGATACCCTATCCCGAGCCTCTAATATACTATCCGACTCGACTACGGCCCGCTAGTACAAAACCGTCACATTTCCAACGTCGTATCCGACTCCATATGCAGTCCCGTTTCAATCCTCTCCGGGCCACGTCCTAGTCGGGATAATGGGGAACCCTGGCCTATTCGTTGGTATATATTTTGTGACTCGGGAGTCGGGAGAGGGTATCGCACCAGACCGGAGCAAGAAGATTGAAGCAACTCGAAAAGACCCGGCGGAGGGAATAGAAACTTGCGGCAGATCTGCCAAGTAAAATAATCTTCTCTATCAATGGCGGCAGCTCTTCGGTTCGCGGCGAGGATGATCTGCGGTCGCGCCCTTCAGGGATCGCGGGCGTATTTAACGGCAGCGGCTGAAGCGGCCATCAAGGAGGGACGGCAGCGGCTGCTGCCAAGGATTAGCCATGGCGCGAGCTCGGTTCGCCGGTTCGCCTCATCCGAATCAGTAAATACGGTATGCACTCTCTTTTCAGGGCTATGCACGTACCCTATTTAGTTCGCATTTCGTTCTTTCTTTCAATTCTACCTCGTTCATGGTCTATGACTCTATGTGCGTATTATTAAGGCTGGACGTTCGGGCCGAGCTTTTAGCTCGGCCCGAGCTTTTCCTGGCTCAGCTCGTTTTGGGCTCGGCCCGCGTTAGACAGAGACCGAGCCGAGCCTACTTTTCTGGCCCGTGGCGGGCTGAAAACTCGCCTGGCTCGGCCCGAGCCAGCCCGAAAGCTCGCCAGGTTTTTTTTTCCAATTCACGGAAAGGCCAAGGGAGAGAGTGGGCTGTTTTCTGGCCCATGAGCAGATCAAGGAACGGGGTAGGTCACGACTCACATCCTGGCGTTCTTTCGTTCTTTCGTTCTCCAAGCACAGAGCCGCACGCGCCGCCGCCGGCATGGAAGAAGACTAGCGCCCGCGCCCGCCCCCGGCGTGGAAGAAGACCAGCGCCCACCCCCGGCGTGGAAGACGACCGGCGTGGAAGAAGACCAGTGCCCGCAACCGACGTCCGCTGTCCTTGCCGTCGCCCCCAACTTCCGCCGTCCTTACCAGCGCCATCCAACGCGCCCCCGGCCACGCGAAAGCTCCCCCATGCCACGGCGTCCTTGATCACCGTCCTTAGTCACCACTGCATCGATGATCCACCGGCGATGCATCCAGAATTCACCATCTCCATCCGCTGCATTATGGGCCCACTTGGCAGTGACCTAAGACGTTTGGCTCGCGAGCCAGCCCGAGCCAGCTCGAGTTTTCGTATAGCTCGAGCCGAGCTCCTTTTTCCAGCTCGAGAGGAGCCTCAGCCGAGCCGTTTTGGAGCGAGCCAAAGACTGGCTCGAACCGAGCCCAGCCCGAGCTGGCTCGTGTCCACCCCTGAGTATTATCCAACCAAACTAATACTAGATGACATTTTTTTCATATCGAAGTTCTTTTGCGCTTCAGTTTGTAATCAATTGCGAGCATTGTCGTTTAATTTCGTTGTGTGTTTCGCTGTAGGTTCCGCTCACAGGGGGCCTTGCCAAACAAGTAGATATCGCGAAACACGAGCTGTTCAGCCTCCTACGACAGAAGGAAGGCATCGTCGACGCTGCGAAATCTGCCTCCGCGGCTGTTGATAGTAAGGAGCTGATACGGCTGGTTCGGGGATCCAATGCAGATTTCTTTTCCAGTTTGTACAAATCAATGGCGGGAACGGTTGCAGCGATTGTTGCCACCGTATATTTAGAGGCAAAGGTTATTAAGGCCTGGCATAAGAAGAAGTATAGTTCCTAATCCTATGGACATGTTGAGCAAAGGTTATGAGGGGCGGCGCGCGTAGTGGAGGCCATACCTGGCCATGACCCATCCTTCTCTCCTGGTTTTCCCTTTAGATGTAGTATAAATCTGGCCCACTAACATCAACTAGCCCAGTCTACAATGAGCTGGCCCATCCTTGGTATTGCTTCATGACTCTTTCTTTTTTTTAGATTATTATGGTTGTCTCTTCTCTACTTATTTAGGGCTCCTCCAATACTTAAATCTTAAGTCACCCTTAAATATATGGCTCACTAGGCACGCTATAGCAAAACAGAAACCCTCCATGTGAAATTTAGGCGGGAAGTTTGCATGATGAAATCCATTTGAATTCGACACACTTAAAATTACATTTATACCTAGGCATCCTTCGGGTCAGGCCAAGAAAAGTCCGGTGCTAAAAAAACTAGGCCCAAGAAGCCCGAAAGCTCGGCTGGTTGTTTGACCGAGGTAGGCCCTCTTCGTTAAACCGCCCATTTGCACTAGCCAAGCCCGGCCCGGCCATCGGGCCAACATGTATTAGGCCTAGACCTAGTAATTTGGCTGGGCTTCAGGCCGGGCTCTAGGTCGGGCTGCTCATGCACAGGTATAATTACATTACACTAGTAAGCGTGCACGTGCAACGCACGTTCCATACTTATAAAGCCATTTAAATGCGTCTCGAAATACATGATCCATACACCTAGTTACATAAAATGCATAATTAAATAAATGTACTATAATAGTTACATAAATACTTAGAAAACATGAACCAAGCAACAACGTCTATTATGCTTCTTTCATAAAAGTCCATCTAAGTATGCGATCTATAATGCTTCGTTCCATGGCTGGGACATTGTTTAGAGCCTCATTCCCCTCGTACTTCAAAATATGAACCACAAATTGCCTCCTCATTTCAATATCATCCTACATACGGGTTATACAAACTTATTATAAAAAAATCGAAAGTATCACTTATAAAAATTCGCATGTTGTAAATACTTACCATGGGTATTGGAAAATGGAACACTCCATCATACCAAGAGTGCATAAAATTGAAAACCAAATAACCTGACAGAGCACTGCATGTTTGAAATGTTAAATTGTGCGTTGAATCATTAAAGATTGTAATGCATTGACAAGATCCATACCCGTTTGAGTTTGTCGGAACAACGGGAACTTTGCATCCCCATTTGAATAGGTCCTCGTTGAATGCAGGGTTTGCATGTCGAAGTGAATGGTTTAAATTTTTTACCATAGTTTTAAATATATTTTTGCCTATACCAGGTATTGGAAGAGGGTCCAAAATAGTGACAACTTTTTTTTTTTGATCCAAGACGAATAATTGAAATAGCCCAAAAGTATCACAAGGCAATAAAATCTGCAAGGATGCATATAATTTGAAATGTATTAATAATTAGGACCAAACAAACCACTGTTAGTAACGTTTAATTAAAAACTTACCATATTGCATTCTGAGATATGGTACTCATTGCTATCAGGCCAACAGTTAAACAAATGTGACAACTTAGTAATATCCAACTTTTCATTGCGCCTTGGATCTCGTGCATATTGGGACATCCACTAAAAAATAATAAGACATATTAGTAGAATGAAAAAATGTAATATGTGATAATAGTAACTTACACAAAAGTTCAGATCCATGTAATGAACGGAATATCTCTAACAAGCTGGATGTCATGGCATGCTAGTATCCGCACAGCCATGTTAAAGCAATTTGCGTCCATATATTCATCCACCTTCAATATGTTCCTTATCTGTCTTAGAGTTAATCTAATTGGATAAGGATTAGAGCTTATCACCCATTCGGTACTGCGAAAGAGAAATTTTGTGAAGTACAATTACAAATATGTATCACAAAATAAACTTAGAGAAAAAGGATGCTTACTCCAATGACTGGACATCATCAACCATGCTAATGCATAAGCAAAGTTCATCTATTAAGTCAGAGTTTGTTGGTTTGAAAGACGGTGAAAGGCCCAATGATAGTGATAGAGGCTCCACTTCTGATGATTCCATTAAGTTGGCCTTTGTTGGATCGATGGGCGGTAAAAGCACCAATGACGGTGACACGAGCTTAACTTTTGATGATGACTTTGATAATTTTGTTTTTTTAGGTGGATCATCCAGAATCATACAATCGGTGGGATCCGTGTTATCGTCCTCATCAAGGGACAAATCTCGATTTCTTATGTCATCATTGTTCAATTCCGAATCGACCAATATTACTGCTAATTTTGTCCTAAAATTTATCATGTGTTCCTAGCAAGTAGTAATCAGAATTAGCTTCTAAAATAAGAATAATAATAATACAATATTTAACGCATGATACCAAGTGAAATATACCTGGTAAAAAATGTCAGACAAAATATTTCCTGTCCAGTATTCCATGAAATTTAACATCCACAATCCACACGATGACCTGCAAGATTAGATGATACATATATTTTTAGCATATTCAATATAAACATTACGACGGGCTTAATACAAAAATTAGTTGCTAGAAAAGGACAATTATCAGAGAAAAAAATTAACACTAAATGTTTCAAGGACCAACAAAAATCAACAAATCATGGATATAATAAAATGTCCATGAAATAAATAAAAAAAAGAACACCCGACCACACTACCTAATTCCCCATCCCTAATCTCTTTCCCCTCATAGTCACTCTCTCTCATGTCTCCATCCCACGTTTCTCCATCCTCAATTCCCCACCCTCGCGCGCCTCCTTCCTCCCGGCAAAGCCCCACACCGCTCACCCGCCCTCCCAATTCGCGGGCTGCCGGAGCCCAGGCCGACGGAGACGGCCGACCCCCTGCCACTGCGCCGCCGATGAGATTGGCCAACGCCGCGGCGCCATGCACCCCCCGCGCTCGCTAGCACCACGCAGTGCTCCTCCTGTAGCCACGCCGAAGGCCTAGGCGGAGGGAGGCGGCGAGGGTGGCCATTGAAGAGCATCCTCCCTCCCCACTCTGCCGGCATCGGGACCGGGCCCTCATGGTTCCCTCTGCCCGCGCCAGAATCGGCCGCCCATGGTTCCCCTCCGCCCGTGCCAGAACGGACCCCTCATGGTTCCCCTCCACCGGCACCATGACCGGCCCCATATGGTTCCCCTCCGCCGGCGCTAGCACCAGCTCCCCCATCGTTCCCCTCCGACACTGTCATCCTCCTCCCGACTCCGTAGGAACAAGTGACGCCGGCGAGGACGCTCCGCTCTGCGGGTTGGTTGTGTCACAAGCCTCCTCGAGCGGCCCAAGTGCGGCATGCTGTGTCGAAGTCCCTCCCCACCTCGCTCAGGACTGGTAATTTTGTGTACCCTATGTTCAGCTTGATTTATGATGTTGCTGTCAGTTAACATCTGCCTCTGCTGCAATTCTTTGTTCAGTTTCAGTAGTTAGACCATAGCTCATACAGATGACACATTTAAGAACTGGCAGTGGCACATGAGGTACATGTCATCTATTCTCGAAGCATATGTAAAGCGCTACATTTTATTTCTGTCAACAAGTAGATTAACCTCTAAACTACAGCACACACCTATTATATGACATATCAACCATAAAAGTCTATGGACCTGAATTTGAATTTTCAAGTTTAGGGGCTGAAGCGACATATCTAGGAATTAAAAAACCTACGGTCTACTTCTGTCCTAAAGGTAGTACTACATATTATTATGAAAGGTTTTCATAAAAAATTGGTATGTGAAAACACTTTTCTATTTCCCATCTGATGCAAAAAGTGAGCTAGGAGGTGTACCCATCTGTCTGTAGGCTGCTCTTAATACACTCTTCTATTTTTCATTTTTTGATGTTTACGTTTCTAGCTGTGGATTGATGGTACTGGAACACGAATTTAGAAGTATGCCTATTCAGATGTATTGTGTGCTACATCGATCTACTTTCCTCAATATATGCCGCTGGACAAATAGTATCCCGTGCAGTCTTCACTATTGGCTTAAGTATCATGGAAGGAGTGTTCTATTTTTTCCACACAGTTTATTGCACATTCAGATTTAACCTTTCAACATCTCTCAAGCTGAACTCGAGATAGCGCATGAACGTTTTATGGCCAATTCAGGATTGTTGACAAATAGGAGCTAACAATTTTTCGTGTAAATGGAAAACGAACCAATTTGCTCACTTTTGATTTAGTTGATTCACAAGGAAACCTCTGTATTCACTTTGCTTCATACAAATAAAAATGGTTAGTTATATTGGTTTCACTGCCATAATTCCATCGGATTGACTTTATCTTGCAAGTACCATTCACTTTCTCACTCGGATTAGCGGGCAATTAGGATTCATCATTTGCACATCGTTTTATTTGAATTGTCAATAGAGTAAATGGTTCAAATTGTCAGTTCAGTGCTTTGATTAGTATAAAATAATTTACACATAAGTTTCCTCAGCCAAGCTCATACCATTTGGTTGTTGAAAATAGTTGAAGCAAATTTGTGATGTGTTCTGTTGTGTTATCAGATTATTATTATATGACATATTGGTACAGCCATAAAAGTCTATGGACCTGAATTTGAATTTTCAAGTTTAGGGGCTGAAGCGACATATCTAGGAATTAAAAAATCTACGGTCTACTTCCGTCCTAATAGGTAGTACTACATATTATTATGAAAGGTTTTCATAAAAAATTGGTATGTGAAAACACTCTTCTATTTCCCATCTGATGCAAAAAGTGAGCTAGGAGGTGTACCCATCTGTCTGTAGGCTGCTCTTAATACACTCTTCTATTTTCCATTTTTTGATGTTTACGTCCTTCCATTTATCAGATCTTAGTTCCATGCACGTCGATGCATACGTGAAAACATTTTCCAGTCCTTGTAGCTGTTGCAAGAATAAATGACAAAGTATTAGCATCAGAAGTGAAGAATAACAGAAATAGTGTTATGAAAAGATGGCGCAGTGGGACTAATTGCTAACCATAGCAGCGAGATCTTTGCGGTGCATTCCACTGCCTAGCGAGTCGAGCACCTGGATACATCTTAATCTGGCATTTATAACTGCTACGTACCAATGAATGTCATCAATGTTTATTGGAATGAATATCTGAATAAAATTGTTCCGTTAGTTTAGGTCCCATATAGAGAAATATTCATCCTCGATTGAATTCATAGTAACATGTAGGAAACTGCTACTAACCATATCATGCTTCAAATAAGTTTTGACTCTTTTTAATACCCATGGTGGTGGGTCATCCCCTAGACAGCTACCAGTCTTTATCAACTTAGAGATGCATGCATTCTCTAAGAACACACTTCCACCTGACCTTACCTGTAGATGCTCTTTTCCACTTATGCAATGTATGTACGCGTTTATGATCTACAATATGAAGTGCACACATTGGTTATAGGAGATAATAGATACTCATATAAAAAATGCATCTGCTTGTCATAAAGCTATATATATGTACTTCATCGCCAATGAATTCTCCGGGAGTTAAAAGAGATAGTAATTGGGGCTTTTTTAGATATGCGTCTTCGATGCTGACTAAAATTCTTTTATCGCTTTTTTCGTTTCTGATCATTTCAATGACGGACCAATCATCGCCGGTGCAGGCATAATCTGTCATTATGGAAGTAATAACATTTATTAGTTAATAATGATGAAGGAAATAAATGTAGCAAAAGCAGAGCATAGAAAGATTTGTTACATACCTTCTGGAGCCACCACGTAGTCTTGTGCCCTCTTAGGCTTGTTATGCCGTCGCATAGGTATTTGTATCTGCATGGGCGTTGACAACTTGTCCCCTTCGATGCAAGATGTTTGTGCTAATTCTGCGTTCTGAGCTGCCAACATGTGTTCACTTGTTTGGTTGTAGGTGAAATCCTGAGAACAAGAATACAAAGAATTATCCATATGCAGGATAGAATATATAATTAAAATTGTAACAATTTGTGGGAGATAGTTGGAAAAGAAAACACACCTTTTTCTCTATCTCATCTATGTCGGATATTCCACTTGATTCCTCATCGCTTATTATCTGAAACCCACAATAATAATATATGCACTACTTATAAAAAGATCAAATATTGTACAGAAGAGTTAAAAAAACGCCTTGGTGTGATATTATTATAGTAAAAATTACATATTGATCTGTCCCGTCAGAATTTGAATAATAATGACATGTGAAAAGAAAACCTGCCTTTGTCGACTCAGGATGTGTATGCTCGGCTTTGGTTATCACCTCTTCAATCTGCATATTTTCGGTTTCATCCATAATGGCTTGTTCTGGTATTTTCTTTGTCGCCTCAGGGTTAATAACCTCATCTTTGGTTATCACGTGTTCAATCTGCATATTTTCTGGATGCTCATCCATAGCTCCATTGTCGATGTTTTCCTGAAAACCCAAACTTATATTACTTGTGGAGATGAAACCGTGAATAGGGTGCAATCACAGAGATATATAATTACCTTGTTGATAGCATGGACAGTGGTATCGAATCTGGGAGGAGATTGATCTGCAGAGGCCACCGGGGATGGTGGCGCAGACATGGAGGACGATGGTGGTTCACCAAAAGTCACGATGGGCAGATGCGTGCATACAGTGGAGAGGCTTGCGGAGGAGGAAGCCGGGGACGTGGAGGAGATGTGGGATGCGGCAGGGAGATCGTGAGGGAGGATGGAGGAGAGGTGAAAGGGAAACCGTATGGTGAAAATAACCCTTATCAACAAATCACGGGAAGGGTTTTTATACTGTGATGAGGCAGAAAATCCGAAATATCAGCCGTATTAGAATTGTTGTCAAAACTACCCATGCTAAGTTGCCGCATGAGATTTCTGCTATTAAGACACGGCATGCCAATCTCTGAAATTTTGGAATAGATGGTTTGGCCGGCTAGCTAGCTTGTCGTGTTTGTCCTTTTTCTTCCTCTCTCACGTAGCTATCTTGCCTTGATTGTATTTAAAGGAGAGAGAGATTTGTGGGATCTGTTGGGAGATAATCATGGAAGTACCAGATTGGTTGGGAGAGGATCTATACTTTCCTAAACATCCATTACGACTACTTAATAATATTATGCTATTTTGATTTCTTTCCACAGAAAGGCCAATTCTGGACGGGGATTGCAATCAACCATCTATGTTGCTTTGCTGGAATTCCATGTATGGCTTGGTGGATTAATTTCATGTAAGTTCAGTCTTTTTAGTTTACATGAACATGTAATATTATTGCCCTGCATCTTTCAGTATGAGTTAGATCTTGTGGCATCAAGTTAGTAGTGTTATACCTTAAGCACCAAAGCTTTTGTGGCCCAGAATTGTCAAAATACATGAGAGTTCATACTTTCATAAGACGGCGACAAAGACGAAGCACATGTTCTGAAATAAATCAAAATAGCAGAATGCATGTGGCTAACATTAATGTCCAATGATAATTTCAGAACATGCTGCTGCATACAACTACCACACTCAGGAAAGATCGAAAAAATTATCTTTGATTGAACAAAAAAAAATTACAAGGATGCCCAGATCCTATAAATCAGCTTCAAAGTGTTAATCTCGAATCTTCTCTCAAACAACCACATCGGAGAGGAAAGAACTCTACAGTTGTTCTAAGCTTGCAATGTTTGCATAAATGTAGGCATGTGTCTTCTACCCGTGTTCTGGTGCCCATCATGTTTGGCAAGAGCATGACCTGCTTACACATGAACAAGTTGGAGGGGATTAGTTGACTATAAGCAGAATATACACAGAGAAACACAAAGTAATACAATACAGGATAACCAAAGGTCTATGTTTATTGACCAGCAAAGGATCAATTTATGTGTGCCGCTTGAGGTTAATTAATAATTGTATTGTTATCATCTGTTAAACACAATTTTTTTAGTTTTACAAGGTATGTCTATTGGCTGAATGATTACACCCCTTTATACATATTATAGATTACATGTGGTCAAATCTGACATTTACATTCAGTTTTATTAATTAACTACCAAAAATCACACGTACAAATCCAAGTCTAAGTATCTAGTGTTCGATCATCTTGTACTTTCTTTGGCTAGCTTGTATTATTTCACGCTTTCCATTTCAAAGAAGTTTCTGAGAAGGGCAAAAAAGATATGTTGTATTCTTTTTTGCTTGACTGCCCGCACAGAGAAACATATACGCAACAGAATAATTTTAAAAACAGAGACTACAACAATATCTAGCTGTTTGTTCAACAATGGGATATAAAATGGTTTGACAGGAGAACTCTACAAAAAAAAGTGGGCACACATGGGCGCAAGCCTGCACTTTGTGGAAAACAATTAAGCTTTACCATCATTCAACAACAATCATCCACAAGTATACCATCGGAAAGGAAATAGGCTCCAAATTAGAGTTTTTGGTTTGCTGCCTGAAACAGATTAAAGCGAATATTTTACTGGCACATTTCTTTCTGGCACCATTAGAAAGTTGAACAAGTCTCTGACCATTAGTGTAGTAGTGTAGTGACATGCCAGAAAAGAATCTATCAGCTACAATACAATAAGAGCGATACACCTGTAGAAAATTGAAATTCAATAGGAATAAGGAACCCTTACCGTGAAGTGATTGACTGAATTCTGAAACTTCGAATTATATTTATAAGAAAAAATGATAAATAATTGAACAGGCAGGCTGGCCGGACCATCTTGATTCTGGTATGGGTACAGTCGGCCAAGAAATATGTGCCAGAATGAAGTATTATCGTGACGATCATGACCTGCAATCAGATTTTCTTTTGTTAGCATCAAAAGTAGCTACATAGGTACAGCAACATAAATTCAAAACTACCAGAGAGGAACGCACATTGGCTCACCCCTCCAAAACATCTGTATAGACAATGTTTTTGGTGCTTTTCCCAGATTTATCAATGTCCTTGTTCGGCTTGGCCAAAATTCGTGTAGTTTTTCTGGACACTCCCCTTGACAATGCAACATATAGCTGGCCATGTGAGAATACAGCCTCGGGAAGGTAAATACCAACGTTTGGTATGGTCTGACCCTGTGCTTTGTTAATGGTCATTGCAAAACTCAGTCGGATGGGAAACTGTTTTCTCTTAAGTTTGAAGGGTAGTGAGATGTCCTCTGAGGGCGACATAGGGATCCTAGGTATGAACACCCTCTTTCCAGCATGCTGACCACCAACAATCTCCGCATCGATTGCATTATCCTGAAAGGCTCTGATCATGAGTCGTGTTCCATTGCATAGCCCATTATGAGGGTCTAGGTTCCGTAGCAGAATGACCGGGCAATTGACCTTTACCTTCAAGGTATGGGGGGGCAAGCCATTTGGTGTTATCGAGTTTAGAAAGTCAATTGTGTAATTATTCTGCAAGTCATCTTCGATTGAGTCGAAGCTATGGTATACCTTTTCCTCGCCTGGAAACCTGGAGATCATTTTGTCATTGAGGTTATCCACATGCTCGTTCTTGGTTGAAAGAATTGCACGTGTGCTCATGTACTCTCTTGACGTAGCATTGGCATGTAGTGATGGGAAGACATCATCGATGAGTTTATTAATTGCTTTCCCATCCTCGGTATAGCTGATCACAATGTCGTCTGGGAGACGCACATAGTCGTCGCCAATAGTATCTTCTGTTCCATTGCCGATCCTTAGGAGGTATTCAGAGAACCAAGGGTCAGCTTGTGCACGCATATTGCGCGTGAGGCGAATCTTACGAATATTCTCCCATATATAGGATCTTAGCAGTGTAGCATCAGTGATCTGAGCTCTTGTCCCTCGTGTCACAACAGGAAGGACCTGTCTGAAATCCCCACCAAAGACGACAACCTTCCCCCCAAACGGCAAAGGACATCCCATTATATCCTGAAGTGATCTATCAAGCGTCTCAACTGCTTGACGCTTTGTCATAGCGACTTCGTCCCAAATAATCAAGGACGCTTGTTTAAGCAGCTCCGCTGTACCACTCTGCTTTGTGAAACCACACATGCTGTAGTCAGTGAGCTTGATTGGAATTTTAAACCTGGAGTGTGCAGTCCGACCTCCAGGCATTATTGACGCTGCAATACCTGATGTAGCGGTTGCGATTGCTATTAGGCCCATGTGACGCACCTTCGCAAGCAACGCCTTGTATAAATACGTCTTCCCTGTGCCTCCTGGACCATCAACAAAGAATGTCTGACTTTTTTGGTTCGTCACATGATCCATTATGTCATTGAAACCAGCTAGCTGCTCACTGTTCAAACAGTCAATTAGATCCAGATGTTCTTGGTCCGCGGTGACTTGTCTTTCCTCGTATACCTCTCTATAATCAGCCTCATAAGAGCCATCTGTCTCAACCAGATCTGGAAGTCCGTAGCTTCTAATATCCTTACCCATAGATTGCACCAGATCCCTGATATCTCTGAGGACCATCTGCTCAAGTGCCGCCTCATTAGGTTGATCGCGGCGATAGTCCTCAGACATCGATGGTAGATGTTTATCCCACAATTTTCTGATTTCTGTTGCCTCGCAGAAAACCAGTATAGTTGCGAACAACCGCCTAAGAGCATAAGGCATCTGAAATGTGGCTGCCTCCGCCATGCAGTCATCAATGGATTTGTCGTGCTCAATGAGGCCTAATTGCTCACATGCCTCTCTGTAGGAACCACATAGCCGGCCATTCACAGTTTTTAAGTCATCAAAGGAAGTGGCACCTCGGACATGACTTAGGAGCACCCGCAAGTAGTACCTCTCTCCTTCAGCCGGGTGTGCATACACCAATCGTCCGATCTGTGATCTCTTATTTTTTCTCTTCTGCCACTTCTTATCTCCGGCAATCCACCTATAGTGTTCTGGAAACTCTCTATACAACCATTTCCGCGCCTCTGCATATTTATGGTTCATATCAAAGTACTCGGTAAGCATGGATTTAGAAGATGATGGTTTAGCAACAACATCTTCCAGATTATCACACGCTTTCCAGGCAACAGAATGCATGTTGGGAAGATGAAGCTGGAGCTGCAGAACAGAAGGACTAACACCAAACATGTGAAAACAGAAAATCCTATAAATAGCCTCTGGAGGAGATACATAGCGTGCGTCCCTGTACTGGCGAATTTCATTGATGATTCCCCCGTCATTGATGACCTCCTTCTCGAATGCAAATGATGCTTTATCATGCCCTTTGTAGATGTACTTGAACAAATACTTGACGGCCTTGATGCTCGAGCATGCTTCAACATTAATGTGGCAGTTGTATCGCATGAGAAGGAATGGGTTGTATGGGACCACCCATCTATTGTCCAATTCTGCTCCTCTGATCTTAACTACACACCCATCCTTCCTTCTTCTGTAGATGGGGTATGAATCCTTTCCCTGCTGTGTCTGGCTGCAAAACTGTCGAGGGTAATGGAAACGACATTGTCCATCAATCATGCAAGGACAGTTTTTCTTCAACACACCACAGGTCCATGCAACATGTGTTTGACGACCAGATCATGTAGAACAGGAAACTTGTCTTTGTCAGGTATCTCTGCAGATATCACCCGATCATAGTCATCTGGGGTCTTTAACTTGCTATCTGATTTCATAATAAGAAGGATATGCTCATGCGGGAGACCTCTTTTTTGAAACTCGGTCACATGTACATAAGCTGCGACTGCTCCAAAGTGCTTGCCCTTCGTCAATAAGTTCATCATGTCTCGCTGCTTAGCATTGTAAACTCTTGCAACCAGGTCTGGACGATCTTGTGGCAGCTGCCCAGGTAATAGCTTCTCTGTTATTTCCTCCCAGTACGGGTTGCAAGTCATTGTGATAAAATAATCCGGTTTGCCCCAACGTTGGACTATAGCCATAGCATCAAGGAATCTTCTTTGCATGTCTCTGTCACCGCCCGGAAAAGTTCGAGGGAGAACGATTCTCTTGCCAATCCGATCACCACGTGCCTCGCCAGCATCAATGGTGTCAACCAGACCCTACAAAATAAAATAAAATCAGAAATAAGAACAATTCATGCATATTCGTGAAACATTAATAACATCAATTACCTGGTACAGATCAGCTCGTATATTCTTTTGATTGCTTGGCTTTGAGTACCAGTCAAGCCTCATAGTTTCTATCTTGATGTACATATCAACATCCCATTGTTGGAAGAGGCGGCCGCCGAACAAGATGATGTTAAAGAGCCCCTTCCGTATCTGTAACTTGAAGCAGTAGTACTCCCTGGCGCTAACAAATCTAGTGGACTCGATATCCTGATATGGGTTACCATCGACGTCATCTACATCCTCAAGTGGTTAAAAAAGCACAGTTAGTTTGGTTTATGTTTGTCAAATAAATGAAATAAATTTATCAATTATGATCATGCCTGTTGTAGCATGTTCTTCATCGCCTTCTTCATCGCCCGCAGGTAAATCATTACGATGGTCTTCATCTTGGTCAGACAGATCGTTACAATGGCCTTCATCTCGTCGAGTTAAATCACCGCCTTGGTCATCATCCCGTTCAGGTAAATGATCGTTTTCTATGTCATGTTGTGTAGACATACCATCTGGACCTGAAATAATGTGACTTTGTAATTATAATGTGATAAATGCGGAAAACCATATTTGTTCATAGCAGTCTACGGAAATAATAATAAATAAAAGCTGGTACGTCATACACACCTGCTTGTAAATCAGAATTGCCCACTAAAACTTGAGGTAGCTCAGCATATGGCATCTTACGATTCCAGCCAGTCTCCCCACCCGGAAAAAATAATGGATATGCCAAGGGATCATAGCAGCCATAGTACGCTCTAATATACAGGGGATCACCTCCTTTTCCATGCACGACAACACTCCTATCGAAGCAGTTCATCGGGTCATTCCCTTCAACCCATATCGCAGCCACTTCCGAAGCTGTCGGTGCATTGTATCTGCGTTGATCCAAAGTTATATTTGTGTTTAGCTCAATCCTGTACTCATCTAGATTTGAATATGACCCGACAGTCTTGAAAGTCTGCACATATGGATTGTGCTCGAGTATTCTCAGTATTTTCCGAATGAGATCTAGATTAAGATCAGGTGACCTCTGGACCCTATGAGATAATGATTCATCGCTATCATAAATGTATAGCTGCAAATGCCGTGGCCCATTATCGCCAGGTACCAGATCATCCATTTTGTAGTACATAATTCCATGTGCCCGAAATGTATAGTTGCCGGTTCCTGCTGCAGTGCTAACTCGGCGATCTAGTGTAACTCCAAGACTCGTGAATGAGAAGTGCGAGTTGAAATATCTGATATTCTGTCTAAAATATTTAGCATCGTCGTCTTCCTGACTTGTCCACAACCTTTTCAATTCATCAGGAACATCCGGAATAAACACATGGACGATTCCTTTTCTACAGCAAAATGCAGGTCCCTCAAATTGGAACCTAATAGCTCCACAGTGGTCGCAGTCTTTAACCTTTTTTAAAACATGGTGTTTTTTTGGTAGATTTTTATATATGATGCTATCAGCAATAGTATTTACTTGTGCTTCGTTGTTACAGTGTGGTTCTTGTCGATACGATTGATATTCAACACCTAGAAATAATAATTCAATCCGTCAAATTAAAGTATAATATTAGTAACAAAATAATATTATGCTTAATAAATATACGTACGATGTCCGCTGAATATCCTTGCTTCCTCGTCAATATCACCATCTGGTGGAGTTTGGTTATTCACTTCTGTGTCCAAGCATTCTAGCAACACAAAATTATTAGCTTTGAGGAAAAAAATTATTAGCTTTGAGGGAAAAAATTATTAGTTGCATATGTGAATTACCAGGCAAGCTCTGATGGATATTAGAGGGTTCAAATAATCCTGGATCTGCTACCACTGTGTCAGTCTGGATATCTTTATCATCATTGTTGTTACAGTCTCCTTCTGAGCATCGGTAGTAGAAATTATTAATCACAGAAAAAATAAAGTCTGAAATGCGATTATGAAGAAGTTATTAATAAAAAATATACCATTGTTTGATCGAATAAACAACTGGCTTGGAGTTGAGCCTACATCGGCAGCATCAATTAGTGAACCACATTTCTGAAGACTACCAGCAGCCAGAGCTTTCCTTTTGAGGTAGTAACTTCTCTTATATTGACGGAGAGCCTCCACTTGTTCAGGACTCATAGAGCAGTATCGAGCCCTTTGACGTTTATTTTCCGCCTCCCTAACTTTCATGTGCGTAGGGTCTGTTGTTTCTGCTGTTTCAGGACAATGTTGGCCTGACAACATGCAAAAAGCAAATATATGTAAATTTATGGGTCGACAAAATTTTATAGATAGGACAAAAATAATGGAGATGCACCACAAGTGTTTACCAGTGTTGCCAATAACATCGACGAAACTGGAAAGCAAATTTCGTCCATACATCGGAGAACGAAACATATGGTTACTGTCCTTTTGAGAAACATCCATAGGATCCTGAAATATATGGTCATTGCCTATTCCTGAAACATTCATTGGAGTCTGGAGCATATGGTTACTGGTTACTTGTGACACATCCATAGGAACCTGACCCAATTGGTTACTGCACTTTTGAGAAACATTCATAGTAGGAGTCTGAAACATTTGGTTACTGCATTGTTGAGACATATACATAGGAGTCTGAACCAATTGGGAATCGGTTATTTCAGACAATTGATTAGAAGGCTGAGCCAATTGGGTTGGCACGTTTGTAACCCGAGGGCTGGCTATGGAAGAATGTAAATGCAAGCCTTCAGCAGCAGAGGCTTCCATATTAGCCTTTCGTTTATGATAGTATTCACGCCTTTTTTTGAGATATGCTTCTTTCTTTTCGACGCTCATATTTGCATATCGCTCTCTGGCACGCTTATTTGATTGCTCTTGAAGGCTTGACTTACAATTATTAATGGCACTTGGAGCTGCTAAAGAGTTCTGACCTTCAATTAGATGAAAACGGAAGAACGATTTAGTTTACGATTTTAGCCGGAATTGAGAATTTAAAATCAGTTATTCTTACTTTGATCGCAGTTTGATGGTGTAGACTGATTGTCGAGAACACGCGAAATTTTTAGACCATCTGCGCGGATGAATTGAATATATATAAGATCTAGTAGTAAGCATATGAATAGGAAAGTTTTTTTCGTTTATACCTTGTATTGAATCAGAACGTCTGTTGAGTACATTTGTTATGTCGCTTAAAGTAGGCCGAGGCATTTGTCCTATCATAAGAAGCTCATGAACAATGTTACATGATATACAGTAGATGCAGAAAGCATATGGATAGTAAATCTTCACAGTACTATCCATATGCTTCATGTTTGTTTACAGTAAAAGTTTGGCTACTGAAATCTCCATGTGTGTTTACAGTAAATATTTGGGTACTGAAATCTCCATGTCTGTTTACAGTAAGCATATGGATAGTAAAGCTGTTTAAAAATGTTGTTGTCGTCTATACCTTTTGTTGTTTCCGAACGGTGACTGTGTACGGTTGTTGTATCGCCTAAAGCAGGCCGAACCAGTACTCCTGTCAAAATAAGTTCATGATCAATGTTACATTATTTCCAGTACAAGTATATACATAAAATTTATTGATTTCATTATTTAGGATATGTAAATAGTATTGTTTAGTTGTGCATTTTCAGGGTTGGGAGATTTGACGAAAAATGATATAGTACATGGCTAGACTGTCTAGGACTCCAACTATACATACATGTAACTTCTACCTGGTACAAACTCGGCCCTACGCCAAGTATATAATTGGCTACCGTATATTTATCCGTTGACATAGGACATATAAATGATGTTGACCAGAGGTGGTGTATTTCTTATTTGCACACTGACTAAGGGTACGTTTGGTTCATGCCTTCACGTGCCCCACCAAAAATTTGGCCCTACCAAAAAATTGGCGAATGTTTCCTGCGCCCCCAGTTAGCCAACGATTGGCGTGAATTTCAACAGCAGCGCATGGGCTTCCCAGGGCTAGCCAACTTTTTGGGGGCCAACCAAACGGCAGCCACAGGGACAAGGGCGAACCAAAAAAATTGGTAGGGCTAGCATTGGGTGGAAACCAAACGTACCCTAAGTGTGCAAAATAATCATTTACCGACTCCCTACTGCTAATGGGGAAAGCTTATATGCTGTTTTGGAAGGTGCATATTCATATGCAAAAAAATAAGGACAATTTTGCATTTCTATCCTGTTTCGGTTGCAGCAGTATTGCTTCATTTGATCTCTTTTCGCCATGAAACCCTGTTATAATTGAATGTTATGATTTTGCTTGTAGCTTCTGAAATAGAAATCCTTTATGTTTCAACATTGAGCATTCTTTCTTTACAGAGATGATTGTCTTGCGCTGACACAACTGATGTTGCTTGTTGTGCTCTTCAGATGTTGATGCCGGAGATGGACCTTGGTTATGAGGTCACTCATATAACACTTCCACAATTTAGGTAACCAATCATGCGATCTCACTTGAAATATTCGATCTGTATTCATACATGTTCTATGGTTGCTTTTATGTTAGAATAAGTCAATTGATGGGGGAGAGATCAGGAGCTGACTCAGAGCATAACTACTGAATGAACTTGATACTACACCACATGCAAATGAATGAGCCTTTTAAAATATTTCTAACCTGATGTGAAACTCAAATGAATGTATGGAAGTATCAGTTCTTATTATTCTGTAGGTACAATATCTGCATTAAGTAATGCAATTAATCTTAGTGCAGATCGCTCAACAGATTAGCAGCAGGTGAAGTGATAGACCAAGCAAAATTGTCATAGAGGTATTTGTCAAGATATTTTTATTTGAAAGTAACAGATTTGGTCCATCTACTTTTTTAGAGGAAAGGAAACAAGTGACCAAATATATGTCGGTTCAGAAATCACTCCAGATGTGAGGTGCGACATCACGCCCAGCCCATCCATTCATGCTTGTTTACAGTAAAATCTTCATGTTTGTTTGCACAGTAAAAGTTTGGCTACTGAAATCTCCATGTGTGTTTACAGTAAATATTTGACAGCTGAAATCTCCATGTCTGTTTACAGTAAGCATATGGATAGTAAAGCTGTTTAAAAATGTTGTTGTCGTCTATACCTTTTGTTGTTAACGAACGGTGACTGTGTACGGTTGTTGTATCGCCTAAAGCAGGCCGAACTGTCAAAATAAGTTCATGATCAATGTTACATTATTTCCAGTACAAGTATACATAAAATTTCATCATTTCCAGTACAAGTATACATAATTTTTTTGTCAGATATACTGCAAAGAATTTACTACAAAGATTTTGTATGTCATGTCAAATATTTCATTCTGTTCTGATATCATATGTGTTGTTTATTTCAGAATATTACACATTGGAAGCCACAGATCAACAAAAAGAGTCGATTATGAAATACCTTCAGTTAAAGTGGTGAAATGTGATTGTCTATTTGCAGCACGCCGAGGATTGGTATCTCCAGGATCTATTAACATGTTTGGATATGTAATACAAATGAAGAAAATGAGGTTGTATTAGGCGTATGAACTGTATTCTTTGGTACGAAACCTGAATTTTCGTTTTGCATCTTGTGCGTGCGGTCGTGGTCTTGGACCTGGTGCAGTGTTGTCGCGGCAGAGAGGCGTGGAGGATTGGAGGCTCGCGTGGTGGCCGACGGCTGCGTGTGCGGACGATGTCCAGCAGGATGCCGAGGATTGGAGGGTGTCGGGGTGGACGATCTCCTGCAGGATGGCTGCTTGCGTCGACGATGTCCAGCAGGATGCGGAGGATTGGAGGCTGGCGTGGTAGACGATTTCCGGCAGGACGGCAGGGTGTGGCGTGGCGTCGGGGTATGAGGATCTGGGGCAGGGCGTGAGAGGATGGCCTGCTGTAGGGAGGCTGTTTGAGGTAGGAGATATGCGGAAGTTATTTTTCCCCTTAATTTGTGGCTGAATTTTAGCCCTTAATTTTAGCCCTTAATTTTAGCCTTGCGGGTGGGAGATTTGATCTCACGGGGTGGGGAGATGGAACAAATCTGGATTGTTAGATTAATATGCACGGATGGCTGAGATGTATTTTTCCAACGGCACTTCGTGCCTTTATAAGTAGTAGAGATATATTTGAATAAAATTTAAATTAAAAAATCTAATTGAGTTGATTATCGAAGGCCTTCCATTACATGGGCCAATGGGCAGAGTGCCCTCAGCACCGTCATCACTGTCGTCGTTGTCGTTTAATCCATTGATGTTGGTCCCGTTGTCGTCGACGACGTTGATGATTCCCTAGTATTCCATTGACCACCGGTAGATGTTATCAGGGGAGGTCGGTTGCACTGTGTTATACTATGTGATGAGGGGGTGGCTAGGACCTGCTCCTTCGGGTTATCAGGGTGGGAGGATGGCTCGGACCGCGAATTTTTCCACTCACTCCGGCGGAGAAGATGACGCTGTTGTTGGTTCCTTATTCGAGGCGATGGGCTTTGGTGTTGGCTTCTTCTCTGTCTTTGGCCGGCAGAGGAACAACCACCCTCGTGGAGGCAAGTGTCGCTAGGTGCTGGGCTCCTGGATCTCAATGCCCAAACCGGCGCACCGTGAGGACGACCTCGCTGGAGATCCTCATCGAGGTAGCGTCGATGCACCCCCTTTGGCTTAGGGATGTAGAGGGTAAGCCCAGATCAAGGCGTACCTGAACGGCACAGCGATGAGGACCGCGAGCGTTGGGAGGAATAAAGCAATGAGTTTTCCATTGAAGGGGAGGCTGGCGTCGGCTCCGGCGGAGGCAACACGACGCTCTGGTAAATGAGGACTTCGTCGAAGTCCCTACCCCTTCACCACATTCACCGCCTGTTCTTGTTCTTCTGCCCCAGTCGGCACAAACCCTAGTAAGCATCAACTTGGACCTATCGCGAGAAGCTGTGGCCAAACATATATGCTGGGCCGAAGGCCGAGTCTTCACGGTCCTCCTTAGAGAGGTCGTTGTGAGGCAGGAGAGGATGAGGACCTCCAAAAGCTGGCAGGTGGGGAGCGATGGGACATTGGACATGGCATGCCAAGCGGCCGTGGCATCTACGCTGGTATGGGAAGCCACGTTGTTTCCGTTGCTGCCTGGGGAAGTTGTAGCACCCGCCTTGGTAACCCTTGACCCGCCGAGTTTCCCATAGGCGCACGGCAAGCTTTTTAAATTGCCTGCCTATTCCTAGACGGCTGCCAGAGGTTTTCCACAACGCGACACGCCAATTCACGCGGTTCGCTGATAGTGGTGGCGTTTGTGGCCACGTGCACGCCACCGCTAGGTGTCTAACGGTGGCATGACGCAAACCTCAACACCACAATTAATATATGGTCGGGTACACATGTGGGGCCCACTTAACAGTGGTGTTGGTTATACATTCGCCGCCACTGGCGATCCGTTAGTGGCGGCATTTCGGTTTCTGCCATGCTAGCGTGGTAATAAGATGGTGCGCCACCAACGAGTAGTCCCCTATAGGCATATCTCTACTTGTGCCAATGTTTATGACCATCATTTGTCTTAAAATGGACCGCACACTTACTTCCTCCGATTCATATTATTTGATGCTAATATAGATGTACTTAGACATATTTTAGTTGTAGATACATTAATTTTAGCATCAACTAATATGGATTAGAGGGAGTATTATTTTTTACAACTGCCTATGTGCACTGCCTCTCTCTCCTCTAGATTCACATGTCTTCCAAATTTCTTCACGAAAATCCCCACACCTGATCTTGATTTTCCTAGCGTCACCATTCCAACCTCCACTACGGACCCTTTGGATCTTTCACACAAGATCACTTTAAGACCGTTGGGATGTGATCAAATCTAGTTGTAGCCGTTGGAGTGCATGTTTGTAGCAAGTGAGAAATGGCCCTCCTAGCGAATGCACCATTGATGATTATGTGGGTACATTTTGTATCTTAAAATGTTTGAATTACTTGTGTATATCAGATTGTTTGAATTGTTGTTTAATCAGTTGCTAGTAGAGTAGTAGTAGCAAGTTTGCTTAGGCTCAAATAAGAATGCACTTGTATGTGCATGACTTAGAAGTAGTAGTTGGCTTAGTGTGAACATAATCTGTGCATGATAGCTAGGACAACAAGTAAAGCAAGTGGACGCGATGGCAACAAAAACCTGCATCGCTGCAAGAAGGGGATATGACGGCTTGACATTTTGGCTTCCAATAGTAAAAGGTTCACACCTAGGATAGTTGTACATGAGCTGTTCTATGAAGCTCACTACTAGTATAAATAAACCCCATATGTATTAGTCCAGGACACCAAGTAGTAGAGAGAAAACGCAGCAACTTTAAGCTGCTCCAAAGTACTTGTGTCATTCAGTTCTACCTTTGGGTTCAGTGTGTGTCCATTATACGTGTGTGAGAAGCACCAGCTCTAAGTAGTAGGAACTTACAATTTGGTATCTTCGCACAGCCGCAACACCACCACCTCTCCAGCAGCAGCGTGCGTCCGCAACCCCTCCTCCGGCAAACGAGCGACGGCGATCGCCAAGTCGGGGATGGAGCAGGGTGCGACACGGCGGGGGCGAGGTTGTGGTACAGCGGGAGGTGATCCGCGAGATGACCAGCGGCGGAGGCGGCGGTACGAGCCTCGTCTTCCCGATGCTCAAGCGCGGAGACTACACCAACTGGGCCATGGTGATGGAGGTGAACCTGCAAGCGGCATCGCTCTGGGACGCGATCGAGGACGCCGCAGTCTCTCGGCGAGAGGACAAGCAGGCCTTGGAGGCACTGCTCCGCTCCACTCCACCCGAGATGCATCCGATGCTGATCGGGAAGGGGAGCGCCAAGGCGGCGTGGGAGGCGATCAAGGTGCAGCACCAGGGCAACGATCGTGTGCGTGATTCACGCGTGCGGCGACTCCGGACGGAATTCGAGACAATCGCCTTCAAGGACGGCGAGCGGATCGACGAGTTCGGGCTGCGGATCACGAACCTCGCGTCGACCCTGCGCTCCCTCGAAGATCCCTGCGACGAGGAAGTAAGGAAATTCCTCTCTGTCGTCCCAAATCAGTTTGTGCAGATCGCTTTCTCGATGGAGACGATGATGAACCCGGCCACACTCACCGTGGATGAGGTTGTCGGACACCTTCGGGCCGTCGAGGATCGCCTGAATCCTGAGCAGGGCACCACTGCCTCCGGCGGCAACTTGTTGCTGACAAAGAAGCAGTGGGAGGACAGAAAGAGGAAGCAGCGGGGCGGCAACTCTGGTGGGAACGGTGGCGGTGGACAAAAGGGTGGCAAGCCGCCGCCCAAGTCCTCGCTATCGCAAGGCTCCAGCGGCAACACTGACCGCGTGAACTGCCACTATTGTGGCAAGAAGGGGCACTGGAAGCGTGACTGCCGCAAGAAGCAGCGCGACGAAGCTGTTGCGGCGGCGCACCTGATCCAGGACGAGAATGGCGGAAAAGCAGACCCGGAGCTGCACATGGCCACCGTCGTCGAGCTCGCGTCTCCTGCACCGCTGGTGCAGGCCTCCTCGACATCGACTGATCTACCTGCACTGCCTACGGGGAGCAGGTGTATCTCAACGAGGAGCGCGCCCACGCCATGTTCAGGCGCACGGCGCACGACACTGACGCAGCGTGGTACCTTGACACGGGAGCGTCGAACCACATGACCGGCGACGACAGTGTCTTCGCCGAGCTGGA